>JASDDO010000228.1:0-500000 GCA_030015575.1 Agapanthus africanus
AGGGTTCATAGGACTTAGTAGTAATGGATGAATAAATAAAAATTACTCTTTTATCTTTTAATAGTTTAAAACTAGATTGATAGTGATGAATGTATATTATGGTTTTTTTTTTGGAAGAAACTAGGGTTTCCTCACTATTAACCCTTGTCCTTTCATTGATCTCTATTCATATCTAGCCCTTAACAAAATAAGTGTTAAACCAATCTCAAATCGTGGTCGGGCCTATTAATAAATTGACAGCGCGCCCGATAAGAAGGTTAACATTTATTTTGCAAAAGTTTATAAACTTTAAAATGTATAAAAGAAGTTTAAGAGATCTTTTAATCCATTATCCTAACATATCCTACGAACCCTAGCAAGCTAGGAATTACTCGCTCATAGCTAAGTTAGAAGAAAGGTTGAAGAATGAAATCATAATGAATATGCAGAAAAGTAAGTGTAGAAATTAAATGCAGAAAATAAATGCAAAGAGAATTAAAATAAAAACTACCTTTATTAATCAACTATAGCATTTATAATTTTGCTCCTTAGAAAGTAGATTACAAGAACCCTAGTTTGCTGTAGATCTCTCTCTTGTTGGAGGTAGATGAATAGATGATCATCACTCGGATACGTGGATCTCTTGGATCTCTTCGATGATGATTTTGAATGTACAACTCTCGGTCCTTTATATAGTATTTGAAACTAGAAACCATAGATTCCATATAGGAATATATGCAGTTAAGATCATGATCCCAAAATCTCACATCCAACGGCCCAGATTTGACCGTTGAACTGCCGCAAAATGCCTTGTTTGGCCGCCCTTCCGCCGCGCTTTGGTGGGATCATGACTTGGGATTTTTTCTGGCTTCTTGTGTTCACTTGTGGAGATCTTTTTGATGTCTAGATTCTGAAAATAATATTCTGAGTCTCTGCATTTGCTAGATCTCTCGATTTGCTTCTAAATTTTGGCAGATTCGGTTCCGATATCCTGATTTGACTTGGATCTCTTACTTGGATTACAGACCTGAGCTAATATCTGCACAATATCTCAAATCAAAGTATTAGTAGCATTTGGTATTTTTGAGATATTATTCTAACCATTTAAATGATATAATATCTTAAGAATATTGATTAGAAAAATTTGATATGATATGCATATTTTAATTTACAAATATTTCATTTAAATATTATATGCATATATTTTCCCTCATTATTTTAATTATAATGTAGAAATATATAATAATAAACTTTTTACAAATAAACTCTCATATGTTCTATATTTACAATAAACACCTTTTAGTACTTAATAATAGTAGGGAAAATATTCATTCAAATGTGCAATATTTTAGACTAATCAAATATCTCTAAACTTATCTTTGATCGTCCCGAGCAAACTAGTTGTAACATTTCAGAAAAATAAAATATTATTTTTGGGAAATTTTATAATTAAAAATAAAATATGAATATTTTAATAGGACGGCATAATTAAATACCGATAAATCGGGAAAATTTTTGAAAATTTTGGAAATTACTAAAAAGAGGGTGTTTATTTTGATTTAGGCGAATTATGAATTTTTATGATTTATTTATTCCATTTTTACGCTAATCGCGATTAAATATCACTAATCGCGCATTAAGCGTGTTTTGTGCACATATCATGCACCAAGTTATTTTAACACTTGTTACATTTTATCATGGTTTTTTCTTCATTTATCATGCATGGTGGTTGACTTTAGAAAAAAAAATAAAAGGAAAAGGGAAATGATAACTTGAAGAACGAGAAATGGGACATCATGATGGGAGTGAGCATGCTTGTAGTGAGAGAGAAAAGTGAGAATAATTGAGAGAGAGAGGGAAGGGGGCTGCCTCATTTTAGTTCCTCTACCATTTTCTCCTCCTTCTTCTTTCTCATCTCCCTCCACCTTCTACCCCAAAACCCATCTCAAAATACTCCCTAAAACTCTATAAACCTTTAACAAAAAATGACCACCTCTTCACCCTCTACGCATTGGACCAAGAAAAATTGAATTGTGATGACCTTGCGAAGCTAGGGTTTCTCTTGAGTTCCACCCATGAGGTATAACTTCTTCCTTTTAGTTTAGTTTTGTACGATGTCGTATTTTAGTGTCGTTTTGTGACATCGACAACCTGCTGTGACCCCGAGACTTGTTGGTGAAAACAAAAAGTGTGGTAATATTGTACTTGTAACCCTAAGTGACCACCTGAAGAACGAGACCTATCTGGGCGGTTTGGGCCGGCGAGTATGGGGCCAGATCCGGCGATCTCGGCTATAGGAGGGAATTTGGGGTTGTAGTTTGGAGGGTAGATCTATGTAGAGGTTTAAGAGTGTTTGGTACTACTGGATTTTTATGTAAGGACCGTAGGTGAAATCTGGGAGCTGTTGTGAGTGCTTACTTGACCATGGTGACACGATTCCTGACCTGAGCCATAGAATGGAAACCAATGCACGAACTTAGGATTTGTTCCGTATCGGTTTAGTGAACTTTGGGAATTCCTAGATAGGGATTGAAGGGATTTTTGAGTTGCGGTTGTGCTTGTAAGCCTTAGTGGTATCCTTAAACCCCCTTGGTGCTAGAAACCCAGACCCAACACAAATACAAAACCTGAAACCCCAAAACAGAACTATCCATGTCGGTTTGTGAGGAAATTAGAGCGTGCAGGGAAATCTGGGATGACCCGGGGAAATTCTGAAGCAAACAAACAACTCTAGAGACTCAATAGGACCACTAAGCACCCACTGTAGAAGTACGAGACCCCAACTCACCTGGAAAACCGGCCTGGCCGGAATTTGTCTTAGTGTGGCCGGCCCTCTGAGAAGATAGGTGCCCAGATTGCCCCCATAGCTCATATACACTATGTACATAACCCTAGACTTGTTTGCTTAGCTTTATTTGACCTGAGTCAGATTTATGGAGCATTTTAGTGTGATATTGGCTATGGTTTTCCATATTTTGAATGATGAGTTTTGATATTTGGATTCATTTTTGGTTTTCGCATGTTTGTACATTGACAACAAGGGTTGTTTGGTTGATTTTGTATGCGTATGCTATAGGTTCTAACCTACGAGCAAGGCGCGTGCCGTTTTGGAATTTAGAACTTGATTTTAATAGCGTTGCAATATGTGTTGTTATTGTAGGTACCTTCGCGTGGATTCCGAGGCGACGGAGCGTGGCGTCAACAACTTCAGCAAGCGAAGACCACGGTGAGTAGATCTATATTTACGGGGAAAATCGGGTGGATGGCGTATAGCACCCCCGCAAAGTTTTGATGGAAAATAGATTTATAGAATATGGTTAAGGAAACCTAGATTAGGAAACTAGGGTTAGAATGAAGATAGCTATGAAACCATATTACAAACTAGAGGATAGTTAGATGTGATATGTTACGACTATTATAGGATGACGGAATTTGAGGATGACGTTTGTCGATATTGCCGTTTAGGGTACTGTAGGACTAGATAGTCGATATATATGTGTCATCCGAACCATACCTTTTTCTAAACCGAAGAATCGTATGTATCTTTTAAATATATACCTTGAGGGACGTTACGGATTTTCAAATGATATCTTTTCCTTAAAAACACCGTAACTCCTATTTTAAAAACTACGATTCACTTCCTTTAAAATCTGCTTGTATAGTTCGGGTGTGTATGATAGATTAGATACTTATACTTATAGTAGAGATAGAATGTTTATGTAAACTCGACTTGATGTGAGATGTAAATACGATGAAAGAATATAATACGAATATGATGATATGATGATATGTTGGTATACGGATGCGAGTCGATCGAGATGATTTATACCCTGCGGGTCCCCTGATATGAGATTATTGCGGATGTGACATGGGACCTAGGTGTGTGTGTGTGTGTGTATATATATATATATATAGAGAGAGAGAGAATGTTGTGAATCATAGATGATAGGCCGTACGTGATATTAGGCCGTACCCTCATTTGTCTTATACGATGATAGGATCCCTATTAGCTTAATGCCGCCGTACGATGATTTTCCGTGCGTGATGAGTTTGACTTGATATTTGATCCATACCCTTGACTAGAGGCTGCCGTACGATGTATTATACTGTACGTGATGTTGTTAGGCTGGATACCGATTAATAGATTTACCGACTCGATCATGTTAGATACGTATACCCGTCAGTATTTGCATATGATTACCTTATGCTGCATTCATATTATTCTTATTGCCTTGCTTATACCTGTGATAGTACACCTGCACCACTATCGATGATGCGTATATTACACGTACACAGATTGTAGGCTTACACACTTCATCATCGATGATTGTCATGTTACTATACAGTAGGATTACTGCATCATGATATGACTCTTCGCATAACCTGCTTGCGCACATACACATTAATATATTCATATTGGTGCACATATACATTGATACATCCATATTTGCACACATACACATTGTATATTCATATTGTGTTGGGTTTACCTAGCACCTCATGAAGGGTTTGGAAGCATCACATGTACCAAAGATTAAAATTTTAGGGTGCTAAGTAAGCATACAAAGAATCATTCGTAGAAAAATTAGGGTTTCAAAAACTACACTTCAACATAACTAGATTAAGCTAGGGTTTTGAGAGTACAACCTTTGTAGCTCCCTACGGTAGACTCCTCGGCTACTTGGGGTTTGGAAAAAGTCCGCTTAAACTCCTCTAGGTTCACGATGATCCACCCGGAGTCCGCTTTGTCCAAGCTTGCAACTTCACTTGATCAAGAGAAGAGAATGAAGCTAACACTCTAAACAAGTGGGCAAGACTTGTGTAGAATGATGTTGTGGTGGCTTTTCTCACTTCAAAATCCTAACTTGATGAGTAATTTGTTCACTAGAGAAATCTAGAGAGCAAAACATGAAGGAGGAAGAAGATGGTGGCCTTTTAGAACAAGAGAAAAGATAAAACCTCATGAGAAAATAGAAAATATATCTATATATATTTTTCTTCTCTCATCTCAAACCATGGTTAAACAATAAATATATTATTGAACTTGAGTTAAAACCCAAAAGGAAAGTTAATCCATGGTTAAATGGTGGGTGAGCATAGTTAGGTCAAAGAAGAGTGTAGAAAGAAACCATGAATTATCCTTTCCTTTTTCTTTTTGTTTTAAATCAAATACAATAATAATACATATATATTAAACCATGGTGTGAGTCTTATATTGCCACCATTTTCTTTGTATATACAACAATGAAGGATGATGTATGTATGTATGTGTGCATGCACATCCATATGTGCATAAATCAAGAAAGAATGCATACATGCATGCATACATCCAAAAATACAAGAAAGGATTTCTAGTGAGAATCTAATGGTTAAGTGATAAATCAACACTTTATTTATCAATCCGTCCATATCACATATGACCCAACCAAAAGCAAGCCGCCCGATTAATGTACGGTATCTCATACGCGCATTTTAACCGGGTCCATGCGCATATCGCATACGCGCACCACAACGTTTCGCCTGGACTAGGTAACTCCTTTGTAGGACTCTAAGACTCGTCAATACGCCGGCAGTGGGTGATGATCATATCAAGCATCCCTAAGCCGCAAGCGGTTAGCTAAACGTAACGGCCACCCGGGTATTGAGCGATCAGAAGAAAACAAGCGAACCTGCTACAACTCCCGTCGAGCCAACCGGCAACACTACCCGTGCAGTCCGGTCTCCTCGTCTGATATGTCGCATATCAAGTCTAGGGGTGGTAAACGTCAGACCCTAATAACCGATAAGTCGTGCCGATATGAGGCTCATAACGGGTCGAGAAACTACTGGTAACACTTACCAGTAAATCTCTAATCAGCCCTGGCCAGGGACTTCCCTGTTACGGCCAATCGAGCACAGTACAACATCAACCCCCAATACCGGGAGAGACGAAACCCCTCCTATCGCTCATTGCCTCCATGTGACTCGGGACTGTACCCAAAAACCACCGTTTTGCACGCCCTCATGGACGTGGTAAGGTGGAAATCAAAGCACAGTGGGAATCACACAAGACTCTATGACGATCTCGGGTCTTCAAACTAACCTGCACAAGTGTCACTTGAGAACTGCCATCTGACGTGAGGTATAATACCATCTGGGAGTTCTCAGCGAGTCCGTCCAGTGTACCCAGTCTCCACTGAGCACCCGTATGCCATCTCTGATGTCAAACACCAATGGATATGGGATCATCCATCGCCCATCTCATGGGTCGAGAAGCGTATACGCTAGTCTACACCGGTATATCGATGCCCCGTCTCGATACACCCACGACTAGGGACCTTGAAGGATGTGCTTATGGACTACCATGTCCCCACTAGTATGATCCATATCATAGTCCAGGTAGTCAAGTACACATCCTAAGGGCTTTACCAACATGTAACTATCAGATAGTATAAAGAGACAAGTATACATGTTAAGATAAAGAGCAACCAGATAGCATACTATCATATCGAGCAAGAAAGTCATCTCTATATATGTCCAAGCATCCAATATAATATACATCATCTGTACAATACTGGCCTTTAGGGCATACATACAAATAACAATCTCCCACTTGCACTAGGGCCAACTGCTGTAGTATCGCATACCGAGCATCCCGAAGAGTCTCTCAAACTGTATCTGGGGAATGGCCTTCGTGAGTGGATCCACTGTGTTATTCTTCGTGTCAACTCTCCTGACCTCGATCTCCCGGCGATCAACTATCTCGCGGATCAGGTGATACCGCCTCAGAATATGCCTGGATCGCTGATGGGACCTGGGTTCCTTGGCCAAAGCCACCGCTCCATTATTATCACAATACAAAGGTATTGGATGCTCAATGGATGGAACCACTCCAAGTTCAATAATGAACTTCTTGATCCAGACAGCCTCTTTGGCAGCATCGTTGGCAGCGATGTATTCAGCCTCCATCGTCGAGTCTGCCACGATTTCCTGCTTGGAACTCTTCCAGCTAACCGCCCCTCCGTAAAGGGTAAATACAAATCCCGACTGCGACTTAGAGTCGTCCTTATCACTCTGGAAGCTCGAATCGGTAAAGGACTCCACTTGGAGTTCTCCGTTACCATACACCAAGAGCATCTCTTTAGTCCTTCGTAAGTACTTGAGAATGCTCTTCACAGCTGTCCAGTGACTCTCTCCAAGATCAGCTTGATACCTGCTCACTACACTTAGTGAGTATGCTACGTCGGTTCTGGTACATAGCATCGCGTACATGATAGAGCCTACAGCCGAAGCATAGGGTATCTCTTGCATGCGAGCTCTCTCCAAATCAGTCTTGGGAGACATCTCTTTGGAGAGAGTGACTCCAGAGATCATGGGTAAGTTCCCACGCTTGGATTCTTCCATACTAAACCTCTTTAGTATGGTGTCAATGTACCTGGATTGGGACAATCCCAATATCCTTTTAGATCTATCTCTATAGATCCTGATTCCCAATATGCAGGAGGCATCACCTAGATCTTTCATTGAGAATCTTTGTGATAAGAAGAGCTTGACCGATTGCAGCATAGGAATGTCATTTCCTATCAAGAGTATGTCGTCCACGTACAATACGAGGAAGACAACCTTACTCTCTGCTACCTTCTTATAAATATAAGGTTCATCTACGTTTTTGACGAAATCAAACTCTTTGATAACGACGTCAAAGCAGATGTTCCAACTCCGCGATACTTGCTTTAATCCATAAATGGATTTAAGCAGCTTGCACACCTTCCCGCTGCTCCCACTATCTACGAAGCCCTCTGGCTGAGTCATGTACACGCACTCTTCTAAATCACCGTTTAGAAAGGCGGTCTTAACATCCATTTGCCAGATTTTGTAATCATGATATGCAGCAATGGCAAGCATGATCTGGATGGATTTAAGCATAGCTACTGGAGAAAAGGTCTCGTCATAGTCCACACCTGGTCTTTGACGAAAACCCTTTGCATCAAGTCTAGCTTTGAAAGTCTCCACTTTCCCATCTACACCAAGTTTTTTCTTGAAGATCCACTTGCTCCCAATGGGTTTTACCCCTTCAGGAGCATCTTCCAAAGTCCATACTTTGTTGGTGTACATGGATTCCATCTCGGACCGCATAGCATCCAGCCATTTCACTGAGTCCCCACTCGTGATGGCCTGCTCGAAACTAGTTGGGTCATCCTCCTCCATGATGCAATCCTCGCACCCACCATCCATGAGAAAACCGTAGTATCTCTCAGGTTGGCGAGGAACCCTACTAGATCGGCGGAGAGGCTGAGGTTCGTTGGGAGCTACTGAATCCTCTGGTTCCACTAAATCTTCAGTCGCGGTTTGTGTATCTGGAACCTCTTCCAGCTCCACCACTTTGCCACTAATTTCTTTTACAAGAAATTCCTTTTCTAAAAAGGTGGCATGTTGAGCAACAAACACTTTTAGTTCCTCACTGTGGTAGAAAAAATACCCATATGAGTTCTTTGGATATCCCATAAACTTGCAAAGAACTGACTGTGCCTCGAGTTTGTCCGGATTTTGTCTTTTGACATAGGCCGGACAACCCTATATCTTAACTCGTTTAAGATACGGCCTTTTCCCACTCCATATCTCATATGGTGTGGTAGGTACAGATTTAGATGGAACTTGATTCAATAGGTATGCTGCTGTCTCCAGCGCATATCCCTAGAAGAAAATAGGTAACTCAGCTGTGCTCATCATAGAGCGCACCATATCTAATAGGGTGCGGTTCCTCCGTTCCGATACACCGTTGTGCTGTGGTGTATATGGAGGAGTCAGCTGAGAGAGAATCCCATTCTCTTTTAGGAAGTCCAGGAATTCATTGCTTAAGTACTCACCTCCTCGATCAGATCGAAGGATTTTAATACTTTTTCCGGTTTGGTTCTCGACTTCATGTTTATATTCTCTAAATTTCTCAAAAGCTTCTGATTTGTGTTTCATCAGGAACACATATCCGAATCTAAAAAGATCGTCAGTGAATGTAATGAAGTACGAAGAACCATCCCTGGCATGTGTAGACAAAGGACCGCATACATCACTATGTATCAGTCCCAAGAGTTTAGTAACTCTTTCTCCGTGTCCCGTAAACGGAGTTTTGGTCATCTTGCCTTTGAGGCATGACTGGCAAGTGTCATAAGATGAAAATTCAAACGGTTTCAAATATCCATCCTTATGCAACTTAGCTAATCGTGTCGCATTGATGTGACCCAGTCTACAATGCCACAAGAAGGATTCGTTCAGTTCTGAACTCTTCCTCTTGTGTGTGTTTGTTATACTCAGAACTGTTGATTGATTTAGAACATAAATGCCATTGCACAACGTGCCTGATCCAACCAACTTTTGGTTACGGAAAATGTTCATAACATTATCCTGTAATACAAAATTATATATCTCTTTACTCAACAAAGAAACCGATATAATGTTGCATATCAGGTTCGGCATGTAATAGCATTCATTCAGAATCAATGTATTACCAGTTGGTAATACTAGGTGATATTCCCCGACGGTTTTAGCTGCAACAATTGCACCATTTCCAACTCTTATGTCTTTATCACCTTCTCCAAGTTCTCTACCTTTCTTAAGCCCATGTAACTGATTACATATATGGGATCCTGACCCGGTAACCAATACCCAGAACGTAGAGGAAATGGAGAAAAAGTTCTCTGTAACGAACACACCCGAAGAAAATGCATCATCATGTACTTTCTTCATTCGGGTGGCATGGGAATCCTGGTATTCCCCTATGTCCTGTCCAGTCATATAACTCTTATAAGAAAGAACGGAACCAACGTTCCCCAGCACAGTATAACATGCGGGTTCGGTCAATACATCCATATTATTATCTTGATTAAGGCATGACATGGTCGCTACCTGGAGAGAGAGAGAAGAAAACACTTTAGCGTATGCTCTTGCAAGATCAGATTGGTTATTATCTTATCTAATCAGGATGGCTCCCACTGTTTTTATCAAATCTTCCTTCAAACCCTAAAAGGAAAGACTAGCCGGGATTAATTACACCCTACAACTTCGCCGATCTTTCAGCCAGGCCAGTGTCGGTACTTTGAGGGATATTCCCCGTGCTTTCGCACGGACCTAATTAAAGTAAACCTCGTTTTCCCAGTGGCGTAACCCCGTTGACACCTTTCTAGTCACCTACTTGATCGGCTAATTATCCTGTGTAAAACTCTCCCAGGAGTAACAATTACTCGCAGTGGGTATCGGGATCCAACTATCTTATAGAAGGTATGCAATCTCATTGCAAATTTCAACACTTGAAATTCCCGATAATATTTTTCCCCAAACGATCTATGACCTTGACAAGGTCAACAAACCATAGACCGTAAGTCAAGTTCAACCCGTCACTTCTTGATTGAATTAAACCCACCCGTACGACCCTTGACAAGGTCAACAAGGCCGTACGACTACGCTAATCCAATCTGCATCATATGCATAAGCAGATAAATACTGGTCAGCTACCGTACACTGCGCCTTGACAAGGTCAACAAACGCAGCATGAATACTAAGCAGGACTTATCTGAAATGATGGAGGGCTGCGACAGGTTTTTCTGAAAACCTATTGCGTAATGAACTTGATATCGTTGTAGAATCGAGTGAATTTTGAAATGGAGTGATTTTGAGTCTTTTATTAGTTTTGCTAAAGAGGCCACTCCCGGTGAAGGGATCTCGGCTCTTTCCTCATCGAAGAAGGTGCAGGACATATCACATATATCGCTATGCAAAGCAAAACTGTAGCTACCCTTTTTGAAAAAATTTGATTCTACAACATCTTTTAGGTTTCTTTTCTTTCATTAATCACATTAATGAAGTCCTATCATTTAAGTCACCTAAACATCACTGATAAATACGACGTACACTTATGCCATCCGCATTCGCCTCGATGTCCCCTCGTGGACCGTTAGGTTAGGTAACTAACGGCAGAGCAGGGCAGGGCTAGCGTGGGTGTAAAACATAAGTAACGCCTATATAATATATCATATATACTATATACTGTATCCATCAGAACATATCAAATGATCACATCACAGATATCGCAGCAGAAACATAGATATAATGTGGGATATACTAGGACGTCCGTATTTAGTATTTAGCCAACAATAGAAAATACGGATTCCACAGTCGCGATGAATAGCCAAGCCCACACCCTGGACCCCTACGAGAGCGGCAAGCGACCCTACCAATTCTGGAGTTTAGGAGACCCGGTCTCGACTCCTCGAGATGGCCTCCCACTGAATCCCAGAACCCGGTCACCTGTGCTCCCCTCCTTGGGTCCATCCTAATGCGGAAAAGTAAAAAATATACAACACTGGTGGCATCAACCTCAACCCGGAAGTTTCCCAAATAAAAGAATATTACATTACATTTAAAATTACATGAATGAAAATATAAAACTCTCATCTCACATAAAACTCCCCGGCTATTCAATTGCGACGATCCTGCACATCATATCTTAGCAACACATAATATCATATATCATCAACGTAAGTAAGTATGCGTACCCCAATTGTCGTTGATGTATAGCAACGAAACCGGCGATATCGACATACTACACTTACGGTCACAGAAAAGAAAGTGTAAAACTGCAATATCTGGAATCCACATTCTCTTTAGACATCGTAAATGCAAAATATCACATATTTCGTATTTCATATCTAGCTATATGAATTCCACACATTGCATCACATTCCAGATAAATAGACGGTATTAAAGTTTTCGAACGAATGATCAAATACTCAAAATTCCATAAAGCTCAACACTTGAGCGAGGTTCAAAAACCCGGAGTGTGACACAGTAGTAGCGGTCCAGCCGTAGAAGGGTCAAGCCAACGCCTCACATGTGGCACGCCGTATTGCCCCAAACCCTAAGGTTCAAAAGGCAGTTCAAGACGGTCACATAATCGAGTTAAGATTTGTTGTCTTCTAGATGGTCCACCACAAAACTTGCACGTAATTCCGAAAGATTTAAACCCCGTGAAAAGTGAGTAAATGATACTCGTTCGAACAATTCAACACTTTCTAAATTACCCGGAAAGAAACACGAAATCAAAATTCCGATCGAATCACCGACTCCAAAACAATCTCCAGAACATACAGCACTAAATTTAGATTAAAAATACCTAAAAATATATACAAGCAGTTTTAAGCATTACTGTAAAAATTTCATGCATTAACTCATAAATATGGCCGCGGAACCGTGGCCCAAGCAGGCTCTGGCCGCGGTTCCGGGGTGAAAGTAACTCTTCACTGCATCGAATTTTACAGAACTGCTTATATTTACCTGCTGAATTTTTTACATATTTTTAATACTGAAAAATCACAGTTTCAAAAAAATGTCCAGAGAGTGTCCCGAAAATCCGTATTTTCGTTCGATCGGAGTTTTAACTTCGTTAAAGTGTCGCCTAATATTCCAGGTTGGCTCTGATACCAATGTTGGGGTTTACCTAGCACCTCATGAAGGGTTTGGAAGCATCACATGTACCAAAGAGTAAAATTTTAGGGTGCCAAGTAAGCATACAAAGAATCATTCCTAGAAAAATTAGGGTTTCAAAAACTACACTTCAACATAAGTAGATTAAGCTAGGGTTTTGAGAGTACAACCTTTGTAGCTCCCTACGCTAGACTCCTCGGCTACTTGGGGTTTGGAAAAATCCCGCTTGAACTCCTCTAGGTCCATGATGATCCACCCGGAGTCCGCTTTGTCCAAGCTTGCAACTTCACTTGATCAAGAGAAGAGAATGAAGCTAACACTCTAAACAAGTGGGCAAGACTTGTGTAGAATGATGTTGTGGTGGTTTTTCTCACTTCAAAATCCTAACTTGATGAGTAATTTGTTCACTAGAGAAATCTAGAGAGCAAATCATGAAGGAGGAAGAAGATGGTGGCCTTTTAGAACAAGAGAAAAGATAAAACCTCATGAGAAAATAGAAAATATATCTATATATATTTTTCTTCTCTCATCTCAAACCATGGTTAAACAATAAATATATTATTGAACTTGAGTTAAAACTAAAAAGGAAAGTTAATCCATGGTTAAATGGTGGGTGAGCATGGTTAGGTCAAAGAAGAGTGTAGAAAGAAACCATGAATTATCCTTTCCTTTTTCTTTTTGTTTTAAATCAAATGCAATAATAATTCATATATATTAAACCATAGTGTGAGTCTTATATTGCCACCATTTTCTTTGTATATACAACCATGAAGGATGATGTATGTATGTATGTGTGCATGCACATCCATATGTGCATGAATCAAGAAAGAATGCATACATGCATGTATACATCCAAAAATACAAGAAAGGATTTCTAGTGAGAATCTAATGGTTAAGTGATAAATCAACATTTGATTTATCAATCCGGCCATATCACATACGACCCAACCAAAAGCAAGCCGCCCGATTAATGTACGGTATCTCATACGCGCATTTTAACCGGGTCCATGCGCATATCGCATACGCGCACCACAACGTTTCGCCTGGACTAGGTAACTCCTTTGTGAGACTCTAAGACTCGTCAATACGCCGGCAGTGGGTGATGATCATATCAAGCATCCCTAAGCCGCAAGCGGTCAGCTAAACATAACGGCCATCCGGGTATTGAGCGATCAGAAGAAAACAAGCGAACCTGCTACAACTCCCGTCGAGCCAACCGGCAACACTACCCGTGCAGTCCGGTCTCCTCTTCTGATATGTCGTATATCAAGTCTAGGGGTGGTAAACGTCAGACCCCAATAACCGATAAGTCATGCCGATGTGAGGCTCATAACGTGTCGAGAAACTACCGGTAATACTTACCAGTAAATCTGTAATCAGCCTTGGCCTGGGACTTCCCTGTTACGGCTAATCGAGCACAGTGCAACATCAACCCCCAATACCGGGAGAGACGAAACCCCTCCTATATCTCCTTGCCTCCATGTGATTCGGGACTGTACCCAAAAACCACCGTTTTGCATGCCCTCATGGACGTGGTAAGGTGGAAATCAAAGCACAGTGGGAATCACACAAGACTCTATGACGATCTCTGGTCTTCAGACTAACCTGCACAAGTGTCACCTGAGAACTGCCATCTGACGTGAGGTATAATACCATCTGGGAGTTCTCGGCGAGTCCGTCCAGTGTACCCAGTCTCCACTGAGCACCCGTATACCATCTCTGATGTCAAACACCAATGGATATGGGATCATTCATCGCCCATCTCATGGGTTGAGAAGCGTATACGCTAGTCTACACTGGTATATCGATGCCCCGTCTCGATACACCCACGACTAGGGAGCTTGAAGGATGTACTTATGGACTACCATGTCCCCACTAGTATGATCCGCATCATAGTCCAGGTAGTCAAGTACACATCCTAAGGGCTTTACCAACATGTAACTATCAGACAGTATAAACAGACAAGTATACATGTTAAGATAAAGAGCAACCATATTGCATACTATCATATCGAGCAAGAAAGTCATCTCTATATATGTCCAAGCATCCAATATAATATACATCATCTGTACAATACTGGCCTCTAGGGCATACATACAACTAACATATTGGTGCACATATACATTGATACATCCATATTTGCGCACATACACATTGTATATTCAAATTGGTGCACATATACATTGATACATCCATATTTGCGCACATACACATTATATATTCATATTGGTACACATATACATTGATACATCCATATTTGCGTACATACACATTGTATATTCATATTGATGCACATATACATTGATACATCTATACTCGCGCATATACATATTGTGCCTATATAGATAACTTGTTTTATTGGAAAATTGGGAACCGCATGTTATATTTTAAAAACTGGAATCATTTAAAAGAGCGGTTTTCCCTTAATATGTCATATCACCGCTCCATGTTGCATGATATACGGATATGCTTACATCTCTATTATATGTCGCATACGTCATGCTATATGATTTTACGCATTGAGATATGCTGTTTTCATGAGATTTCTGAATTTGAGAACCGTGGACATTTTAAAAAAGATTATGTGTTGTTTTAAAAACTCGGTTTCTCTTGATATGATATTTCAGTGCGTCCACCATGCGTTTTCTCGGTTCTGAGATATGTGACATGTGAAACCCGATTCGAGGAAGCGGATGAGGCCGATTGCGGGTACATGGTGGACCCGGTATGGTATCCCGGGGTAAGAAAGGGATACTGTGTATACAGACGGTGAGCCTGGCAGAGGGACTACTACCTACCGGTGATAGTATTTAGGCTCGGCAGATATCCGGAGGATACCGACCGGAGTCGAGAGATGATATGGGCCGATCCGGACTGACGGAGCCCGATATATGAGGATTTACGTGCCGATGCTGGGCACGGTTTTCATGATGTTTTCGAGTGTCGATGCTAGGCACTCAGGTTCAATGATTTTGATGTGTCGTGAGGGACACCGTTGATTTATATCCTCGTACTTTCATGCACACTCTTTTATGATATTTACGTGCATACAGACATTGATTATATGGGTGGACGAGATCCACATGCATACATACCTTGATATTATTGTCGGATGATATCTGCATGAATAGGTATTGACTACCTTGTCGGTACATATACAGACCCGGTCACCCTAGATATCATAGTATTACCTTTATGATATAGTTGACCTAGGAGTTGTTGTTTATTCGATTTCTACTTGTAGATGTTTTTCTACTCACGAGTTGGCAACTCACCCCCGTTGTGCCACAGTTCTTGCAGGTTGACTGCTTGGATCAGTAGCGGCTTCGCTGGTATACAGCTTCATTTGGGTGTTTTGCAGTGGTAGGTGGGATATTTGTATCGTACCCATTATTGTATTATATTTCATATTGTATATAGTAAACTCCATAAATCAAAATTAGTAATTTGTATAAGTATGAGACTTAGTGAGATTGTGGTTGCGAGACTTAATGCGAGGGGTTTTTCGCTACTTGTGGTTGATGTCTTGCTTATTTATTTATCTTTTGTGGTGAACTTCACCGTTGGGCGTCGTATACTTATATATATTGTCTTGCGTGGTTGTGATCCGCCGTTTGGCGAAGTGCTAGCTCCCGCTTGGGGATGCCTTTATTATCTTCATGTATTTGTGGTTTTGGATCAAAAAATACAAAGGAGGTGCTGCCCAAATTTTTAAAAGACGAAACACGTTTTCAAACTAGCAAATTTCATTTGCATTTTCAAGTCCCTTTTCTATGCATTAAGAAAACTTGATTTCATTATACCTTTATTTCAAAACCTCACCTCCTTTATTTTTCTTAAAAGGTTTAGATTTCTGGGTTTCAACTTACTTGAATTCCGTTACGCCTTTAGACGTTGCGTGATTCAAGTGCTGGTCACGAGCTAATATTTCGGGTCGTGACACTAGTTATTAAAGAGAACAAGAAAGAGAAAAAACTAACTAGCACACTTTCGTAGGTAACATGATTGCACTGAGCACGTGCAACACACATTTAAACCTCTAGGTGTCCCTAGTAGCAGGAGTGTTGTCTCCTGAGGGTTTTCAGCGGATTACACCTACAAAATCTCATAATAAAAGAGAGAATATGAAAGTTACATACAAAGATAAGGAACATATAAAAGAAAGAACTTGAAAATAAGAGTTTCAAACTACACTAGTTTTTTAGTTGACATGAACCCTATCTTAATAGTCGTGAAAAGATATCAGAAATCGCACCATCTCTCGATAAAACATCGTCTTTAGTCTTCCTCCCTATCTTTCTTCCAAATATCGATCATATACCCCTACGTGTGTGTAAAAGACATCCCTACACTTAAAGAATTCAATTCAAGCTATCATACTCTTATCCATCTTCCTTAGTACTTTTTAGTCGATGAATATTTTCAGATGGAATTGCTCACACATTTTTCATGCGACCGTTAATACTTCTTGAGCTACAAACCAACCAATTACCAAATGCGCTCACTCTTTTAGGTGTAATTAGTAATATCTTAATCTTGCAACACCTAAGGCTTAGCAGTGACTCCCAAACTAGTTGGTCTAAGGCACTAGGTGATAAGGCACCCTCGCTATATTTTTTTCTGCTGCCTTAAGTAATTACAAAACCAGTGTTCATTTTTCTTCACCATTTATATTTTATGTGTCATTTATATTTTTGTTTATATATATGTTTTTTCCTTCATACTAAGGCTTTTAGACAAGAGCATTTCAAGGTATCCTCTACTATCCCAAGTTTCAAGATATGTGCAAGTGCATATAGTAGGGTATCAACGTTCAGATATTCGGATCCAAAAATAGGGACTATTTTTCAGACTTATTTCTATCCTCAGATTAGTGATTCCTTTCATCTTACTAACCTTTGGGACAACAGCTCATGACTACATATTACTAGCTTCGTTTTAAAATATCTAATTTTCTTGCATTTTTTAAATCTCTTCATATCTTTCATATGTATTTTTCACTATCTAAATTTTATTATCAAAAAATTTTAGTGCTTTTATTTAGTATAATACAAAATGATGCATGAATAAGCACAAACCTCCCTCAAACCTATTTGCAGTAATGTCCTCACTGATATCATCTTTTAATATCAAGACCTGTAGAGTTGGGAGGAAAAGTTCTTAATGATTAGCAAAAGGGGACAAAAGTCAATGACAGTGAAATCCTCCCCCAAACTTATTTTTGGCTCACAATCGTGCAAATATTTTCTTTTTCTTTTAAGAGCCAAAATATTTTCTTCTCCCCCCCCCAAACTTGAGTAAAATAGTATTTTTAAGCATTGAACTCATAATAGGGAGGGAAATATTATTGGTATATATAATTCTTTACAAAGACCAAAAGTCAACACCAACAATTCAAATATTTTATCAATGTTACACCATGGTTGGTAGAAGATCATGTCACAGATAGACATGAAGAAGTGGTGTAGAGATAAGAGGTGTAATCAAACGATTTTACGTCTCGGTTGGTAGAGACGAAACAGTGACGGTGAACGAAAACGAGAATATGAAAGATAAGAAGTAGGTGGAATATTCGCATTCTCATACTTGATAAAGAAGGGGTGGCGGTTCAACTTCTTCGGGTGGAGATTGATTCATCACAACATCCAAGTCTTTAAAGAATGCGAGTTCATCGGCAAAAATATCTTCAAAACTTTCATCGATATTCCGAATGATAATCTCATCGGAAAGAAAGGTATGATACTCGGATAGCTCGAATAAATCATTCGACAAGTCAAAGGATTCAGACTTGGGTATGGACTTGTCGACAGAAGGATCTTCACGTGTATAATAAATAGCAGGATCAAACAATAACGCACTAGTGGCGTTGAGATCAGTATCGTGAAGCAAGAACTCCTCAAGTTCGCAACTGTCGGTAGCTATCTTGTCGACAGAACATACATCAACTATATGAGCATAGGTTTCGGAGGGTTGACATCCTAATTTTTAGATGTTAAGCTCAATTGTCATCTTCCCAAAGGACAGGTTCATCGAACCGTTACGACAATTGATTATCGCGTTGGAAATTGCTAGAAAAGGTCGACATAGAATCACCGGAATTTGGTTTCGTAGGTTTGCTACAGGTTGTGTATCTATAACTATAAAGTCCATAGGGAATATAAATTCCCCGACTTCGATCAACACGACCTCTAGCTCACCCCTAGGTTGGGTGATAGATCGATCGGCCATCTGGAGAGTGCAGTGCGCATATTTCAACTCTCCTATATCTAATTGCTCATAAACAGAATACAGAATCAAGTTAACACTAGCACCTAAATCGAGTAGAACACGATTGATATTTTTACCCCCAATAGTTATAGATATTATAGGACAACCGTGGTCCTTACGTTTCGTAGGCACCAATTGGGTAAGAGAATTGATCATATCACTCGCTAAGAAAACTTTTTTAGGCACCTGAATTTTCCTTTTCCTAGTGTACAAGTCCTTTAGAATTTTTGCATAGGATGTAACTTGTTGGATAGCATCTAGGAGAGAAATATTTATGTTAACTTGTTTAAAAATTTCCACAATCTTCTCCATTTGAGGACTTGGTCTGTTGGCCCTTAACCTGTTTGGAAAAGGAGCTTTATTAATAAGGGTTGGGTCCAAATTTTGAGGAGAAGTTTGTGGGGGATAGAATGGATCCCAAAATTGGATTTGGAATAGTCGTAGATGGTAATTCCTTCAAGGAAGTGGGCTGAGGGTTCGAGCCTTGTGGAAAATGGAGAATAGGATCAGAAGAAGACGTTGGATTAGACGAAGTAGGAGTAGAGATAGTAGTCAGGGTTTCATCAATATCATCAACTTCAACTTGTTCACCAACTTTATTATTCAGCACTCTTCCCGATCTCAACGTAGTTACGACACTCACATTATAGTTTTGAAGGATGAGATTTGCGCTTTGTGAGTGGCCGGGATTTGGTAGAGGTTGAGATCGAAGTCTCACTTTCTCTCTCTCACTCATCGCAGCATTTAAGTGTATAATTTGTGCTTCTGTCGATTTTATGCTTTCACCGTAGGAAGCAATGTGTTGCACTAACGTTTGGATAGAAGACATTAAATTAGTCGTCATTTGCGTGGATTGTTTAATGAAAGTTTCTAAGTTTCGTTCGAGTGCAGAGATTTTATCGGTACCGGCCATCGAAATATTATTATAAGGAGCAAAGTTGTTAACTGGATTTTGAAAAGATTATGGTTGAAAGGGCTACTGAATTTGTGGTTGTGGCGGTTGTTGCTGTGGAGGAAGCCTTTGATAGTTATTTTGGCTTGGGAACTGATTTTGAATTTGAGTTTGGTTTTGGTTCCAAGCAAAATTAGGATAATTCCTCCATCCCTGATTGTATGTGGATGAATAAGGGTCATTTCTAGGTTGTTGCTGAAAAGCAGCATTAGTTTGTTCATGAGCTTGAGACGGAGGATTCAAAGGACATTCTTCCGTTAAATGTGATGAGTCAAAACAGCAACCACACACGGTTTTGGGAAACGTAACTTGTTTTAGGAAGGCTGATAAGAATTTGTTTTCTATAACTTCGAGTTTCTTTTGTATCACGGCTATTTCGGTTTTCACTGCAATGGAAACGTCAAGCAGATGGATACCTTCCCTAGATGAAGATGATGTTGGTCTAGTACTTTCCTACTGTAAGGTTTGTTCGGCGAGATCTTCCAGAAATTGCCAAGTTTCGCTATCGTCTTTTGACATGAAATGGCATTGATAAATGGTTTCAAGCATTTGTTTCGTGGCTGGATTAATACCCTCATATATAATTAGGAAAAGTTTCCATCTATCGATTCCATGATGAGGGCATTGGACAAGAAGATTCTTAAACCATTCAAACCATTTCCAAAATGGTTCGTTGGAAATTTGGGTAAACTGGTTAATCTCGCTTTGAACACGGGCGGTTTTGTGATGAGGATAAAATTTCTTAAGGAATGCTATAACGAATTCATCCCATTTAGCGATAGAATGTGCGGCAGTGCTATAAATCCATTTTTTTGCTAGATCGCACAAGGTAAAAGGGAGAATACGTAATCGCATAGCATCCCCTGAAAGTTGGGTTGTGCTCATCATTGCACATACATTCTCGAATTTGGTTATAAAAACGTATGTTTCTTCAGATTCAAGCCCATGAAATTTAGGCAACAGGTTGATGAAGTGGGGTTTAATTTCGAAATTATCCCCATTGACTGGTGGAAGAGACAGACAAGTAAAAAGGGGTCTACGTACGGGGTAGCATCTTTCTTGGAGAAAGATGCGCGTTGGATTCTGCGCACCTACGGGTGGTGGTAGAGTTGTATCATTAAATCCCAATGGAGATCCGTCCATTTCGGGATATGTGGTAAGTGGAGGAGAAATAGAAGATGAAGAAATACCGACTTCGGACTCGATAGAAAAAACGCGGACAGGACGGGCACTAGAATCCCGTGTCCAGACGATCATGCACTAAGCGGGTTTAGTGCACGTGGCAGCGTGTATGAGAATGATTTTTTAGAGGGTTTGTTTTGAAAAACAGTCGGACTTGAGCTTGACTCAACAAATCACAAAATGCACAATCAATCCATAGAACTAGAGTCACCTAAGTCAAGTCACTAGACCGCTCCTAGACTTCCAAAGGACAAGTCGCAGGATCAATCCTCTACTAGCTCCTTATCAATCTTGTGGCCAGGTAAGTGCCAGGTAAGTGCCAGGTAAGTGGGAGGTGTCCGCTATACGAATTACTGAAATAGCAGGACTAATTAAGTAACCACTTTCCTTAGTCACACTTGCCTTAGACACCATAAGAAAAATACGGATAAGCAATAGATTACCCACGACCCTCCTCTGTCCTAATTGAGCACGAATGTCCTTAGGGGCTAGATCTAGATATTTTTTTAATTAATGTAGGGTGAGAGTCTACTTGTTTGTGATTTGTGGGGCCTAGGAAGGGTGATGAAATCCCCACCTAATCTGAATTTGGGTTTATTGCCCCTTAATATCTGTTTTAGATATGCAAAAACAAACCGAAATCAAAACACGCAAAAAGATTTTTGAGTGGCGTTGTTTGCAAAGAATCCTGTAAATAAAATTAGTTTATTTTAGTTTTAAAGGAGAAAGAAAGATAATAGAGGAGTACCTGAGAATTTTGGAGGCCCAATTCACCCAAAGCGCTGCGGTTCCGCCGCCGATTTAGAGGATCTTCTTCTGAAATTTCTTCAGGGCCCTCCTATACATCTCTGGTCCAAGTAGAAATTCTTTGGCTCTCTGTTGGCTTTCTCCAGTTACTCCAGATTCTCTTGCAAAACTCGCACAATAATCGTTAGATACACAAGATGTGGTTTTGGTTCTCTTTTCTTTTATGTTTGCTGGATTTTATAAAAAATCAACCTGAATAACAAAAAAAATTACGACTATTTCCCCGGCAACGGCGCCATTTGATTGATCATTAAAAAGTGTGTTCGAAATTAACCGCAATTAAGACGGTATCACTGGTAGCTAGCCGCGATGAGTACGGGTCGTCCGTAGGGAAACATGAACTCTTTTCTTGCTTTAGACGAGTTGAAAAAAGATGGGTGATTATTTGTCGTTATAATTTAAAACGGATATAAGATTTATAATGAAAATGCTTGTATGGTTCATAGGACTTTGTAGTAATGGATGAATAATTAAAAATGACTCTTTTATATTTTAATAGTTTAAAACTAGATCAATAGTGATGAATGTAGATTAGGGTTTTTTTGGAAGAAACTAGGATTTCCCCACTATTAACCCTTGTCCTTTCATTGATCTTTATTCATGTCTAGCTCTTAATAAAACAAGTGTTAAACTAATCTCAAATCATGGTCGAGCTTATCAATAAATTGATAGCGCGTCCAATAAGAAGATTAACATTTATTTTGCTAAAATTTATAAACTTTAAAATGTATAAAAGAAGTTTAAGAGATCTTTTCATCCATTATCCTACCCTATCCTACGAACCCTAGCAAGTTAGGAATTACTCGCTCATAGGTAAGTTAGAAGAAAGGTTGAAGAATGAAATCATAATGAAGATGCAGAAAAGTAAGTGCAGAAATTAAAAGCGGAAAATAATTGCAAAGAGAATTAAAATAAAAACTATCTTTATTAATCAACTTTTGCATTTACAATTTTGCTCCTTAGAAAGTAAATTATAAGAACCCTAGTTTGCTCTAGATCTCTCTCTTGTTGGAGATAGATGAATAGATGATGATCACTCAGATACGTGGATCTATTGATCTCTTCGATGATGATTTTGAATGTACGGCACTCGGTCCTTTATATAGTATTTGAAACCAGAAACCCTATATTCCAAAATCTCACATCCAACGACCCAGATTTGACCGCTGAACCGCCGCAAAATGCCATGTTTGGTTGCCCTTCCGCCGCGCTTTAGTGGGATCATGACTTGGGGATTTTTTCTGGCTTCTTGTGTTGACATGTGGAGATTCATTTGATGTCTATATTATGAAAATAATACTTTAAGTCTCTGCCGTTGCTAGGTCTCTCGACTTGCTTCTAAATTTTGGCAGATTCGGTCCCAATATCCCGATTTGACTTGGATCTCTTACTTGGATTCCAGACCCGAGCTAATATCTGCACAATATCTCAAATCAAAATATTAGTAGCATTTGGTATTTTTGAGATATTATTCTAACCATTTAAATGATATAATATTTTAAGAATATTGATTAGAAATATTTGATATGATATGCATATTTTAATTTACAAATATTTCATTTAAATATTATATGCATATATTTTCCCTCATTATATTAATTATAACGTAGAAACATATGATAATAAACTTTTTACAAATAAACCATCATATGTTCTATATTTACAATAAACACATTTTAGTACTTAACAATAGTAGGGAAAATATCCATTCAAATGTGCAATATTTTAGACTAATCACTTACCATCCACAAATGGATGAATAGTCCGAGCGAACAATTCAGATTCTGGAGGACATGCTAAGAGCTTGTATGTTAGACTTCGGAGGTTCGTGGGAAGATCACCTACATCTTATGGAGTTTTCATACAACAACAGCTATCAGGCAAGCATTGGAATGGCACCATTTGTAGCACTCTACGGAAGGAAGTGACGTTCACCACTAAGTTGGGACAACATCGTAGATCGTGAACTCCTTGGACCAAAGATGATCGTGGCAACTGTGAACGTAGTTCACACGATCAGGGAAAGAATGCGCATAGCCCAAGACCGACATAAGTATTGGGCTGATGCAAAGCGTCGACATCTGGAGTTCCAACCTGGAGATCATGTTTCTCTGAAGATTTCTCCAAACCGAGGAGTGATCCGCTTTGGAAAGAGGGGTAAGCTCAGTCCCAGATACATAGGACCGTTCAATATTCTCGAACGAGTCAGAGAAGTGGCATACCGTTTAGCACTACCAACCTCATTGGAAGGAGTGCACAACGTGTTCCACATATCTTAGCTACGAAGAAATGTGAGTGATCCCAGCCATATCCTTGATCACTCCGAGCTCACAGTCCAGACTGACCTGACTTGCGAGCAACAACCTATTGAGATCCTGGATCGAAAGGTGAAGACACTGCGGAACAAAGAAGTAAACTTGGTCCAAGTGATATGGAGAAAAGATTCACTAGGAGAATCAACGTGGGAACGAGAAGAAGACATGTGTGCAAGATGCCCTTACTTATTTGTAAATTTGTTCCTATGTAAATATAAATTTCGAGGACGAAATTTTTATAAGAAGGGTAGAATGTAACGACTCTGAATTTACTGTAAGAGATTTTCCAGTTTAATGTACAGAAATGAGTTTACAAGTCTGAGTATGAGTTATAAGTAAATTTTTTAAAGAACGGTAAGAAACAACTTGTAGCTCACTGGTAAAGCTCTTGCACTGCTCTGACGTAGCCTCTGTGTTCGAATCCCATCAGACACATTTTTTCTTCTGATTTTCTGTTTAAACTTTTTGGAAGGCAAAAAGTTTACATGTGCAATACACATAAAAACAAAAACACAGAAAAATCAAACATGTGCACAAGGGTTTAAATACAGTCAAGTACGCGTGGCATCAATCCAATAACCCCACTCTCTTGATCGACCGACAGATCTTCAAATTTGGCCGGCACCGACAGTTGGCCCGAGCCTAATAAGGCCTGGGCTTTACACACTTGCCCCTTCCCCTACCTCTAACTCCCCTGCACTGTTTGATTGCTCTGCAATCAAATAGAAACCCTTCAATTTCCAATTTATCACTTTTTTAATGTATTTTAATTCACCATTTTAATTCCAAAACCCTAATTCTACACTATAAATACTACCCCATGCCCTAACCCTTCATCATTCTGAAAATTCTAGCCAAAACTATCAAAATTTCTTAAGTACAAGTGGAGTAAAAGAGGAGTTAGCAAGCGATCAAATTCCGACGAGAATCGAAGCAAATTCCTGCGACCTCGCGATGCCACAATGACAACCCTTTCTTCCTACACTTTTCTTTAATCCTCCTAAATCGTAAGTCCCTCCCAATCTTCCTTTCTATTCCTTGAATTTTTTTTAATCAAAATCGGTAAAAAGTGGAGTTATTACCGATATTCCTTTTCTAAAGCATATAACTCCATTTTCCTTTACCTTTTGATCAAACAAATTGTACCACTTCACTTATAAGCTTAATGCTCATGTCTAGAATAAATTTTATCCAAGAATCTTTTATGAAACAATCACGATTTAACATTTTCGTTAAAATACCTTGAACTTTAGACAACACCTCTTTTCGTATTTTGTTAAAACATACCTTTAGAAAACTTCACGGGGTAATGACCTACCTCACACATACATACATAGTTCTATAGCACGATATTTCCTTGTATGAATTTTTGTTACGAGACAGCTTTACAAGAAAATACCATTTACTATAAAAACCGGTTTTCTTTTGAATTGTATTTTAAATCCCTTTACGATTATGCCTCTACAATCCTTTTTAGGGGACCCGCTATTGGATGGTGCGGATTATCGCACATCCTTGGGCTAATAGAGTGAGATGCAGACCTTCTCACGGAGTATTCGGTCTCGAAAGGTTTTAAATACGGTTTTTAAGAAAAACATATTTTTTCTACTTAAATAAAAATTTAATTTTTAATAATTATATAAAATTACAAATCCATATATTTTCAAAACATAATAAACTTATATTTTTTTTAAATGAAAGAATTACAAGTTTCACCAAAATACAATCAAGATACCAACAAAAAACAAGTTTTACAATAAACTACCATGAACTTTCCAAGCTAAGCTATTATCACTAAAATACCTCAAATCCTTAAAATTCACATCCATGAAAACCATAAATAATATAAATAAATTCTCGAGGTTTATTTTGAAATTTTATTAAAAATATTTTTCGTAAAACCCTCTCGAGTTATATAAAATAATATTTAAAGACTTTAGTAAATATAGGTTTAAGCGGGATCAATTCTCTTGGAAAAAGACACAAATCCTACCGTCCATGTGCAGCAGTTACCGATAACTTCCGAACCTAATTCAGGATCTAAATCAGCTACAAATGTCTGACTCAAGTCTAAGTCTAACTCAAACCTGAATCCAAAGTCTAATCAGAGTCCAATTCAACATGAATCCAAAGGCTAACATGAATACTTGAACATGAACCTGAATACCTGAATTCAAACTTCAATATCAAACCTGAATGCTTGACTTGACTTGACCGAACCATGGTTATAACTTGAAATGACTACAAGATTACATCCTTAACCTGACTACTTGAATAACTTATATCCATGGTTTCGGCAAGACTTGTAAATATAACCTATATAATACATTACGCGGGGATAATGGTATAGATTGGTACAGAATGTATTAATGTGGCACGAGATGGTCAGTAAAAGACACCTACATGAACTCTCGTGTCGTTGTCCCGTGGGTTTTTACAGGGTCTTATACAACATGTTACCATAGTCCACGGGGTAAGATAGACTCCTCTCGTATACACAAATACCTTCTGTACCAAGCTACAAACAACTACGTTAGAATAACAAGTTTATACTTGTGCAACTTACCAATTCAATTCACATTACTGTTATATTCCATTCCTTCTTTTGTGTCACGATCCGAAAAAGACACGTGATTGGCACTTGAATCAAGTGAAATCTATAGGATCCCACCTAAAGTAAGCCAACAGCCCAGAAATTTAAACCCTTTAGGGAAAATAGTGGAGGTGAAGTTTTGAAATAAGGTATAATGAAATCAGGTTCCTTCTTTAAATACATAGTTAATATAATATGAAAACAATGTTTTGTAGCTATTTGAAAACATTTTTCATCATTGAAAAAATTTCGGCAACACCTCCCTTGTATATATTAACCCGAAAAACGGTACAAGCAATAAATATAAGCATTCTTAAGCGAGAGCTAGCTCTTCGCCAATTGGTGGAAACAACCACGCAAGTAACATAAATATACAACACCGAAGGGAGAGGATCAAAACTCAAAAAGAAGGTAAAGAAAAAGGGCATCATCAAGAAAATCAGAAAAAAAATAATAAATACATGAGTGCGACTATAAGGCCGAAAGAATATACAATAATGGTTTCTAAGTCTACAAATATACATAGTCTGGTTGATGGAGCTTTTAACTAGATACAACAGAAATAATATAAAAGTACGATGGTAGTCACGATACAAGTGATCCCACCTACCAAAGCAATCACCCGGAAGAAGGTGGTGTGCCAGCGAAGCCGCTACGGAACCTGTACGGCTAAACCTGGAAGAAACTGTGGCACAACGGGGGTGAGTTGCCAACTCGTGAGTAGAAAACATCACCAAGTAGAAACCGAATGTATGACTATCTCCTCAGTTATACAGTACAATAAAGTAATAATAGTAGCACGATAATATCGAGTAGCAGTAGAGGTAATAATACAGACATATGTGTAAAGTCAGGTACTCGTGTACGTGCATAGGTGGTAACAGACATATGTAAATATATGCATGAATGTAAATGCATAAATGAATGTGTGCCCAGCAACGACACACTAAATCCAGATAAAGCCTGAGTGCCCAGCATCGACACTCGAAAACATCATGGAAATCGTATCCATCTGAAATATAATATCCTCATATATCTCGGGCGCCGTATCCTCAGAACGGCCCTCAAATCCATCTCATGACTCCGATCGGCATCCTCCGGATAACCGTCGGGTCCAACATAATCACCGGTCGGTAGTGCTCCTTTGCCGGGCTCAACGTCTTTCTATACGACCCTCTTTCCCCGGGGTACCGCACCGGGTCCACCATGTACCCGCAGACGACGTCTCTCTCCTCGAATCGGGTATATGTACACACGTGGCTCAATAACCGAAAAAACTCATGGTGGACGCCACACATCATATCACGAGAAAACCGCATTTTCTATTTTGAAATGATAATAGATTTATAAAATTCCTTTGCGGTTTTCCCCAAGTCCCGAAATCTTATGAAAATTGAAATCTAAAATCATGAGCTAAAATGGACAATGAATATCAGCATAGAGTCTAACTACAGTATAAATCGGAATGTAGGTAAACAATGCATGTGGCATCTAAATACAAAAATGAAATGTTAAAATTAGCGTATGATATCAGAAAAGCTACTTAGCTACAACAATCAGTGTATACAAGGTAATAACGGTGCCTACAGTGTGCGTGGTATGGCAATTACCGATAATGATGTGTGTGAGCCGGCAAGCAAGTGTCCGTGGAAAATATGCATCATCGGTAATGGTGCAGGTGTCCTAGCAGACGAGATCATAACAGAAGGTAAACAGCAAAAGCAACAATAAGGTATATAAAAACTATATACGAGCCATACCGTTTATCGTGTTTAAATAGCACGAATCGTTGTTTTTAGAAAAGTAGGGACTGCGGTGTTTTGAGAAAAAATATATCTTTTGGAAATCCATAGCGTCCCTCATATTATTCTTTAAAAAGCCTACGATTCGTCGGTTTTGAAAATAGGTATTACTCGAGCCTAAGTTAACCTATATCTAAGCAATTAAAGACTAAACTAAGAATCTAGTCGAAGGTGATAAGAAATCTATAATATTCCGAGTCAAAATATCTAATAGTCGGCGATCTGGCCTTATATCATCACGTACGGTAATAATATAACGTACGACATCCTCGAGTCAATTGTGCGGATCAATCAATATATACGTCTCGTACGGTAAAATCCATCGTACGGCATCCTCAAAAGTCGAGGGTACGGGTCACATATCATATTATCATTCGTACGGTATCATCATCGTACAATATCATGATCAGAGGTACAGATCAAAAGTCTCGTCCATTCTAATATCATCAAATCACATGTTATCGCATGTTTGAATACATATCGCCCAACGATCCTTTGTTATATCATATCATATACGGTGTCCCCGACTCAATCACATATCATAAAGTCACGGCATCATGCCCGATCATATCGACTCAATCCATATAACATATACTATCCTCATCTTACGTGTATATGTGTGTGCGTGTGCGTGTGTGTCTATATATATATATATATAAACACACACACATATATACACACATATACACACAATCATATATACCAAGTGTATGTGTGTGCGCGCCTAAGTAAGCCGACGACTCACGACTATGGAACTAAACTAAGAGTAAACTATCCTACTAGTACACAAAATCTAATCTATAGTCTCCTAGCAACCCTATTTACCAGGTATCCAAATCTCACATAAACATATATACTGTAAATATATAACCTATTCTACGGTTGCGGGGGTGCTATACGCCATCCACCCGACTTCCCCCGTAGATATACATCTACTAACATGCCAAGTCCTCGCTTAGTCGAAGTCGATGTGCTTCGTCGTCTCAGAATTCCACGCAAAGGTACCTACAAATCAACACATATATCGCAACGTTATTAAAACTAAGTCCGAAAACCGATACGGCACATGAAGTGCTCATAAGTTAGAAGCTATAGCTTACACATGCAAGAACAACCAAATAACCCTCGTCGTTGACGTACAAACGTCCAACGACCAAATCTCATCAAGAATTTCATAAATACAAGTTTCAAATATCGGAAAATATCGTCAAACCGAACTCAAAAGCTAGCTCCCAGATTTTTTCACAGATAGATAGGGACAAGACTAACAATACAGTAGCTAGGTTATAAGGAGTATGAGCTACAGGCAAAACTCTAACACCAGAAGCCAAAATTTGGCCGACCAAACTACTCCAGTAACCGTCCCCGCCACCCCAACCTTAGAATTTAGGTCTCGTTCTTTTGTGATAGTCTTCTAGTGGTCTAACTAGGTCAATGTGGTTGTTTGTTTTTCTTATAAACATACCAGGTTACTCCAGATTCCATTTTGAGCATCAAAAATCACAGAAAACAGACAAGGGGAAATTCTAAGTTCGTGTATTAGGTTCTATTCTCTGGTCCAGGCCAGTAAATGTTAGTTATATGTATGCCCTAGAGGCCATTACTGTACATATGATGTATATTGTAATGGATGGTTGGACATATATAGGGAGGACTTTCTTACTCGACATGATAGTATGCTATCTGGTTGTACTTTATCTTAACATGTACTCTGATTTTCTCTATATTACATGTTGATAAAGCCCTTAGGATATGTACTCGACTACTGGGACTATGATGAGATCATATTAGTGGGGCCACGGTAGTCAACGAGTACATCTCATAACTGTTCCTAGTCGAGGGTGTATCGAGACAAGGCATCGATACACCAGAGTAGACTAGCGTATACGCATCTTGACCCATATGATGGGCGATGGATGATCCCATATCCATCGGTGTTTGACATCAAGGATGGTGTACGGGTGCTCATTAGAGACTGGGTACACTGGACAGACTCGCCGAGAACTCCCAGATGGTATTATACCTCACATCAGATGGCAGTTATCCAGTAACACCGGTACAGAGTAGTCTGTTGACCCGAGATCGTCATAGAGTCTTGTGTGATTCCCACCGTGCTTTGATTTCCATCATACCACGTCCAAGAGGGCATGCAAAAAGGTGGCTTTTGGGTACAGTCCCGAATCACATGGAGGCAATGAGCGATAGGAGGGGATTCGTCTCTCCCGGTATAGGGAGTTGATGTTGTGCTGTGTTCGATTGGCTATAACTGGAAATCCCTAGCCAGGGTTGCTGAGATTTACTGGTAAGTGTTATCAGTAGTTTCTCGAACTGTCATAGACTTCATATCGACACGACTTATCAAGCTACTGGGGTCTGACGTTTACCACCCCTAGGCGAGATATGCGACATATGAGACGACGAGACCGGACTGTACGGGAGTGTTACTGATTGGATTCGTAGGAGAATGTACAGGCTTGCTTGTTGATCTTCTGATCGCTCAATACCTGGGCGGCCGTTACGTTTAGCTGGCCGCTTGCAGCTTGTGGGTGTTTGATATGATCATCACCTACTGCCGGCGTATTGACGATTCTTTAGAGTCCTACACAGAGGTTTCTTGACTCAGGAAAAATGGAGTAGGGGGCACATATGTGATATGTGCAGTACCGAGGATAATGCGATATGAGATACCGTAGTATATTCTCGCGATATTTGATATCAGCCGGGTCATCGGATCAAGTGTTGATTCGATGAATCGGTAAATGATATATTAGTCGGTTATATGCGATATAGCCGGATTGTCGGATCAAGTGTTGATTCGATAATTTAATGTATAATAATATATATGATATATTAAATTGCATTAACTAATATAAGCTCACTAAAAGATTCTTTTTCTCACTCGGGTAATATATTGATATATATGCGATATATGTTAATTGTATTATTTTATTTTGTTACAATAAATATTATATATGTGATATATAATATTGTAACATGATATGGTTATTAATGCAACATGTTTAGTGGAGATTAAACATGGTTAGGATTTAATTTGGGTTAAGCTTTTCTAGAACCTTCTAGAAGGTTTTGTTTTGTTTTGTGCAAAGATATTCGTTTTGATATTTTAAGTGACTCATCCTTTAACCCAACCAAAACCCTAGCCCTAGTTAAATCTCTACAAAGGTTACATTGACCATGGTTGCATTTCTAACCTCCTTCTTGACTTTCATTATTCATCACAAAAGGATTCATTTTCTTCTTCCTCTTTGAAAAGCTTTCTTGCTTTGATTTTTGTGATGAAAGTGAGTGAGAATAAGAAAACAAATGAGAGCTAAAATCTTACTTCATCATCCTCATCTACCCTTTCCATTTAGATGAGGGTATTCACATCATTAGTGAGTGAGAGCTTGTGTTAATGAAACTTCAAGGTAGATCATCTTTGTTATCGAAGATCGGAAACAAGCTTGCATCTTTCTCTTCATGGAGCCTCTCTAGAGTCCGGATGCACGATGATCGCCGCGAAGGGACCTCAACACGGAGCTTTAGAAGTGAAGGACAGGATCTACAAAGGTTGTAATCCCTCTCACTTAGTGTTAAAGTGTTTAACATGCTTTGTTTCGCCTAATCTCTAGTCTAAAATCTTGGTTTAGGGTTGTTCGGCACGGCTAAATTTTAAATCGGGCACGGTTGATGCCTTATAGACCCTTGTGCATGTGCCTAGTAACCCTACAGTGGTATCAGAGCCAAGCTAGAGCTTTAGGCGAAGTCTAGGAGAAGTTTAAAGTCTGATCGAACCCGGAAACCCCAATTTATACCCTTCTCTGGAAATTTTCTAAAATTGTGATTTTTTCTATATTAAAAATGCTCAAAAAAATCAGCAAGAAAATCTAAGGATAACTGTAGAATACGACCACCTAATTCCATTGTAGCGCCGTGGAACTGCGGCAATACCCTGCTTTTAGCGGTGGTTCCGCGGCCGTATGTGGAGATTAGGGACTCATTTTTCTAATGGATCGGTAGGAAATACCATTCCGGCACAATATGAGGTGGGGTGGGCATCGGATTAGCAGGTATATAATTGTCGGGATGCCCAAAACATTAGGAGCATAAAAAATCCAAATGGAAAAAAAGATAGCAGAAGCTACCCAGTAATAACCGTAGGTACTTCCTGATGCTTCTGGGGATTTTTAATATTTGCTCCAGTGTTGAGTTTTCTGGGTTGTATTGGGAACTCGTTGATTCGATCGGAAAGTATAACTTCGTTTAGTTTGTCCGGGTAATTTTTAGAACGTGTTAAAAAGTTCGAACGGATATCAATAACTCACTTTTTCCCCTGCCGGAAAATTTCCAAGTGTTGGATTTTTCCGTAATTTAAGAACGTTCTAAGTCGTGCAAGTAACGTGGTGGACCCTCTACAAGACAACAAACCTTAACTCGATTATGTGACCGTCTTGAACTGCCTCTAAACCTTAGGGTTTGTGGCAGTACGGCGTGCCACATGTGAGGCGTTGGCTTGACCCTTCTACGGCTGGACCATTGGTACTGTGGCATGTGATGGATGTTTTAAAACTAATTTCAAGTGTTGAGAACTATTTGGGAAAACTTGGGTGTTTAATTATTCGATCGGAAAGTTTAACATTGTCTATTTATCTGGAATGTGATACAATATTTGGAATCCACAGATAGTTATGAGATAACTAATTTGAATGTTATAAATCTAGCAGTTTAGTCTCAATTGATTGGTTGCCACGGGATTTTGATGTGATCAAAAGTCCATCGCAATCACGTAGTGTACGCGGATACTCGCCGGGTAAACTTAACAGACAGCCACGCCCCATAGCCCCGACCAAGTGACTGTAGGAGAACCTCGTCGCCAAAAGCATCTGTTAGGGTGCTCGCGGCAGCGGTGTTCCGCCTTAGTGCACTTCGTCGACGGCATCGGGGGTGCGGTTGTCTACTAAAGTTTGCGACGAGCATTCGATCAGGATGTCGGTAATCTTGTTGAATTGCCCGACTTGCCATTGAAAAGAGTTTTCGATAATGAGACTAAAATGCGGGGTTTATAATTGTTAGGCATATGATGTCTAAGGAATTCATTTGGTTAGGCATGAGATGTCTAAGGAGGTTGCGGATTCCAACTGTTGTAGTTTTACACTTTTTTTCTGTGACCGTAAGCGCAGTATGTGGTGTATCGCCGGTTTCGTTGCTATACATCAACGACAATCGGGATACGCATACTTGCTTACGTTGATGATATGAGATATTATGTGTTGCTGTGATATGTTATATTGGATCGTCGTGTTCTGAATAGCTGGGGTTTTATGTGAGATGAGAGTTTTTCTTTTTCATTCATGTAAAATTCATTTGTATGTAATATTCTTTTATTGGGGCACTTCCGGGCTGAGGATGATGTCACCGTTGTATATTATTTACTTTTTCGCATTAGGTAGACCCAAGGCGGGGAGAATAAGTAACCGGGTTCTAGGGTCCAGTGGGAGACCATCTCGAGGAGTCGAGACCGGGTCTTCTAACCCTAGAATCGGCAGTGTTGCTTGCCGCTCTCGTAAGGGTCTAGGGATGTGGGTTTGGCTATTCATCGCGACCGTGGAATCTGTGTTTTATACAGGCTCGTATTAAAACACGGACGTCCTAATATATCCAATATTTCATATATGTTCTTCTGCTGCAATGTTCTGTGATGAGATCATATTACTGCCTGAGACGAATGTTTATATTATATATATGAGATATATGTTATATTGCAGATTTCGTTTCAAATGTGATGCTTGTGAAGCATATTAAAATGGGACTTCATTAATGAGATTAATGAAATAAAAGAAATCTAAAGATGTTGTAGAAACTTGTTTAAAAACTGATAGCTCTAGTTCTTGCTTTGCATAGCGGTGTTCCTTGTAGAACATCCAGCACCTTATTCGATAAAGAAAGAGCCGAGATCCCTTCACCGGGAGTGACCTCTTTAGCGAAACTAGCAGATGCTACAAACTCGGTTTGTCTTTTGATTGTTTCTATAGTTTTTGCTTTGCATAGTGAAATTTGTGAAATATCCTGCACCTTATTCGATGAGGAAAGAGCCGACAATCCCTTCACCGGGAGTGACCTCTTTAGCGAAACTAGAAAAGCCTCAAAAACACTCCATTTAAAATCACTCGATTCTACAACGATATCAAGTTCATTACGCAAAGGGTTTTCTTAAAAACCTGTCGTAGCCCTCCGTCATTTCAGATAAGGACTACTTAGTATTCGTGCTGCGGTAGTTTGGCATGCGTCAAGGCGTAGTGTACGGTAGGTAACTAGTGCTTATCTGCTAGCATACGATGTGATTGGATTAGGGTATTCGTACGGCGTTGTTTGGCATGCGTCAAGGGTCTTGCGGATGGGTTTAATTCAATCAAGAAATGTACGGGTTGAACTTGACTAGCGGACTATGGGTTGTTTGGCATGCGTCAAGGTCATAGCACGTTAGGGGTAAAATATTATTTGGAATTTCAAGTGTTGAAATTTGCAATGAGATTGCATACCTTCTATGAGATAGTTGGATCCCGATACCCGCTGCGAGTAAGAGTTACTCCTGGGAGAGTTTTAGACATTACAATTAGCCGATCAAGTAGGTGTCTAGAAAGGTGTTAACGGGGTTACGCCCCTGGGAAAACGAGGTTTATTTTAATTAGGTCCGTGCAAAAGCACGGGGAACCTCCCTCAAAGTACCGGCACTGGCCTGGCTGAAAGATTTGCGAACTTGTAGAGTGTAATTAATCCCGGCTAGTCTTTCCTTTTAGGGTTTGAAGGAAGATTTGACTAAAACAGTGGGAGACATCCTGATTAGATAAATTAATAACCAATATAATCATGTAAAAGCGCACGCTGAGTGTTTTCTTCTCTCTCTCTCCTGGTTTATGTCACGCCTTAATTAAGATAATAATACAGATGTATTGACTGAACCCGCTTGTTATACTGCGCTAAGGAACGTTGGTCCCTCTCCAACTTATAATTGTTATAAGACAGAGCAGGAAATAGGGGATTACCAGAATTCCCGTGTCGCCCAAACGAAGAAAGTACATGCTGATGCACCTTCTTCGGGTATGTTCATTACCGAGAACTGTTTCTCAGTATCCTTTACATCCTGGGTATGAGATACCGGATCAGGATCCCTCATATGTAATTTGTTACATGGGCTACAGATAGGTACCGGACTGAGAACGGGTGATAAGTTTCATGAGATAGAAACGGTGCAAGTGTTGCAGCCAAGTCTGTTGGTAGTTATCACCCTGTATTATCAGAATACAGTGATTCTGAACGAATATTATTAGATACCGAAACTGAGATACAACATCATATCAGTCTCTTTATTAGTAAAGAAGGATATAATTTTGTAGTGTTGGATAATGTTTTGAACATTTCCTATATCAAGTGTTGATCGGTACCGGCACGTTATCTAAAAGCATAGACGTTCTAAATCAAACCACAATTCTTAATGTACAGAACACACACAAGAGAAAGAGTTCAGAAATAAACGATTCCTTCTTGAGGCATTGTAGACTAGGTCATATCAATGCGACCCGACTAGCTGAAGTTACATTTAGATGCATATTTAAATTAGTTTGAATTTACATCTTGTGCAACTTGCCGGTCATGTCACAAAGATAAGATGACCACAGCTCTGTTTATTAGAAACAGAGAAAGAGTTAGTGAACTATTAGGATTGATACATGCTGATGTATGAAGGTCCCCTGTCTACACATGCCAGGACTGGTTCTTTGTACTTCATTACATTCACTGATTATCTCTCAAGATCCGGACATATGTTCCTATTGAAACACAAGTCTGGAACTTTTGAGAAATTCAATGAATATGAGTTAGAAGTAGAGAACCAAAAACGGGTATAAGTATTATGTCCTTTGATGAGATCAAGGAGGAGAATACTAGAGCATGGAATTCCTGGACTATTCTAAAGGAGAATGAGATTCTCTCTCAGCATTACTCCTCCGTATACACCATAGCACGATGGTATATCGGGGTGGAGCAATAGCACCCTATGTGATATGGTGTGCTCTATGATGAGTACTACTGAGTTTCCTATTTCTTTTTGGGAGTTATGCACTTGAGAAGTTGCATACCTATTGAATAGGATTCAAATCAAATCAGTTGCCTACCATTTCATATGTGATATGGAAAGGGAAGAGCCCATATCTTAAGTTTGTTAAGATTTGGGGTTGTCCGGCCTATGTCTAAAAAGCAAAATCCAGACAAGCTCGAGGCGAAGTCAGATCTGTGGAAGTTTGTTGGAATCCCAAGCATTCGCAAGGAAATATCTTCTACCTAACCGAGGAACAAAAGATATTTTGTTTCTCAGCATGCCACTTTTGTGAAAGGGAATTTCTTGTGAAGAAATTAGTGTTCATGAGGTAGAACTGGAAGGAGTTCCAGCTATACAAACTACAGCAGATGATTTGGTAGAACCAAAGGATTCAATAGTAACCAACGAACCTCAGCCTCTCCGCCGATCTAGTAGGATTCCTCACCCACCTGAGAGATACTTCGGTTTCTCTATGACAGTGGGAGTGAGGATTGCATCATGAGATGATGACCCAACTAGTTTCGAGCAGGCCATCAGGAGTGGGACTCTGTAATAATGGCTGGATGCTTAGTGATCTGAGATGGAATCCCTATACACCAACAAAGTATGGACTTTGGTTGCTTTATCTGAAGGGTTAAATTCCCATCAGGAGCAAGTATATCTTGAGAAGATTACTTGGTGTACATGGAAAAGTTGAGACTTTCAAAGCTATGCTTAAGTCCATCCAGATCCTACTTGCCACTGCTACATACCATGACTACGATATCTGGTGGTTGGGTGTCATGACTGCTTTTCTAAATGATGTTTAGAAGAGAGGGTCTATAAGTACACAGCCAGAGGGCTTCGTAGACAGTGGGAGCAGCGGAAACGTGTGCAAGATGCTTTATAGGATAAAGCAGGCATCACGGAGTTGGAACATCTGTTTTGATGTGGTAGTCAAAGAGTTTGACTTCATCAAAATGGTAGATGAACCTTGTATATAAAAAAAGGTAGTGGGGAGTATGGTGGTGATCCTCATAGAGTACGTGGATGACACACTCTTGATAGGGAAGGAGTTTCCTATGCTACGCTCGGTTAATCTCCGCTTATCATAAGGATTCTCCATATAAGATCAAAATGAAACCTCCTAAATCCTGGGTTTTAGATCTATGAGATAGATCTAATTGGATGTTAGGATACTCACTATTTGTAGTGAGATGGTATCAATCGATCCTGAGGAGAATCACTGGAAAGGTTTCATGGTGATAAGGACGACTGAATGTCAGTCGTAGGCATTGTCTATACTCTCAGTGGAGGGACGGTATGTTGGAAGAGTTCCAAGCTAGATATCGTGACTTATTAGATGATTAAAGGCAAGATACATCGTTACCAAGGATGCTACCAAAGAGGCAGTCTGGATATATATAAGTTCATAAGATGAACTTCGTTCCAACCATTGTGTGACAATGGAGTTATGGCTTTGGCCTAGGAACGCCCGTCCCATCAGAAATCTAGATATAATTCTTAGGCTGTATCACCTGATTATGGAGATCAAGGTTAGGAGAGTAGACACAGAGGACAACAGCGCGGATCCACTCACAAAGGCCTTTTACCCAGTAGAGACTTTTATAGGATGGTTGAGTATGAGATACTTCAATCACAGCTAATTGTTGGGTATGTGATACCACAACAGATGGCCCTAGTGCAAGTGGGAGATTGTTAGTTATATGTATGCCCTAGAGACCATTACTGTACATATGATGTATATTGTAATGGATGCTTTGACATATATAGGGAGGACTTTCTTGCTCGACATGATAGTATGCTATCTGGTTGTACTTTATCTTAACATGTACTCTGATTGTCTCTATATTACATGTTGATAAAGCCCTTAGGATATGTACCCGACTACTGGGACTATGATGAGATCATACTAGTGGGGCCACGGTAGTTAACGAGTACATCTTATAACTGTTCCTAGTCGAGGGTGTATCGAGAGGGCATCGATACACCAGAGTAGGCTAGCGTATACGCATCTTGACCCATATGATGGGCGATGGATGATCCCATATCCATCGGTGTTTGACATCAAGGATGGTGTACGGGTGCTCAGTAGAGACTGGGTACACTGGACGGACTCGCCGAGAACTCCCAGATGGTATTATACCTCACGTCAGATGGCAGTTCTCCAGTGACACTGGTACAGAGTAGTCTGTTGACCCGAGATCGTCATCGAGTCTTGTGTGATTCCCACTGTGCTTTAATTTCCATCATACCACATCCAAGAGGGCATGCAAAAAGGTGGCTTTTGGGTACAGTCCCGAATCACATGGAGGCAATGAGCGATAGGAGGGTATTCGTCTCTCCCGGTATAGGGCGTTGATGTTGTGCTCTGTTCGATTGGCTATAACTGGAAATCCCTAGTCAGGGTTGCTGTGATTTACTGGTAAGTGTTATCAGTAGTTTCTCGAACTGTTATAGACCTCATATCGACACGACTTATCAAGCTACTGGGGTCTGACGTTTACCACCCCTAGGCGAGATATGCGACATATCAGACGATGAGACCGGACTGTACGAGAGTGTTACTGATTGGATTCGCAGGAGAATGTACAGGCTTGCTTGTTGATCTTCTGATCGCTCAATACCTGGGTGGCTATTACGTTTAGCTGACCGCTTGCAGCTTGTGGGTGTTTGATATGATCATCACGTACTGCCGGCGTATTGATGATTCTTTAGAGTCATTCATAGAGGTTTCTTGACTCAGGCAAAACGGAGTAGGGGGCACATATGTGATATGTGCAGGACCGAGGATAATGCGATATGAGATACTGTATTATATTCTCGCGATATTTGATATCAGCCGGGTCATCTGATCAAGTGTTGATTCGATAAATCAGTAAATGATATATTAGTTGGTTATATGCGATATAGCCGGATTGTCGGATCAAGTGTTGATTCGATAATTTAATGTATAATAATATATATGATATATTAAATTGCATTAACTAATATAAGCTCACTAAAAGATTCTTTTTCTCACTCGGGTAATACATTGATATATATGCGATATATGTTAATTGTATTATTTTATTTTGTTACAATAAATATTATATATGTGATATATAATATTGTAGCATGATATGGTTATTAATGCAACATGTTTAGTGGAGATTAAACATGGTTATGGTTTAATTTGGGTTAAGCTTTTCTAGAACCTTCTAGAAGGTTTTGTTTTGTATTGCGCAAAGATATTTGTTTTGATATTTTAAGTGACACATCCTTTAACCCAACCAAAACCCTAGCCCTAGTTAAATATCTACAAAGGTTACATTGACCATGGTTGCATTTCTAACCTCCTTCTTGACTTTCATTATTCATCACAAAAGGATTCATCTTTTTCTTCCTCTTTGAAAAGCTTTCTTGCTTTGATTTTTGTGATGAAAGTGAGTGAGAATAAGAAAACAAATGAGAGCTAAAATCCTACTTCATCATCCTCATCTACCCTTGCCATTTAGATGAGGGTGTTCATATCATTAGTGAGTGAGTGCTTGTGTTAATGAAATTTCAAGGTAGATCATCTTTGTTATCGAAGATCTAAAGCAAGCTTGCATCTTTCTCTTCATGGAGCCTCTCTAGAGTCCGGATGCACGATGATCACAGCGAATGGACCTTAACACGGAGCTTTAGAAGTGAAAGACAGGATCTACAAAGGTTGTAATCCCTCTCACTTAGTGTTAAAGTGTTTAACATGCTTTGTTTCACCTAATCTCTAGTCTAAGATCTTGGTTTAGGGTTGTTCGGCACGGCTAAATTTTAAATCGGGCATGGTTGATGCCTTATAGACCCTTGTGTGTGTGCCTAGTAACCCTACAGTAAACACCACTAAGGTCATGTAAAACACTCACTACACCTCATTTACACCTTCACAATTCAAAATATCTTAACCCTCCCTTGAAATATTCAAACTACACTAATCTTCACTAGTTTAATTCTAAACTAAACTAGGACATTAGGAAAACTAAAAACATAACTAAGGGTGTAGGATTATACCTCATTTGGCAACTCAAGAATTTTCTTGAGTAGCTCAAAGTCTTCAAAATCTAGACTTGATGCCTCCATAGGGTTTGTGATGGTCTTGTGATCATTTTTTGTGAAGGTATCATGACATTTTGGTGGAGATTTAGAGATGGTTTGTTGTGGATGAGGAGGTGGAGAGAGTGGAAGATGAAGGAATGAAGGATGAAGGGAGATGAGGAAGTGAAGTGTAGAAGCCATGGTGAGAAGATACCCTCCCTCCCTTTCTCATCCTCTCTCACCCCATACCCCTTTGTCCCCTCATCAAAATATCTTCTCATTTATTCTCTTTTCTTTTTCTTTTATTTCCAAAGCAAAACAAACCAAGTAAATGTAAACAAAGCTATGGTAAAATAAATGTAACAAGTGTTTATAACATGTCATGGTGCATATCATGCACATAAACAAGATTAAGGTTAATACATGTTAGTGAATGTTAATCAAGTTTAGCGATAAACTCGTATATAATTAATTGTATAATAATTCATAAAATGTCTAAATCAAATAAATAACTTCAAAATCAATAATTCTTATCAATTTTCCAAATATTCTTCAAACTATAAGTGTGTAATCATACTATATTGTTAAAATAAATTTTCCATAATTTATATAATATTCATGGAATTTATTTATTTTTATTATTCAAATTTCCAAAAATAATATTTTATATTCTGAAATGTTACATTTTGGGACTTACCGAGCGCTAGTTCGCTGACGACATTCCTGTCTACTTTCTTTCTTTGGAATGTTCGTCAGGAGTACCGGACTCTCAGGAGATCGAGCCGAGCCAGGAGTACTTGGACCAGTTCACTACCCAGCCGGACTTCTAGCTCATCTTATACTTACTTCAGTTTGTGTCACACCCCGCTTTCCGGTATACGGGCAGAGAGTGCGACAAGGCCGCTATGTATTTACTCAGAAGTAAACACTCTAAGCGTATCTGAGCAATATAAAGTAAATGTACATAAGAGACAAAATGTAAATGAACAGAAACTTTATTTATTAACATTCTTTGTACAATACAACTGAAATGAAAATACATGCACTGAAAGCAATGTCTAAACAATGGCATAACAGAAATGAAAATGAAATGTACAAGTAAACTAGAGCTCCGGGTCAAAAGCTAGCTTATCCAAATCCACGCTGGTAGGCTCTGTCTCCAGAAGGTCCGATCCACCTGACAATATTCCAAAGAAAGAAGAAAAGAAATGTCGTCAGCGAACAATCGCTCAGTAAGTCCCAAAAGTAAAAAGAGACAGAATAGACAGAAGAAGCATGTAACTTTTAAAGTTGTATTATATTGTTAACGCTGTTGTTTGTAGCTTGGTACAGAAAGTGCCAGTGTATACGGGAGGAGTCTCACTATCTCAGAGACTAAGGTATACGGAGTACAAGGAATCGTTCAGCCACGGTACAACGGCAATGGAAATTCAGATTAGGTGTCTTATGGTTGCAGTCTCATGACACTTTTAACACCTTCCATACCAATCTACCCCTTATAAACCCTGCGATGTCTTAATTGTATTGTTTGTATTATATTGTCTTGTATTATAATTGTATGGATGGATGACTTGCCGAGACCATGATATCAGTAATGGAATGGATATAATGGATGAAAATGTAAATGGAGTATATCCATGGTTCGGTTCAGTCAAATTATATAGATTGAATAGATTGAGTATATGGATTCATATTGAATTGTGGTTTTATACTTGAATCACATTCAAGTCAGATTGATGATATTTAGACTCAATCTGAGTCAGACAATTAGAAAAGAAATTGAAGTCCTGAATTAGGTTTTGATATTATCGGTAACTGCTACACATGGACGGCAGGATTTGTATCTTTTTCTAAGACAATTACCGTATTAATAACACCGTTTGTTAGGTTGTCTACCTTAGATAGGTAAGCACCCATATCTCCGGCTCTCTGAGGCTCAAGAGACCAGTCCCGCTTAAACCTATGTTTACTAGGGTCCTTATTGTATTTTAGTATAACTTGAGGCGGTTTTATGTAAAATAATTTTGGTATAATTTCAAAATACACCTTAAGAATTTAGTTATCGTCTTTAGAGTTTTCATAGATGTATATTTTATAGATGTGAAATTTCTAGTGAGAAAAAACTAATTTTCATAGTATATGGTATTTATTTGTAATATGGATATTATTTTGAATTATCATGGTAGTTTCATGTAATATTTGAATTCTTTCTTGAGTTTTGGAAACATGGAATATTATATATATTTAAAATAAGTATTTTGGTAATAATTATATATACATATTTAATGAAAATAATTTTATTTATTTTCTTGTAAAAATCTCATTTTCTAAAGAAAAATGTATAAAAATTCCATCGAGATCGAATGCTCTTTGCGGAGGTCTGCATCTCGCTCTACTAAGCCCGAAGATATGCGATAATCCGCATCATCCCGAACGGGGTCCCCAAAATTGGTTGTAGAGGCACAATTGCATGTAAATGTTTTAATACATCTTTTAAAGAAAACGGTTTTATAAGTTAAAGGGATTTATTTGCAAAGGCGTATTTCCCGTATTCCATTGTCCCAAAATTTATCGTGCTATGATAGATATGTTTATTGTGAGGAGGTAAGTCATTACCTCATGGACTATCTAAAGGTATAGTAAGGAATTATGATGGTTTATGTCGAAACTAAACTATATGATATTTTTCTGAAAAAATATGATAAAAGTTACAAAAAATGATTATTTTGATGTGAAAGTTGTTTTGTTGAGTTTTTTAATATTTATTAATCAACATATGAGAATATGGTTCTATCTTATTAAAGAAAAGTGTAGTTTTTAAAGAAAACCGAATCGAAAGTCGGATTAACTCCGCTTCCGTCGAGTTTTAGAAATGAAACTTTTTAAAGATGAAGATGAAAGAGGAAAATGGGACTTACAGGATTTGATGAGAGGGGGGAGGTAGAAGAAGGTCTAGAATTCGTCGGTGCTTCGTTTCGTTGCCGGAAACTCCTCGTATCGTCGCCGGAATTTCATCAGAGCTTCGCCTTTTGCTAACTCCACTTGCACACTATAGGAACTTGGAAATTTCTTGAGAGTTTTGGCAGGGAATTGTGAGTGAGGAGGGGTATGAAATGAAGTGGTATTTATAGGAAACATTAGGGTTTAATATGTGATGAAAAATGCATTTAAATTTGCGTTAAAAATGGAATTTAAAGGGGTTTTTAATTCTCTGGAAAATGCAGGTAAAACAAACAGATAGGGGTTAAAGAAGGGAGTCCAAGGGTCTAGGGTTTACAAAAAATATACGGTTTGGACCATACAAAACCGGCGACGCCGGTCCATGTAGCATTCTCGCCGGTCGGATCTTGGAGGTGGGGGCTTGAATTGGGACCACGTGTCCCTGACGGTCTAAATACCTCAGTGCACTTGTTTGTTTTAAGTGTGACTCTTCAGTTTACGTGCAGTGCCTGTGCAAACTCTTGGGCTTCTAAAAGCTTAAAAGAAAATTAATTAAAAAGATGATGTGGCTGATGGGATTTGAACTCAGATGCTATGTCTCAACAATACAAGATCTTTACCAGTGTGCTACAAGCCTTTTCTTGCTTTTCTAAATAAAAACAAATACTTATAGCATTCACAGGAATTGTAAATACCCCAATTGTACATTAACTTTAAATGAATTTTATGTACACAGAATTTGGAGTTGTTACAGTCTACCCTCCTTACAAAAAATTCCGTCCTCGAAATTTACAATTTATTTTAAGGGCCAGTTTACAAATAAGTGAGGACATCTTGCACGCATCTTATCCTCCCTTTCCCATGTTGATTCTCCTGGAGTGTCATTCCTCCATATCACTCGAACCAAGTTGACTTCCTTATTCCGAAGTGACTTTACTTTTCTGCCCAGGATCTCCACATGTTGTTGCTCACAAGATAAATCTGGTTGTATAGTGAATTCGGAGTGATCAGGCACATGGATGGGGTCACTCACATACCTTCTGAGTTGGGATATGTGGAACACATTGTAGACTCATTCCAATGAAGGTGGAAGTGCCAAGAGATAAGCCACTTCACCAACTCGTTCGAGTATGTCGAACGGTCCAATATACCTTGGAATTAGCTTACCCCATCTTCCAAAACGAATGACTCCGTGGTTAGGAGATATCTTCAAAAATACGTGATCTCCCGGCTGGAACTCCAAATGACAGCGCTTTGCATCAGCCCAGTACTTCTGTCGATCTTGGGCTATGCGCATTCTTTCCCTGATAGTACGAACTACGTCAATAGTTTCTACTATTATCTCAGGTCCAAGGAGTTCTCTATCTCCGATGTCGTTCCAACTTAATGGCGATCTATACTTTCTTCCATAAAGCACTACAAAAGGTGTCATTCCAATGCTTGCTTGGTAGTTGTTGTTGTATGAAAACTCCACAAGATGTAGGTGATCTTTCCATGATCCTCCAAAATCTAGCATACACGCTCTGAGCATATCCTCCAAGATCTGAATAGTTCGCTCAGACTGACCATCAGTTTGTGGATGATAAGCTGTGCTGAAGTTCAGACTTATTCCCAAGCTCGCTTGCAGACTTTGCCAAAATTATGATCGGAACCTGGTGTCACAATCGTAGACAATGCAGACCGGTACTCCATGAAATCTCACGATTTACTACATGAGTTCATGGGTATCAGAGATAGTACATTTATGAAGATTTTAAATCTTATTTAGATTCTTACCTCCATATACTTCTTTGCTAATGTCTCGGTAGATTAGCCAACTCGAAATGGAATAAAGTGATCCGACTTTGTGAGTCGATCCACGATAACCCATACTGCATCGTTACCCTTTGTGCTGCGAGGAAGTGCAGTCAAAAAATCCATCGTGATGTGTTGCCACTTACATTCTGGGATTGGTAATGGTTGAAGAAATCCAGCAGTCTTGTGATGTTCAGCCTTTACTTGCTGACACACCAAGCATTTAGCGACGCTTCTGGCTACTTCACGCTTCATTGCAAGCCACCAGTAATTTTGACGCAGATCTTTGTACATCTTTGTACCTCCAGGGTGTACTGAGTAGGGAGAGCTGGGAGCTTCTTTCATTAACTCTTCCCGAACAAAACTTTTTGGTACACACAATCTGTTGCCGTACCTTAAAAATTCGTCTTCATGAATGATGAAGTCTGTTCTGAGTCTATTCTCTACTTGCTCTTTGATCTTTTGCAACTTAACATCACTTCCTTGAGCTGCTTTGATCTGATTGACAATGGTAGATTGAACTTGTAAGTTCATCAAACTTGAAGCGTTACCTGGTATGATCACTTCAATCTCTATCTGGTGCAAGTCTTGTTGAAACTTCCACTGTGCGGTGAGATTCATTGCTAATGGTTAGCGACTAAGGGCATCAGGTGCCACATTCACTTTCCCTGGGTGATATTGCAGGTTGATGTCAAAGTCCGGCATGAGTTCTAACTATCGTCTCTGTCGCATATTAAGCTCCTTCTGAGTAAACACATATTTTAGACTCTTGTGATCTGTGTATATGTTCACTCGTTCACCAAGAAGATAATGGCGCCAAATCATAAGAGCAAAGATTACGGCCGCCAACTCCAAATCATGCGTTGGGTAATTACGCTCATGAATTTTCAGCTGTCTTGAAGCATAACCTTACCGTGCTGATGTAGAACACATCCTAATCCCTTACCGGATGGATCGCAATACACTTTGAAACCTCCAGATTGGTCCGGTATAATGAGAATAGGCGCTGATGTCAACCTTGACTTGAGTTATACGAAAGCTTGTTCGCATGTTTCTGACCACACGAATTCTTCATCTTTACATGTGAGCTTGGTCGGGGGTGTTGCAATCTTGGGAAATCCTTCAATGAATCTTCTGTGATATCCAGCTAGACCCAAGAAACTTCGAATGTCCTTCACTGATTTCGGTGTCGGTCATTCACTTACTGCTGAAACTTTCGCTGGATCTACAGAAATTCCTTCGCCTGATACAATATGTCCGAGAAAACCAACTTGATCTAGCCAAAACTCGCATTTGTTATACTTGGTATAGAGTTGATGTTGTCGTAAGGTTTCCAGGACAATTCGTAGGTGCTCGACATGTTCCTTCCGACTCTTAGAATACACCAGGATGTCGTCGATAAAGATGACAACAAACCTGTCTAGGTATTCCCGGAAAACTTGATTCATTAAGTTCATGAATATTGCTGGTGCGTTAGTCACTCCAAATGGCATCACAAGAAATTCGTAATCACCATAGCGAGTTTTGAATGATGTTTTATGGATATCAGATTTCTTGACCTTCACCCGATGATAACCCGAACGAAGATAGAGCTTAGAGAAAATACAAGATCCACTTAGCTGATCGAATAGATCGTCGATACGCGGGAGTGGATACTTGTTCTTGTAGGAATGCCTAGCACGATAGCAAGGTTTTGGGAGGCATCGTCCATGCCATTTTCAAAAAATTTCCATGCTAAACAACCCTAACCCTAGAAGCTTAACTAGAGATTTAGACAATACAACATGTAACTACTTTACATCTAAGTGAATATGAAATACAACATTTGTAGACCGGTCCTTCACTTCAATAACTCCGAGTGGTAGTCCCTTCGCTCCAAGTAGTGATCTTGCGGACTCTAGAACGGCTCCACAAGATGAAAGGAACAAGCTTGCACAAAGTCTTCAAGGCCGAAGATGATCTACGTCGAGGAGACGCTAACCCAAGCTACCTCTTCGCTAATTAGGGATTAGTGAAGCTAACACCCTAAACTAAATGGCTAATCTAGTAGAGGATTACGAAGTAGGATTTTTGCTCACTTTAGAATTAATTTTCTCATTATTATTCTTCTCCTCTAAAAAACCTAGAGAGCTAAGCTCTTGATGAAGAAGAAGATGAAGAGATGAGGCCAATAATATTATTGCAACCATGGGTGAGAAAATATCATATATTAACTCATGTAGATACATAACCATGGCTAATGAGAATGGTTGGGTTAATAAATATCTTAAGTAAAACAAAATTAGTAGACTAAGTCAATGGATCTACAAGCTTCTACAAGCTTCATACCATGTGACCAATTTCCAACTAATTTGGATTTACTTTAAATAAATAATCCTCACATTATCATGAGAATGGTGTGAGTCTCATACACCCATGTAGTGTGTATCATCAGCATGACACCAAAAAGAAAACACAAATAATATATATCACATATATATTAAGTGTGCACATGTGAGAAAAAAGAAATGCACAAGTGAACAAATATTAGTTAATGTAAATTAATATATCAAATATATAATTATACATTAAATTATCAAATCAAAATTTAATTTAATAATCCAGCTATATCACATATAACCGACTAATATTATATGTATCAACTTATTGAATCAACACTTGATTCGATAACCCGGCTATATCACATATAACAGACCAATATCATATATCGTGAGAATAGAATACGGTATCACATACTCGTATTATTCTCGGTCCCGCACATATCACATATGTGCTCCTACTTCATTTTGCCTGAGCCAGTAAACCTCTGTGTATGGCTCTAAAGACTCGTCAATACGCCGGCAGTAGGTGATGATCATATCAAGCACCCATAAGCCGTCAGCGGTACTAGCTGGACGTAACGGCTATCCCAGTATTGAGCGATCAAAAGATCGACAAGCAAATCTACTCTAACTCCTATAAAGCCTGTCAGTAACATTACCGTACAGTCCGGTCTCTTCATCTGATATGCCGCATATCTAGTCTAGGGGTGGTAAACGTCAGACCCCAGTAACCGATAAGTCGTGCCGATGTGAGGCTCATAACGGGTCGAGAAAATACTGATAACACTTACCAGTAGATTTTCGAATTAGCCCTGGCCAGGGACTTCCTGTTATAGCCAATCGTAGCACAGCGCAACATCAACCCCCAATACCGGGAGAGACGAATCCCCTCTTATCGCTCATTACCTCCATGTGATTCGGGACTGTACCCAAAAGCCACCGTTTTGCACGTTCTCTTAAATGTGGTAAGGTGGAAATCAAAGCACAGTGGGAATCATACAAGACTCTATGACGATCTCGGGTCTACAGACTAACCTATACCAGTGTCACCAGAGAACTGCTATCTGACGATAGGTATAATACCAACTAGGAGTTCTCGGCGAGTCCGTTCAGTGTACCCAGTCTCCACTAGCACCCGTATACCATCTTTGATGTCAAACACCAATGGATGTGGGATCATCCATCGCCAATCATATGGGTCAAGAAGCGTATACGCTAGTCTACTCTGGAATATCGATGCCCTGTCTCGATACACCTTCGACTAAGAACAATTATAAGATATACTTGTGGACTACCCTGGCCCTACTAGTATGATCTCTATCATAGTCCTAGTAGTCAAGTACACATCATATGGGCTTTATCAACATGTGAGAGCAAGACAGTATCATAATACAAGTCTACATGTTAAGACAAAGAGCAACCAGATAGCATACTATTATGTCGAGCAAGAAAGTCCTTTCTACATATATCCAAGCATCCACTATAATATACATCACATGTACAATAATGGCCTCTAGGGCATATATATAACTAACAATCTCCCACTTGCACCAAGGCCAGCTGTTGTAGTATCTCATACCCAACATCCCGAAGAGTCTCTCAAATTGTATCTGGGGTATGGCCTTTGTTAGTGGATCCGCTGTGTTGTCCTTCGTGTCAACTCTCCTGACCTCGATCTCCCGGCGATCAACTATCTCCCGGATCAGGTGATACCGCCTCAGAATATGCCTGGATCGCTAATGGGACCTGGGTTCCTTGGCCAAACCCACAGCTCCATTCTTATCACAATACAAAGGTATTGGATGCTCGATGGACGGAGCCATACCAAGTTCGTTTATGAACTTCTTCATCCAGACAGCCTCTTTAGCAGCATCGTTGGCAGCGATGTATTCAGCCTCCATCATCGAGTCTGCCACGGTTTCTTGATTGGAACTCTTCCAACAAACCGTCCCTCCATTAAGGGTAAAAACAAATCCCGAGACTGACTTAGAGTCGTCCTTATCACTCTGGAAGCTCGAATCGGTAAAGGACTCCACCTGGAGTTCACCGTTACCATACACCAAGAAAATCTCTTTAGTCATTCTCAAGTACTTGAGAATGTTCTTCACAGCTTTCCAGTGACTCTCTCCTGGATCTGCTTGATACCTACTCACTACACTTAGTGAGTATGATACATCGGATCTGGTACATAACATCGCGTACATGATAGAGCCCACTGCTGAAGCATAGGGTATCCCTTGCATGCGAGCTCTCTCCAAATCAGTCTTCGGAGACATCTCTTTGGAGAGAGTGAGTCATGTGATCGTGGGTAAATTCCCACGCTTGGAATCTACCATACTAAACCTCTTTAGTATGGTATCAATGTACCTGGATTGGGAAAATTTCAGTATCCGTTTAGATCTATCTCTATAGATCTTAATCCCCAAGATGTAGGAGGCATCACCTAGATCTTTCATTGAGTATCTTTGTGATAAGAAGAGCTTGACCGAGTGCATCATAGGAACATCATTTCCTATCAAGAGTATGTCATCCACATACAATACGAGGAAGACAACCTTACTCTCTGCCACCTTCTTGTACATACAAGGTTTATCTACGTTTTTGATGAAGTCAAACTCTTTGACTACCACATCAAAATAGATGTTCCAACTCCGCGATGCCTGCTTCAACCCGTAGATGGATTTAAGCAGCTTGCACACCTTTCCGCTGCTCCTAATGCTCACGAAGCCCTTTGGTTGAGTCATGTATACGCACTCTTCTAAATCACCATTTAGAAAGGCGGTCTTAATATCCATTTACCAGATTTCGTAATCACGGTATGCAGCGATGGCAAATAGGATCCGGATGGACTTAAGCATAGCCACTGGAGAAAAGGTTTCATCATAATCCACACCTGGTCGTTGACGAAAACCTTTTGCAACAAGTCTAGCTTTGAAAGTCTCAACTTTTCCATCTACACCAAGTTTCTTCTTAAAGATCCATTTGCTCCCAATGGGGTTTACCCCTTCGAGAGAAACTTCCAAAGCCCATATTTTATTGGTGTACATGGATTCCATCTCAGATCGCATTGCATCCAGCCACTTCACAAAGTCTCCACTCGTGATGGCCTGCTCGAAGCTAGTTGGGTCACCATCTTCCATGATGCAATCCTCGCTCCCACCATCAATGAGAAAACCGTAGTATCTCTCAGATAGATGAGGAACCCTACTAGATCGGTGGAGAGGCTGAGATTCGTTGGTAACTACTGAATCCTCTGGTTCTACCAAATCGTCTGTCGTAGTTTGTATAGCTGGAACTTCTTCTAGTTCTACCTCAAGGCCACTAATTTCTTTCGCAAGAAATTCCTTTACTAAAAAGGTGGCATGCCGAGAAACAAACACCTTTTGTTCCTCGGTGTGGTAGAAGATATACCCTCGCGAATGTTTGTGATATCCAATAAACTTACACAGAAAAGACCTTGCCTCGAGCTTGTCCGAATTTTGTGTTTTCATATATGTCGGACAACCCCATATCTGAAATGACGGAGGGCTACGACAGGTTTTTAGAAAAACCTTTTGTGTAATGAACTTGATATTGTTGTAGAATCAATTGATTTTGAAAAGGAGTGTTTTTGAGGCTTTTGCTAGTTTCGCTAAAAAGGTCACTCCCGGTGAAGGGATCTCGGGTCTTTCCTTATCGAATAAGGTGCATGATATTTCATAAATACCACTATGCAAAGAAAGAACTATAGAAGCAATCAAAAACAAAATCGAGTGAGTTGTAGTATCTGCTAGCTTTTGCTAAAGAGGTCACTCCCGGTGAAGGGATCTCGACTCTTTCCTTATCGAATAAGGTGCTAGATATTCTACAAGGAATACCGCTATGCAAAGCAAAAAACTAGAGCTACCCCTTTTGAAAATTTGATTCTACAACATCTTTTAGGTTTCTTTTCTTTCATTAATCTCATTAATGAAGTCCCATCATTTATGCTTCCTAAGCATCACAGAAAAAACGAAAATACAACGTACGCTTATACCATTCGCATTCTCCACAGAGTCTCGTTATGCACCGTTAGGTTACTTAACTAACGGCATAGCGAGGCGGGACTAGCACGGGTGCAAAACATAAACAACATTTATTATATATCATATATATAATAATAAAGCATTCGTCTCACGCATATAAAGTGATCACATCACAGAATATCAGCAGCAGAAGATAACATATGAAATATTGGATATACTAGGAATTCCGTGTTTTAAATTAAGCCAATAAACACGGATTCCACGGTCGCGATGAATAACCAAACCCACATCCCTAGACCCCTACGAGAGCGGCAAGCAACCCTACCAATTCTAGAGTTAGGAGACCCGGACTCGACTCCTCGAAATGGTCTCCCACTGGACTCTAGAACCCGGTTGCTTGTGCTCCCCACCTTGGGTCTATCCTAATGCGGAAAAGTAAATAATATACAACGATGGTGACATCATTCTCAACCCAGAAGTGCCCCAATAAAAGAATATTACATACAATCTTTTACATGAATGAAAATGAAAAACTCTCATCTTACATAAAAAAAACCCGGCTATTCAAAACACGATGATCCAATATAACATATCCCCGCAACACATAACATCACATATTATCAATGTAAGTAAATATGTGTATCATAATTGTCGTTGGCATATAGCAACGAAAACGGCGATACACCACATATTACATTTACTGTCGCAGAAAAGAAAATGTCAAACTACAACATTTGGAATCCACAATCACCTTAGACATCATAAACCTGAAATATCACATACTTCGGATTTCATGCCTAACAATATGAATTCCAAATATTGTATCACATTCCACAAATAGCTAGACGATGTTAAACATTCCGATCGAATCAACAAACACCCAAAATTTCCCAAAGAGCTCAGCACTTGAGCGTAGTTTAAAAATACTCAATACATGCCACAGAATGGCCAACTATAGAAGGGCCAACCCTTGCCTCACCTATGGCGCCGCGGAACTACCACAAACCCTAGGGTTTGGTGGCGGTTCTTACGGTCATAGAATCGAGTTAGGGTTTCGTACTTCTAGAGAGTCCATCGCATTACTTGCATGATTTTTGAATTTTCTTTAACTTGGAAAAATCCAACTCTTGGAAAATTTCTAGCGAGGATTAAAGTGGGTATTTGATATTCGTTCGAACTTTTTAACGCCGTCTAAATAACCCGAAATAATGTTAGAATTACGACTACGAAACACTCCGAATTTCTTTTATAGAAAATTAACATCTCATGCAATTTTAGAAAAAACAAGTAACACCTGAAACACCAAAACCCAGAGACCAGAATACAGAACAAAAACGAACCCCAGAAGCATCAACTAGGCCGGCCAGCTCAGAAATAATGTGCATGTCACCGGGTCAAAACTGGCGAAATGAGTTCGTATTTGTTCAGTGTTCATGTTACATCTCATATAATATTCTGCATTTGCTTAAAAAAAATTTCGACGACTTAGAAATTTGACAAAAACTAGGTTTTTATTTCAGGTGTTTCGGAGTTGTTTCGGTTTCGTAATTCTACAAACATCGTCTAATTATCTAGCTTGGCTCTGATACCACTGTAGGAATGCCTAGAATGACAGCAAGGTTTTGGGAGGCATCGTCTATGCCATTTTCAAAAATTTGCCATGCTAAACAACCCTAACCCTAAAATCTTAACTAGAGATTTAGACAATAAAAAATGTAAACTATTTTACATCTAAGTGAATATGAAATACAACCTTTGTAGACCAGTCCTTCATTTCAATAGCTCCGAGTGGTAGTCCCTTCGCTCCAAGTAGTGATCTTGCGGACTCTAGAAAGGCTTCACAAGATGAAAAGAACAAGCTTGCACGAAATCTTCGAGGCCGAAAATGATCTACGTCGAGGAGACACTAACCCAAGCTACCTCTTCACTAATTAGGGATTAGTGAAGCTAACACCCTAAACTAAATGGCTAATCTATTAGAGGATGATGAAGTAGACTTTTTTCTCACTTTAGAATTAATTTTCTCACTATTATTCTTCTCCTCTCAAAAACCTAGAGAACTAAGCTCTTGATGAAAAAGAAGATGAAGAGATGAGGCCAATAATGTTATGCCAACCATAGGTGAGAAAATATCATATATTAACTCATGTAGATACATAACCATGGCTAATGAGAATGGTTAGGTTAATAAATATTTTAAGTAAAACAAAATTAGTGGACTAAGTCAATGGATCTACAAACTTCTACAAGCTTCATGCCATGTGACCAATTTCCAACTAATTTGGATTTACTTTAAATAAATAATCCTCACATTATCATGAGAATGGTGTGAGTCTCATACACCCATGTAGTGTGTATCATCAAGCATGACACAAAAAAGAAAACACAAATAATATATATCACATATATATTAAGTGTGCACATGTGAGAAAAAAGAAATGCACAAGTGGGCAAATATTAGTTAATGTAAATTAATATATCAAATATATAATTATACATTAAATTATCAAATCAACATTTTATTTAATAATCTGGCTATATCATATATAACCGACTAATATTATATATGTCAACCTATCGAATCAACACTTGATTCGATAACCCGGCTATATCACATATAACCGACCGATATCACATATCGCGAGAATAGAATACGGTATCACATACTCGTATTATTCTCGGTCCCGCACATATCACATATGTGCTCCTACTTCATTTTGCCTGAGCCAGTAAACCTCTGTGTAGGAATCTAAAGACTCGTCAATACGCCGGCTGTAGGTGATGATCATATCAAGCACCCACAAGCCGTCAGCGGTACTAGCTGGACGTAACGACTACCCGGGTATTGAGCGATCAGAAGATCAACAAGCAAGCCTTCTCTAACTCCTGTAAAGCCTGTCAGTAACACTACCATAAAGTCCGGTCTCTTCGTCTGATATGTCGCATATCTCGTCTAGGGGTGGTAAACGTCAGACCCCAGTAACCGATAAGTCGTGCCGATGTGAGGCTCATAACGGGCGAGAAACTACTGATAACACTTACCAGTAGATCTTCGAATTAGCCCTGGCCAGGGACTTCCTGTTATAGCCAATCATAGCACAGTGCAACTTCAACGTCATTGCCTCCATGTGATTCGGGACTGTACCCAAAAACCACCGTTTTGCACGTTCTCTTGAACGTGGTAAGGTGGAAATCAAAACACAGTCGGAATCACACAAGACTCTATGACGATCTTGGGTCTACAGACTAACCTGTACCGGTGTCACCAGAAAACTGCTATCTGACGATAGGTATAATACCAACTAGGAGTTCTCGGCAAGTCCGTTCAGTGTACCCATTCTCCACTAGCACCCATATATCATCTTTGATATCAAACACCAATGGATGTGGGATCATCCATCGCCCATCTTATTGGTTAAGAAGCGTATACGCTAGTCTACTCTGGAATATCGATGCCCTGTCTCGATACACTCTCGACAAGGAACAATTATAGGATGTACTTGTGGACTACCCTGGCCCCACTAGTATGATCTCCATCATAGTCCTAGTAGTCAAGTACACATCCTAAGGGCTTTATCAACATGTGAGAGCAAAACAGTATCACAATACAAGTCTACATTTTAAGACAAAGAGCAACCAGATAGCATACTATCATATCGAGCAAGAAAGTCCTCTCTCTATATATCCAAGCATCCACTATAATATGCATCACATGTACAATAATGGCCTCTAGGGCATACATATAACTAACAGTTCTTTATCGTTACTTCGTTCAAGGCTCTATAATCGATGCACATTCTGTATGAACCTTCCTTCTTCTTCACGAGCAAAACTGGAGATCCCCAACTTGAAGTGCTGGGACGAATCCATTCTTTCTTCAATAATTTATCCAACCGGGCTCGGACTTCCTTCAAACCTTTCAGACTTAACCGATACGGTGCTTTGATCACTGGTTGTGCTCCTGGTATTAAATCAATGCTGAATTCAAGAGCTCGATCGGGAGGCAAACCTGATATATCGTCAGGAAACACATCGTCAAACTCTCGAACCACTTCTGGCTTTGATCCTTCCTCCGGTTGAATTGCTACAAGCATTGCCTTCTTTAGTATCTCCTTGTATGTACTTGGCTCTAGGGTACGGTCTCCACTTTTGAAATAAAAGACCGGATGGTCTGGAATCTTAAATACTACCCTCCTTTGACGACAGTCGATGGTAGCATAAAATGTTCCGAGCCAATCCATACCCAAGACGACGTCGAAGTTCGGTATGTCCAGTACCTTGAAGTCAGCGTAGAATTCTCTGCAGCAGACGACCACTGGACACAGGCCGTATCCCATTGTTGCCTTTAGAACGCCATTTCCTGAACTGATATCCAGCTGGATACAAGCAGTGTGACTGGAATCGCGTGAGTTCGGACGAATCGTTGCGACATAAAGCAATGAGATGCACCAGTATCAAAGAGTGCGGGTGTAGGGAGTGAGGCTACTAAGATTGTACCTAAGTTATGTGGGATATGTTTTAGGTATAAGGGAAAAGATATTTAGGTAAGTCTATGAACTAAAAGAGAATTTGAAAGGGAAGTGTTACCAGTAATGACTTGGCCGGTGGCTTCAGCCTCTTCCACAGTCATCGTGAAAGCCTATCTCCTCGGCACATTCCTCCTTTCTGGAGGAGCATTCCTCTGTCCGTTCCTTAGTCCTTGAAGTGGGTTCCTTTCAGCTTGATGGAACTGACGAGGAGGAGGTGCAGTCGGTCCTCGAGGAGGTAGAGCAGGTAGTGCAAGTCTCGGAGCAGGTGCCTGAATGGCTAGGCGCTGCTGGTAAGTGATTGCTGGCCTGGGTGCAGCATATGGGTTTTGTCTACGAGGACAAGACCCAATATCATGAGTAGCTGAGCCACAGACTAACCAAAGGCGATTTGCACGCCGGCAGTCTTTCATCAGATGTCCATCTCTCCTGCAGTATATGCAAAATGCTAGGCTGGGCCCGTTTTTTGGTACTCCCGGTCTCCTTGGCACAAATGGTGGCCTTGAAGAGGCTCTTCCTGTCCTCTGGTTGACAGGGCGCTTCATCCTAGCAGACTGAGGTCTGCCCCTCATCTTTACCACTGCCTCATAACGGCGGGCAGCTTTCAGAGCCGATTCGTGGGTCGGAAAATCTCCTGTGGCTAATGCAGCCTGGATCTCCGGATCTAAGCCTTATTGAAATCGTCGGGCTCTGATCTCATCCGTCGGTATCAGGTGTGCCGCAAATCTGTTAAAGTATTGTGTTAGCTGTGTAGTATGTGATATTTTGAAATCAAAATATTGAGACGTGTCTTACCGACTGAGCATGGTAAACTCGCATCGTACTACCCCACTGATTTGGTCAATATTGAACCCTATTGTAGCTGAATGAATTGTTGTTCCATGTCGAATCTGGCAGTCTCGGGGAAGTACTTTGCGTCGAACATTTCAAGGAAAGTCCTCCATTCGATCGGCTGGGTGAGACGGCTTTCTTCCGCCTTCCACCAGACCCGTGCATTATCAGTGAGCTGCAGCTTTGCAACTCGAACCCAAGCGACCTCTGGCACTTGTGCTGCTACCAGATCATTTTCAATGCTTTGAGCCCATTCCTCAGCTTCTAGAGGGCTCTTTTTTCCTGCGAACTGATTAGGGTGCAAGGCCCTGAATTGTTTCACCCCAGGGGCTTCTGTCTCGGGACGGTTCATCAAGATAGCAGTCTGCTGCTGCTCTCCTTCCAGATTGCTACGGATCGCCTCAAGTAGTACCGTCTGCTCATTGATCGGAGCAGCTACGGCCAATGCAATTGGTAGGGGTGGTAGAGTGTTGTTGAAGTTAGTGCTGGTGTTGTTTAGGGATTCCATAACCTTGAAAGAAAAATTTGGGTTAGGACAGATTCAAAATATATGAAATTGGAAGATTCAAGTAATATGAATTGTAAAGAATGTTTTTAGTTGCCGGTTCTTGTGTTATATTGCTTAGGTAGTCCACACAGAACTTGTTAGACATGTATGCCCTAGAGGCCTGTATTGTATAGGATGCTAGGCATGTATATGAACAGAAACAATCTTTGCTCGAAATGATAGTATGCTATCTGGTTTATCTTCATCTTAACATGTGATGGTTTGTGCATGTTGATAAAGCCCTTAGGATTATGCTTGACTACCAGGATTATGATGAGATCATACTAGTGGGGCCTGGGCAGTCTATAAGCATATCCTTTAAAAGTTCCTAGTCGAGGGTATATCGATACAAGGCATCGGTATTACCAGATTAGACTAGTGTGTACGTTTCTTGACCCTGGGGGCGATGGTTGATTCCACAACCATTGGTGTTTGACATCAAAGATTGTACACAGATGCTCATTGGAGAATGGGTACACCGAACAGGACTCGCCGAGAACTCCTAGATGGTATATATACCTATTGTCAGATAGCAGTTCTCTGGCGACACTTGTACAGGTTAGTCTGTAGACCTGAGATCGTCATGGTGTCTTGTGTGATTCCCACTGTACTTTGATTTCCTCCCTACCACGGCTCTATTGAGTCGTGCAAACAGGTGGACTTTGGGTACAGTCCCGAATCACATGGAGACAGTGAGCGATAGGAGGGATTTCGTCTCTCCCGGTATAGGGAGTTGATGTCGCGCTATGTTTGATCGGCTATAACACCTAAATCCCTGGCCAGGGTTCTTGAGGTTTACTGATAAGTGTTATCAGTAGTTCCTCGAACTGTTATGAGCCGTAAATCAACATGACTTATAAAGTTACTGGGGTCTGACATTTATCACCCCTAGACTTCATATGCGACGTATCAGACGAAAAGACCGGACTGTACGGTAAGTGTTGCTTGCAGGCTCGTAAGGGTTATGATGAGTTCGCTCGTCGGTCACCTTTTCGTCATGTACCTGGGTAGCCGTTACGCACAGCTAGTGCCGCTGACATACTTGTGGTTAAACCCACTGCCAGCGTACTGTCGAGTCTTTAGAGTCCCATACAGAGGGTTCCCTCGTTCAGGCGAAAGACGTAGAGGCTGTAACTTGTTATGGCAGCCGTAAGTTGTTACGGCAGGGTTTCGATTATGTTCATGTAATTGTTACAAGAATAATAATCGGAAGGATAATACTGGTGGGCTTTGTTTTAAGCTGGATACCGGTATTATATTATTGGATTAAAAGTATTCGTATTTTTCAGAATTCGGATAAGGGTATACGGTATACGGAGGAGGGGTATTCTTGTAATTGTTACAAGAATACCTTCTAGAAGGTGCCTCCTCATAATGACATCATTTATTTTATGAAAATAAATAAATGAAGTGGAAATTAAAAGGTACAAGCATGGTTGAAATAATGAGTTTTATTTTTAATATAGTTTTGGAGTTACTATTGAAGCATGGTGCTAATTTTATAATGCATACTTCAATTATTTCTCTTAGTGCTATATCCTTTTTCATCATGCTTGAACTCTTTCATTATAACAAACACTTACTCTCTCCTTCTCCTTCTTCTTATAAATAGCTTCACATGAGATGTGAAAAAATGAGAATAGAATGAAGAGAGAAAAATGCTAAGGATCTTAAGTTAATCCAATACACTAATCTCTACATAATCCTAATGACCTCTTCTAGCAAAATTGGTCTCTAGGTTAAACTCTTGTGAAGAGTTTCTAGCTTGCACGATAACTCTCGGGTGGATCATCTAGGTCTTGGGTGGCCGGAGATCGAAGACATCGGCAACATCTAAACGAGCTAAGGAGTTCATCAAAGAGAAGACCCGAAGGACCGTATCATAGAGGTATAATCCCTAACATAGTAGATAAGATCTCTAGTTAGGGTTTTCTAGTTGTGGTTTAGACAAGATCTTCGGTTAAGTGCGTGTTGTATGCCAAGAAAATTTTCGTTCACCGCTTCCGCCGCGCCACAAGAGTTGTGGGAGCATGCAACATGAACTAACATGGTATAAGAGCCTAACTAAACCATAATTAGATTGTTATCCGAAAGTTAGAACCTCGATCGACAATTTTTTCTCCCGAAAACACGTTTTCTGCCCCTGCTGCTGTCAATTTTTGAAAGTGTTCAAAAAATCTTTTGAGAGGCCTTAAAAACACAAGCAGGGTTTTCTAAGAACACTGTAGAAAAACGAGTTTCCAACTCACCAGGAACGCCGCAGATCCGCGGCCAAACGCAGTGTTTGGCCGCCGATCCGCGGCCGAGTCGTGGCCGAGATGACTCGTTTTTCCATCAGTGTGCTTAGATTGAAAAAATAGGGTTTCTGGGACATCTGGAATTTTCACAAAGTTGTTTGTACCGAAACATGTCAAGTGTTGGCATGGTTTAAAATTATCGATCGAAATTCTAAAGTGTTTGGCTAACCGGGTTTGTTGTTTTTCGATATGTGTTTAAAACGTCCACTAATTGCTATATGACGATTAGTGGGGGTTGCACATATATATATCATGAGATGGTATGTGTATATGAATGTGTTGGATCGTCGTGATGAATGGCCAGGGGATGTGAGAAGAGCGTTTTTCCTTTTTTTCATTCTATGTAATTTGTAAAAAGCAATGTAATATTATTTTGCGGGGTACATCCGGGATGAGGTTGTAGCCACCGTTGTATGATTTCTTTTTACTGTTTTTGCTCCTAGGATAGACCCAAGGTGGGATGCACAAACTACCGGGTTTTCGAAGTGCCTAGTGGCCTACTCACTTTGTTGAGGGAGGTTGCTTCACTTCGGGAATTTGGCAGGTAGTTTGCCGCACCCGTAGGGGTCTAGGGTGAGGTTTTGGCTATTCATCACGACCGTGGAACCCGTCTTTCATTAAGGGCTTGAATGAAATACGGAATTCCTAATATATCCAATGTATTCATCTGTGATCTGAAATGGTTATATTTATATATGAGATATATAATAAACGTTGCTTATATTTTGCACTCGCGCTAGTCCAACCCCCGCTCTGCCATTAGTTAAGTAACCTAACGGTGCATGACGGGACCCCGTAGCGAATGCGGACGGCATAAGCATACGTTCTATTTTCGTTTCTTTTCTGTGATGTTTAGGAAACGTAAAAGATGGGACAACATTAATATGATTAATGTTAAGAAAAAGAAACCTAAAGATATTGTAGAATCAAACTTTTAAAATGGGTAACTCTAGCTTTTGTTTTGCATAGTGGTATTCTTGAATATCCTGCACCCCATTCGATGAGGAAAGGGCCGAGATCCCTTCACCGGGAGTGACCCTTTTAGCGAAACTGGAGAATGTTACAAAGAACTCGATTTGATTTTATAGTTGATCTAATTTTGCTTTGCATCGTGGTATTTACATATCCAGCACCTTATTCGATAAGGAAAGAGCCGAGATCCCTTCACCGGGAATGACCTCTTTAGCAAGATTAGAAAAATGCTATAAAACCATTCGATTTTTAAAACTGGAGCTTAAACCACTCCTTCTCACTCGATTCTACAACGATATCAAGTTCAAAACGTTAAAGGTTTTCATAAAAACCATCTGTAGCCCTCCGTCATTTTAGGAAGCAGAGTACTTAGTATTCGTGCCATGTTTATTGACTATAGTTAAGGCGTGGTGTACGGTAGCTAAGTGATGTATTCCTATAAAGCATATGATGCGATCGATTAGGACATTCTCATGACTTTGTTGACCATAGTTAAGGGTCATGCGAATGGGTCTAAATCAATCCAGAAATGGCAGGTAGAACTTGACTAGTGCTTATGATTTGTTGACCATAGTTAAGGTCATAAGACACTAGGGGTAAAAATCATATCGGGAATTTCAAGAGTTGAAATTTGCAATGAGATTGCATACCTTCTATATGATAGTTGGATCCCGATCCCAGTATGAGTAAAAGTTACTCCCGGGAGAGTTTTGCACTTTACAATTAGCTAATCCAATAGGTGTCTAGAAAAGTGTCAACGGGGTTACGCCTCGAGGAAAATGAGGTTTATTTTAATTAGGTTCGTGCGAAAGCACGGGGAACCTCCCTCGGTGTACCGACACTGGCCTGGCCTACCGGTTAGCGAACTTGTAGATTGCAATTAAGCTTGGCTAGTTTTCTTTTTAAGTTTGAAGGAAAATTTGATAAAAAGCAGTGGGAGACAACAATTAAATAAGATTAATAACCAATCTAATTATGCAAGAGCAATCGCTGAATATCTTCTTTTCTCTCTCCTAATAGCAGATACCTATGTCGGGTCTTAAGCTTTTATTAGACAAAAATAAACTCACGGGACCGAATTATAAAGATTGGCTAAGGAACGTTAATATTGCCCTGACCTATGATAAGGTCAGATACGTCCTGACTACTCCAGCCCCTCCTAGCCCAGGCCCTGATTCTTCAGCTGCGGATAAAGAAGTCCGCAAGAAATGGGATATAGACTGTGCAACAGCCAAGTGCCTCGCGCTTTCTTCTATGAACAATGAACATCAAAAGCAGCACGAGAAGATGGATGTTCAATCCATCTTTCTCCATACAAAGGAGTTGTATGGAGAGCAATCTCGTACTCTCCGATACGAGACATCTCGAAAGTTGTTTCAGATGCGGATGGCTGCTGGCATGTCTGTAGGTGACCATGTATTGAAGATGATTGGACTTATTGAAGAACTTGAGGACCTGGGTTGGACCATGGAGAACGAGCAGTATGTTGATATTGTTCTACAGTCCCTTTCCCCTGCCTTTGCTCAATTCATTGTAAACTTCAACATGCACAACATGGAGAAGTCTTTACCTGAACTCCTCAATATGTTGAGGAGTGCAGAGAGCACACTAAAGGTAGCGAAAACTCCCGCTCTTATTGCTGGGCCATCTTCTTCCTCCGTCCCAAAAGCCAAGGCCAAGGTAAAGAAGAAGAAGAATCCCATCAAGCAGAGAGGCGGAGTGAAAAAGGCACCGGGAAGGGACAAGAAAGGGGCTGCTGCGACAGGACGAGGGGAATGTTTCCACTGCCACCAAACTGGGCACTGGAAGAGAAACTGCATTGGATACTTGGCCGACCTCAAGAAGAAGAAGCATGGTGATGCTTCCACTTCAGGTGTGTTTGTAATAGAAAACTATTTTTCAATTAACTCTGCTTCCTGGGTATTAGATACTGGGTCAGGATCTCACATCTGCAATTGTCTGCAGTGGCTGAGAAATAGCAGGTTTTTGAAGAAAGGTGATCACACTCTCCGGGTTGGGAATGGTTCCTCGGTACATGCTACTGCAGTGGGAGAGTATCATCTTGGTTTGCCGTCGGGTTGTATATTGGTTTTGAACCCATGTTATTTCGTACCTTCGATGTTATGTAATATTATATCTGTATCGTTATTGGACAGTACTGGATATAATTTTGTATTGCAATCTAATGTTATGAACATTAACCTTAATCAAGAGTTGATTGGGTATGGTACATTAAATAACGGGATATACGTCCTAAATCAGCATACAGTTTTTCATATACAACACACAAACAAAAGAAAGGTTTCAGACATAAATGAAGCTTTCATTTGGCATTGTAGACTTGGTCATATTAACGAAACAAGACTAACCAAGCTACATAAAGATGGATATTTAAACTCATTTGAATATAAATCTTATGCGACTTGCCAGTCTTGCATCAAAGGTAAAATGACCAAAACTCCGTTTACTGGACACGGAGAGAGAGCTACAGAACTCTTAAGCCTCATACATAGTGATGTATGTGGACCAATGTCTACACATGCGGGAGGTGGTTTTTCGTACTTCATAACCTTCACTGATGATTTATCGAGATTCGGGCACGTGTTCTTGTTGAAACATAAGTCCGAAGCCTTCGAAAAATTCAAGGAGTATAAATATGAAGTAGAAAAACAAACAGGTTTAAGTATCAAGAAACTTCGATCAGATAGAGGAGGTGAGTATCTAAGCTCAGAGTTTCTAGATTTCCTAAAAGAGAATGGGATTCTCTCTCAGCTCACTCCTCCATACACACCACAACACAATGGTGTATCGGAAAGGAGGAATCGTACCCTATTAGATATGGTACAATCTATGATGAGTGATGCTGAGTTACCAATATCATTCTGGGGGTACGCATTGGAGACTACGATTTATCTATTGAATAGGGTTCCGACCAAAACCGTGTCTACCACTCCATATGAGATATAGTATGAGAAGAGACCATTTCTTAAAAGAGTTAAGATATGGGGTTGTCCGGCTTATGTGAAAAAGCACAATCCGGACAAACTTAAGACATGATTGGTTTTGTGTAGATTTGTGGGATATCCAAAACACTAGTATGGATATCTTTTCTACCACAAGGAGGAACAAAGGGTGTTTGTTTCTCAGTATGCCACATTTTTAGAAAATGAATTTTTTACGAATGATACTGTTGGCAATGCGGTAGAACTGAAAGAAATTCCAGATAAACAAACCATTACCGATGATTTGGTTGAACCTGAGGTTTCAATAGAACCTGACGTACCTCAGCCACTCCGTAGATCTGGTAGGACTTCTCGCCCACTTGATAGATACAACGATTTTCTAATTGATGGTGATAGAGAAGATTGCATCATGGATGATGATGACCCTACTAGTTTTCAGCAAGCTATCACGAGTGGTGACTCAGTGAAGTGGCTGGATGCCATGAGATCCGAAATGGAATCCATGCACACCAACAAAGTATGGACTTTGGAGGCTGCACCTTTTGGAGTAAAACCCATAGGGTGCAAATGGATCTTTAAAAGAAAGATCGGTGTGGATGGTTAGGTGGAGACCTATAAAGCTAGGCTGGTAGCAAAAGGATTTCGTCAAAGACCGGGCTTGGACTATGATGAAACCTTTTCACCAGTCGCGATGCTCAAATCCATTCGGATCCTGCTTGCTATAGCTGCTTACTATGATTATGAGATCTGGCAGATGGATGTTAAAACGGCATTTCTAAATGGTGATTTAGAAGAATGCGTTTTTATGGATCAGCCAGAAGGCTTCATTGATAGTGGGAGCAGCGGAAAAGTATGAGGCTGCTTAAATCCATCTATGGATTAAAGCAGGCATCACGGAGTTGGAACATCTGCTTTGATGATACAATCAAAGAGTTTGGTTTTATCAAAAATGTGGATGAACCATGTATTTATAAAAGGTTTGTAGAGAGTACTGTTACATTCCTCGTATTGTACGTGGATGACATTCTCTTGATAGGAAATGATATTCCTATACTACAATCGGTCAAACTATTCTTATCGCAGAGGTTCTCCATAAAAGACCTGGGCGATGCCTCGTACATTCTAGGGATTAAGATCTATAGAGATAGATCTAAGAAATTATTGGGATTGTCCCAATCGATATACATTGACACCATACTAAAGAGGTTTAGTATGGAAGATTCCAAGAGGGGTAATTTACCTGCTTGTCACGGGATCACCCTCTCTAAAGAGATGTCTCCAAAGACTGATGAGGAGAGGGCTCGCATGAGCATTATACCCTACGCTTCGGCAGTAGGATCTATAATGTATGCGATATTATGTACTCGCCCAGATATAGCTTATGCACTGAGTGCAGTAAGCAGGTATCAATCCAACCCAGGGGAGAAACACTGGACTGCTGTGAAGAACATTCTGAAGTACTTGAGAAGAACTAAAGAAATGTTCTTGGTGTATGGTAACGGAGATCTCCAAATGGAGGGCTTTACCGACTCCAGCTTCCAGAGCGACAAGGATGATAGTAAGTCCATCTCAGGGTTTGTATTTACCCTAAATGGAGGGGCAGTATGTTGGAAGAGTTCCAAACAAGATACCGTCGCTGACTCCATGATGGAAGCTGAGTATATTGCTGCTAATGATGCCGCAAAAGAGGCAGTCTGGATGAGGAAGTTCATTACCGAACTTTAAGTGGTTCTATCCATTGCTAATCTAATACCTCTGTATTGCGATAACAATGGAGCCATGGCTTTGGCAAAGGAACCGAGGTCCCATCAGAAATCCAGACATATCTTGAGGCGGTATCACCTCATCCGGGAGATAGTGGATCGCCAGGATATCGAGGTACGGAGAGTAGACACGAAAGACAACACAGCAGATCTATTCACCAAGGTCATCCCTCAAGTACAGTTTGAGAAACTGTTTGAGCTGTTGGGCATGCGGTACGCCGGCAACTGGTTCTAGTGCAGACAGTCGGTACTTATTGCATAAACTACAGGCCTTAGTGCAAGTGGGGGATTGTTAGACATGTATGCCCTAGAGGCCTGTATTCTATAGGATGCTAGGCATGTATATGAACAGAAACAATCTTTGCTCGAAATGATAGTATGCTATCTGGTTTATCTTCATCTTAACATGTGATGGTTTGTGCACGTTGATGAAGCCCTTAGGATTATGCTTGACTACCAGGATTATGATGAGATCATACTAGTGGGGCCTGGGCAGTCTATAAGCATATCCTTTAAAAGTTTCTAGTCGAAAGTATATCGATACAGGGCATCGGTATGACCAGATTAGACTAGTGTGTACGTTTCTTGACCCTGGGGGCGATGGTTGATTCCACAACCATTGGTGTTTGACATCAAAGATTGTATACAGGTGCTCATTGGAGAATGGGTACACCGAACATGTAATGTTTCCAAAATAATAAAATATTATTTTCGGAATTTATAATTTAATATTATTTTAATGAATATTTTAATATTCGGGTATAATTAAATACAAATAAATGGGGAAAAATTATGGAAAATTCTAAAAATAGGGTATTTCATGGAATTATGCCATTTTAAAGTTTTTAAGATTAGTTATATTCTAATTTAGTGCTAATCGCGATTAAAAATCGCTAATTTGATTTTTAGCTTTTTGTGCAAAAATGTGCACATATCTTTTTTCCACACTTGTTACACTTGTGTTACATTCTTTTGCCATGGTTGTTCTTTTGGATCTACTATTCAAGTGAGAAGAGTTTAGTGAAGAAAAGAAAAGAAAAGATAAGTGATGAGAGAGAGAGAGAGTAGGTTGCTTTTGACTTTGACCCTTTCCTCCATCATTTCCCCATCTCATTTCTCTCTCCTCCTCCATGAGCTACTGCTGCTCCTGCCTCTCCCTCACTCTCCCTCTTCAAAAAAACCCTAGATCCACCATGAAAACAAAGCCAAAACCCTATTCCCACTTCACAAAAAGTGTTCCCGAGCTCACTAGCTACACTTTGAACCAAGCAAGATTGGAGTTGGAGAACTTTGAGCAACTCAAGAATTTTCTTGAGTTGCCAAAGGAGGTAATTTCTGCACCCTCTTGTAGTATTTCAAATTCCTTGTGCATCAATTCTAGTTTCATATCGATATTGTGTCGTTTTGTGGACTTTAGAGAATTCAAGTTAGGGTTTAGGGTTAGACCTGAAATCAAAGTGGAATTGAGGCTTGTTGTGACCTTAGAACCCCTTGTGTGATGCTAATTTGGACCCAAACCTGAACTTGAAACCAGAATACGGAATTACGGAATCGATATCGGGGAAAACTGTAAATCTGGAAGTGTTTTGTGTAATCTGCTATTACCCCGAGACCCCAAAAATAAAACTGAGTTGACAGTGAGATGTGCAGGCACCATGGAACCACCACACCAAACCCTAGCCCCCAACTCCAAACTGAAGCCGCCAATTAATTCCTTCTAGCCGCAAATTGCGGCCAGATCAGGAGGGAATTGCCTCGATTTTTATGCATGGCCCCATTTCCTATATTCTTGACCCTGGGTATGTCTAGTTTTGACTGATTCCATCTAGGGTGAAATCTGGGTTGATTTTCCTATGTTGGTGCATGGTTTACGACTTGTTTTAGCATGGATTTTGGTGTTTGGTGTTTCGTTCCTGTCGTGTAGCGTTTGGACGTCAACGACAAGCGGATATTGAACGTGCTTGCATGCGAGACGATAGGTTTTTACCTATGTGAGTAGCGTGCGCTATTTTGGTTTCCGATGTGGTTTTCATGTGCTTTAGCGTTGTGATATACTTGTAGGTACCCTACGAGATGTTGAGGCAAAGAAGATGAAGATGGCGACATCGGCACCGACACATGAGAAGCAAGGTGAGTAGATTATATCTACGGGGAGAAGTCGGGTGGATGGCGTATAGCACCCCTCAGTCCGTGGTGATGTATACGAATACGTATACACACATATATTTATTATGTGTTGTTTAGGATTATTGATGGTGATAATGGTATTATTGGTGATAAGAATGTATTGGTTTAGTAGTGCGAAACCCTAGAGTAGTGGGTGCACTCACACATACACACATACTTGCGTACATTCTTTCATTATCTGTGCGCATATGATGGTGTGTATATCTACACATGGGTATGGGACTATGTGTTCATATACGAGTTTTGAGGATGATACGTGGGATTGAGATGGGTCGATGAGATGCGATTGAGACTGTGAGATTTGGCGACATGACAGAGTTCGTATTGGAGATGCGATATGATGGTAGTGATACCTGTCATGCGATGAGATAGTGTGATATCGACTCAGATTTAGGTGGTTTTCATACCCCTCTCGATTGGTTTGATTGTTGGGTTCGTAGTTCGCATAGTAGGCGTTAGGCTAGACCCGAGTCATACCTATTTCAAAAGTAACGAATCTGGAATATTTTAAAGATAGGCAAAAAGGGTTTATAAGGATATTTTCAAACGACGCATCTTTTCTTAAAACACCGTAGCCCTTATTTTACCCAAAAGCCCTGATTCGTCTTATTTCAAAAAGCAAGGTTGCGTGATATATTTATTGAGGCAGGTTCTTTACTGTTGCGTGATTACTCGATTCCGCATATTCATGCTGTTTCCATTGCATCGCTTATATTGTGGATATATTTCAGTCATGCTGCTAGGACACCAGCACAATTATCGATGATGCGTATGTTCCACGTACACTTGTTTGCCGGCTCACACATTTCATCATCGATAATTGCCATGTCACTACACTGTAGTACTGTTGCATTCAGGATATGACCCTTGCACGACATATTGATATGCTTACCATTCCGCTATATGCCGCATACATGCTGTTTTCTGATTATACGCATTGAGATATGCTGTTTCCATGATATTTCTGGTTTTGGGGACCGTGGGTGTTTCAAAGAGGATATGTAATTGTTTTAAAAACCCGGTTACCCGTGATATGATATTTCAGTGCATCCACCATGTGTTTTCTCGGTGCTGAGAGCGACATGTGAAACCCGATTCGAGGAGTGGACGAGCCGAGTGCGGGTACATGGTGTACCCGGTATGGTTCCCCTCGGCAAGATGATCGAAGGATTTTGCCGATTGAGCCTGGAGGCGGGCGAGTACCTACCGGTGATTGGTTGGACCTGGCAGTTATCCGGAGGATACTGACCAGAGTCGATAGATGGATATGGGCGTACTGCCGGGGCCGAGGGCCGATACCGCAGACAGAGCCTGTGGGCCGATCCGGACTGACGGAGCCCGATATATGAGGATTTACGTGCCGATGCTGGGCACAGTTTTCATGATGTTTTCGAGTACCGATGCTGGGCACTCCGGTTCCATGATTTTGACGTGTCGCGAGGGACACAGGTGGTTTATATCCTCATATTTTCATGCATATGCTGATGATATTTACATGCATGATGGTTTTTTCATTGGGTGACGAGTGGACGGGATCCACGTATATGCAGATTTGATTATATTGATCATACCTCACATTCATGATATGCTATTACCTGAGGCACTAGCACGAGCACTTGGCACTACACTCATGTATAGAGATTACATTGCCAGTTTAGCATGCTTCAGCTTTATTCATATTGAGGTTTATTTATATTTGATCGTATTGACCTAGGTTGGGTCATGCATTCGATCTCTGCTTGTAGATATTTTTCTATTCACGAGTTGGCAACTCACCCCCGTTGTGCCACAGTCCTTGCAGGTTTTTGCCGTACAGATTCCATAGCGGCATTTCTGGCACACTGCTTCCATATGGGTGACTTGCGTTTGTAGGTGGGTTCTTTTGTATCAGAACCACCATTGTTCCTGTATTGTTTATTTTATCTAGAATTCCATCAACCAAAACTTGTATATTGCTTCAGACTTAGAAAACAGTGTTGTATTATTTCGACCTTAGAGTCGCGTTTGTAGTATTACGGTTTTCTGGCTGTTTTGAGTTTCTTTTTGGGTTTTGATCCTCGCCCTTGGCGTTGTATATTATTATGGCTTGCGTGGTTGTGACCGTCGTTTGACGAAGAGCTAGCTCCCGCTTGGGGATGCCTTTTATCATTTCATATATATTATTCTTGATGTACCCCGTTCGAGGCCAGTTTTTACAAAGGAAACTCTGCCGAAATTTTCAGGAAAGGTTACACATTTTAAAAATACATATTCGGCTTAGTTATTTAAAAACTTGGATTTTTGAAACACGATTTCTTTACTTCTTAAAAACCGGTTTTCCTTATTTACTCTTTAAATGGTTTTAGATTTCTGGGCTTTTGGCTTACTTGGATCAGATGGGGTCCTATAGACTTCATATGGTTCAAGGGCCAGTCACGTGCTCTTTCGGGTCGTGACAAAGTTGGTATCAGAGCGCTAGGTTGACCTTGGTTCGAGTCTGAGTTTGACTATGTGGAGCCTAGGGCGTTATTTATATACGGAACTTAGGCTTGACCTTACGGAACTTAGACTTAGTCCAGGGGGTATTAGACCCGAACTTTCATCGTGTAGGATGACCCTTGGTTGATGGAATAGGTGACTAAAGTAGAGTGACGTACCGTGGGTATGTTCCGCGGCATACTTACGACACGCCACTCCGCTTAAGAAACCTTAGGTTGTACATTTCCTTGCACCGTATTATATTCCTTCCTATGATCTACCTTCATCGATACTGGTTATGGTTTTGCTGCCGCGATTGCACGGGCAGAGTAAGCTACGGCTCGAGTTGTGTCAGCATGAGCTCGTCGCGGACGAGGGCTAACCGGGGCGTGATTTCAGAGACATACGGTTGCATTGAGGCTTCGTATTTTGTGTTTCCGCACTATGAGCGTTTGACAGATCGCTGTTGCGAGATTTTTCGGATGTACCGGTCGGTACCAGAGGATTGAGCCACTGATAGAGGCCAGCCAGGATGTGGTGACTGTTGATATATCGCTTATTCATGATGGTTGAGGCGCTGCTTAGCGTACCGACGATTGAGCCAGTTGTTGCTGCGAATGATGAGATATCGCCCAGATGATTGGAGCTACTGCAGCATGAGCATATTCTTAGAGATATGATAGTGAGTCGCTAGTCACCGAGGATTAATGACTAGAACATGTGGTTCGTTCGCTTACCCCGATGCGAGGCCATCAGATAGATTGATTCCAGCTAGAGGCGACTTCACGCAGATTCGTTGAGAGTCGATTGAGACGATCGAATGTCAGGAACCCATTTTCCAAGTTTAAAGTATTCGGAAAGACATGCAAGCGATTCTATGGACCCTCTAGAAGAATGAAACCCTAACTCGACATAATGACTGTGTGAAAGCCTTTGAACCTTAGGGTTTGCGGCAGTTCCGCGGCACCATTTGTGAGGCTTGGGTTTGCCCTTCTACGGCTGGACCACCGATGCTGTGGTATGTACTCGATACTATTAAACTGTACCCGAGATGTTGAGCTCTTGGGGATTATGAGGTTCTGACGAGCCGATTGGACGATTCGACATCATTCGGATATCATGTGATGGGACACTGCTTGGGAGACTCCAGATACGAGCATAGCCGTTGGAGCGCAGTCTGTGTAGCCACGATGAGATGAGTCCGAATCAGTCGATATTGGAGCAGAGTGGAGTAAAGAGTTCGCACGAGATTTCGACGAGATGACGTTCCACTCCGCCGACGTTAGAGATGTGATATGCACGCTGAGGACGTGTTCGGCTAGATATCTCCTACTGAATGACGAAGATACCGAGTTCGTGATTTCGAGTCCGTGTTAGAGACTTCGGAGGGACCGTAGCCGATGGCATTGAAGTGCGCAGATAGAGACGTGATGTCGAAATGGTCGATGATACAGACAAGCGGGACAAGAAGTTCGTGCGAGAAGCAGACGAGCTGCTACTACACCCCGTTAAGATTAAAAATCGGATATGCATATAGAGGCACAGGGATGCGACCGGCTTCCGAGGAGATGTTGTACTAAGGACGCAGATGTCCAGAGAGTGAGAAAAGATTATGCCAGAGTACCAGCCCTGTACAGTTTGGCCTAGGCAAAATCAGAAGAGACCTTGAGCAGGGATTCCTTCCAATACACTGCTGCAATAAGATTTGCACCAGGAGCAGATGCGTGATGTGCATTCAGAGGACCCGAGGTCGGCGCCAGAGATGTGCTGCTTTACGAGCGGTCGTGAGGATTGACTGAGAGATGACCAGGGAAGTGCCAGGACGGAATCGTCCCTGTCAGCACACCTGACCGGGCCGATGAGCCGATGGATTGCGAGATTGGTAATCTACAGGAAAGATAAGGAACCAGAGGCAGAGGGCGCCAGCCGCGAGCAAGAGGTAAGTAGATATCTTGCGCCGCTAGCATTGGATGTACCGGTACTTTCTCGACTTCGAAGGAGGATATACCGACGACGGTATTTATGAATTGTGATTTTGTGATTCGACTATCACGTATCCGTCACTTTGGGATTTCGGTATTTTGGCGATCTATTTGCATGATTTAGTCTTGATGACTGAGTTTTATGATATTTGATTTTGTGCACTATGGTTGCACCTACTGGATATTTATACCTTGCACATAGTTATTACTCTTGAGGTATTGATTGTGATTTCATGCCTATTTTATGTCGGTGATTTGATTTACGCTTCCAGCATAGTTTCATGTACCTTTAGTGTTTTGATTTGTGCACGCTGATGCATACGGTTGTGAGTTTTTCCATCGCGGTACACCTGATTTTGATTGAGCCGCGTTGTATATCGTTTCGTGTCTTGGCTGCACCTGCTTATGACTTTATGGATTTCATACGGTTGATTTGATGTTGTGCATATGTTACGCACACGATTTGATTTTTGCACTCGGTATAGCTTATATGTGCTTGTAGTGCATTGGTGTGTGTTTTGTGCACGCAGTTGCACACGTTTATGATTTCCTTTATACCTGGGTACACTTGGTGTTGCTGCTTACGTATTGAGTTATTGCTTGATATTTGTGCATGGGATGCACCAGTTCTATACTTCGTGCGTTTGTCGCACCAGTTTTATGTGTCTTGCGTTTATCGCATCAGATTTATATATCATGCCTTTGTTGCACCGGATTTACATTTTGTGCATTACGGTTGCACCTGACTTCGATTTGATGTCTTTCGATATGTCGATTTTGATTATGATATTGATGTGGATTCTTGCACTCCGTGCTTTTGACTGGACTTACGCATGTTCGGCGTTGCTATTGGATTTTGTGATTCCGTGCATGTTGAGTGCGCAGGGTTTAGATTTTCATTCGTGCACGATGGATGCACCGATTTGGATTTTCGCGCATGTTGGGCGCATGTTTTGAGATACGATTTTGGGGCACACCAGATGCACTAAATCGAGATTCTTCGTGCATGTCAGATGCATATGTTTGGGCTGTCAGGCACACACGTTGCCTATGACAGATGTTTCGTGCACACCCGTTGCACCTAGATGTTGTTTTGTGCACCTGTATGGCACATATATGGATTTTGATTTCCGTGCGCACCAGACGCACAGGGTGGTGTTATGTGCATTTTGGGATTTATTCCTTTTGGAGCAGTACATTTCTATGATATTTGATATTCGTTTTGTACCGAGCAGGACTAGTCAGAGGACAGTACCTGGATATATTTTGCATGCATTGATGGTTCGAAGGGATTTCCAAAGAGCGAGCTATAGTCTCGGTATGTATAGACCTACGTGTCCGATATGACACGGAACGTTTTAAAAACAAGGAAACCCTTCTAAATTATTTTCAAAACGGCGGAACGTACCTATTAAACAAAGGATTTATATATATACATATATAGTTATTTTCTTGTGAAAAACGTCCGCCACTGTGCAGTGTTACGCGCATCGCACAGCGACTTAAAAAGATTTGGCATGCATTTACATTAGCTATTTACATGTATAGATTGGATGTCTACATGTATAGTTCTGATCTATATCATATTGGTTTTGTATTGGATTTGATATTGGTGTCTTTACCATGACTCCGATGATTGCGGGATGCTTGATGGAGTGTTGCTTTTGAGTTATCTGCTCAGTACTCATGCGCATGCATTGCGCTATGATGTTTTATTTATTGATGATTTCGGAGCCCCGATGACTTGGAATTGGTATTGAAATATTTTAGTAATTGGAGGTTTAAATTTAAATTCGGGGACCGAATTTCTTTAAGGGGGGTAGATTGTAACGTTTCCAAAATAATAAAATATTATTTTCGGGAATTTTTATAATTTAATATTATTTTAATGAATATTTTAATATTCGGGTATAATTAAATACAAATAAATGGGGAAAAATTATGGAAAATTCTAAAAATAGGGTATTTCATGGAATTATGCCATTTTAAAGTTTTTAAGATTAGTTATATGCTAATTTAGTGCTAATCGCGATTAAAAATCGCTAATTTGATTTTTAGCTTTTTGTGCAAAAATGTGCACATATCTTTTTTCCACACTTGTTACACTTGTGTTACATTCTTTTGCCATGGTTGTTCTTTTGGATCTACTATTCAAGTGAGAAGAGTTTAGTGAAGAAAAGATAAGTGATGAGAGAGAGATAGAGTAGGTTGCTTTTGACTTTGACCCTTTCCTCCATCATTTCCCCATCTCATTTCTCTCTCTCCCTCCATGAGCTACTGCTGCTCCTGCCTCTCCCTCACTCTCCCTCTTCACAAAAAACCTAGATCCACCATGAAAACAAAGCCAAAACCCTATTCCCACTTCACAAAAAGTGTTCCCGAGCTCACTAGCTACACTTTGAACCAAGCAAGATTAGATTTGGAGAACTTTGAGCAACTCAAGAATTTTCTTGAGTTGCCAAAGGAGATAATTTCTGCACCCTCTTGTAGTATTTCAAATTCCCTGTGCATCAATTCTAGTTTCATATCGATATTGTGTCGTTTTGTGGACTTTAGAGAATTCAAGTTAGGGTTTAGGGTTAGACCTGAAATCAAAGTGGAATTGAGGCTTGTTGTGACCTTAGAACCCCTTGTGTGATGCTAATTTGGACCCAAACCTGAACTTGAAACCAGAATACGGAATTACGGAATCGATATCGGGGAAAACTGTAAATCTGGAAGTGTTTTGTGTAATCTGCTATTACCCCGAGACCCCAAAAATAAAACTGAGTTGACAGTGAGATGTGCAGGCACCATGGAACCACCACACCAAACCCTAGCCCCCAACTCCAAACTGAGGCCGCCAATTAATTCCTTCTGGCCGCAAATTGTGGCCAGATCAGGAGGGAATTGCCTCGATTTTTGTGCATGGCCCCATTTCCTATATTCTTGACCCTGGGTATGTCTAGTTTTGACTGATTCCATCTAGGGTGAAATCTGGGTTGATTTTCCTATGTTGGTGCATGGTTTACGACTTGTTTTAGCATGGATTTTGGTGTTTGGTGTTTCGTTCCTGTCGTGTAGCGTTTGGACGTCAACGACAAGCGGATATTGAACGTGCTTGCATGCGAGACGATAGGTTTTTACCTATGTGAGTAGCGTGCGCTATTTTGGTTTCCGATGTGGTTTTCATGTGCTTTAGCGTTGTGATATACTTGTAGGTACCCTACGAGATGTTGAGGCAAAGAAGATGAAGATGGCGACATCGGCACCGACACATGAGAAGCAAGGTGAGTAGATTATATCTACGGGGAGAAGTCGGGTGGATGGCGTATAGCACCCCCGCAGTCCGTGGTGATGTATACGAATACGTATACACACATATATTTATTATGTGTTGTTTAGGATTATTGATGGTGATAATGGTATTATTGGTGATAAGAATGTATTGGTTTAGTAGTACGAAACCCTAGAGTAGTGGGTGCACTCACACATACACACATACTTGCGTACATTCTTTCATTATCTGTGCGCATACGATGGTGTGTATATCTACACATGGGTATGGGACTATGTGTTCATATACGAGTTTTGAGGATGATACGTGGGATTGAGATGAGTCGATGAGATGCGACTGAGACCGTGAGATTTGGCGACATGACAGAGTTCGTATTGGAGATGCGATACGATGGTAGTGATACCTGTCATGCGATGAGATAGTATGATATCGACTCAGATTTAGGTGGTTTTCATACCCCTCTCGATTGGTTTGATTGTTGGGTTCGTAGTTCGCATAGTAGGCGTTAGGCTAGACCCAAGTCATACCTATTTCAAAAGTAACGAATCGGGGATATTTTAAAGATAGGCAAAAAGGGTTTATACGGATATTTTCAAACGACGCATCTTTTCTTAAAACACCGTAGCCCTTATTTTACCCAAAAGCCCTGATTCGTCTTATTTCAAAAGGCAAGGTTGCATGATATATTTATTGAGGCAGGTTCTTTACTGTTGCGTGATTACTCGATTCCGCATATTCATGCTGTTTGCATTGCATCGCTTATATTGTGGATATATTTCAATCATGCTGCTAGGACACCAGCACAATTATCGATGATGCGTATGTTCCACGTACACTTGTTTGCCGGCTCACACACTTCATCATCGATAATTGCCATGTCACTACACTGTAGTACTGTTGCATTCAGGATATGACTCTTGCACGACATATTGATATGCTTACCATTCCGCTATATGTCGCATACATGCTGTTTTCTGATTATACGCATTGAGATATGCTGTTTCCATGATATTTCTGGTTTTGGGAACCTTGGGTGTTTCAAAGAGGATATGTAATTGTTTTAAAAACCCGGTTACCCGTGATATGATATTTCAGTGCGTCCACCATGTGTTTTCTCGGTGCTGAGAGCGACATGTGAAACCCGATTCGAGGAGTGGACGAGCCGAGTGCGGGTACATGGTGGACCCGGTATGGTTCCCCTCGGCAAGATGATCTAAGGATTTTGCCGATTGAGCCTGGAGGCGGGCGAGTACCTACCGGTGATTGGTTGGACCTGGCAGTTATCCGGAGGATACTGACCAGAGTCGATAGATGGATATGGGCGTACTGCCGGGGCCGAGGGTCGATACCGCAGACAGAGCCTGTGGGCCGATCCGGACTGACGGAGCCCGATATATGAGGATTTACGTGCAAAGCACGAGAGCGCTAGCGCTGGAAGTAAATGTTCCCCATCCTTGGATCAAAGATTCAACAAAGATGACTAAAAATCATCAAATTACCTCTGAAAATTAGAGCACCGTTGGATCAAAGATCCAATGGTGATTAAAAATCACCAAGATACAGAATAAGTTCTGTATAGGAAAAGATTTTCCCAATCTTGTTAAAAACAAGAAGATTGCCTTCTGTAAAACAGAATCCCTTAGATCGAAGATCCGACGGTGGGAAACATTCCCAAATCAATTAGAGAAAAGATCTTTTCAACTGATTCAACAAATCAGCCTCCCCTATATAAAGGACCCAAGACTTCGAGTCTGGCATAGAGTAACCCCCTCCCCCCCCCCCCGCCCATAAACATTAAGAAATTTCAAAGAGAAAAGCAAGCTCTCGGAAGAAGAAGAATTTCTTCAAGGTAAATAAAACAGAGAGATAAAATTATCTCATAAGAGAAGAAGAATCTATTTCTTTTTCTAGATCATAGATCTATAAGACCGGGGTCTTTCACAAAAGAGATCATAGCATCTCATCATAAAATGTGAGGGGGAAGAACTTAATTCTCTTCTGATCATAGATCTATAAAATAAAGACGAAGTCTTTCACAAAAACAGAAGAGATTGTAAAATCTTTTATTAAAATAAGAACTTAGTTCTTAGATCAATGAGACAAAGTCTCCTATGAACGAGAATTTAATTCTCAGAGCGCAGAACTGATCAAAGTTGCCTAAAGAGAGCCTTAGTGCTCCAATTAAAAGCGCCTCAGCGCTCCAAGTCTGGCGCACAGCGCCGCAGCGCTCTTAGCACTCCAATTTAAAGAAGCGCCTCAACGCTTCAAGTCCGGCGCTCAGCGCCCAGCACTCCAAGCGCTATTTTAAAAGAAGCGCCCAGCACTCTAAGGTTGGCGCTCAGCACCAAGCGTACCAGATGATCCTCACGTGTGCGCTATTTTATAAAGAGCGCTCTGCACTCATTGACTGGCGCTCAACGCCAAGCGCGCCACGTGCTCCTCACGTATGCGCTATCTCACAGGAAGCGCCTTAGCGCACTAAATCTGACGCTCAGCGCCAAGGGCGCCACGTGATCCTCATGTGTGCACTGAGAGAACATAAATTGTTCTTTAAATAAAGCCCCAGAGCCATAATGAGTGCTCAGCACTCAATAAAAGACAAAAATGTTGTCAGAACCGAAACCAATGCTCAGCATTGTTAAATGAAAAAGTACTGAGCCTAATTAAATGTCCAACATTTTAACTGAATGGGCCGAGCCCACGTTGGCCACAGATCCCTAATTGAGCTCATATGCTCATAAATCTTTGATCTTAATCCCAAACTTGACTACAGATCTCCCAACCGACATTGGTTCAAGAGTACATCTCTTCATACTTCTGATATATGTCGTTGTAATTCTTCAACGTTTTCAGAGAGATGGAGGGTCCCAATAACCAAAAACTTTTGGTGCATCCCCAAACGGTTGAACCAAAACCACACAGACTATGACGTCTTTAAACTGGACTATGATGTCCTTAAACTTTACGGACCGTGGGGTCCTTAAACTCATGGACTATGATATCCTTAAACTTTATGGACTATGGCGTCCTTAAGCTCATAGACTATGATGTCTTTAAACTTTACAGACTATGACGTCATTAAACTGTCACGGACTATGATGTCCTTAAACTTATGGACCGCAATGTCCCTAAACTAAAACAATAGAGTCCAAATGCTCTTTTGTTGGATCTAAATGATCATGTTAAGTAGATCTTAGTCTAAAATTAAACTAACGTATCATTAACAAACGTTTAAGTTGATCTTATTCTCAAATGAGATTAATGATCCTTAAACCCAACCCAAAACCAAATCTAAGAAAATACGGATTTGGACTAATCTACGCCCTACGGGCGACAACATAAATTAGTCTCCGTATACAATCCACGGGCAACCAAAAAAAAACGCACACGACATGAAGTGACCATCTGGAGAAGGAGAAAGTGGTTACCGCGATGCGGTAGCGTAATTAACTGCAGGGGCTTGCGCCTGCAGGGAAGAGTGTCCCCACAATCAAAAATCCCTCATAATGAGGGGGAATATGACGAAGTCTGCTACATCGACCGCATCCGTCTAATCCTTCGATACATGGTGCCATAAATCAACTTGGTATCTTCGGAGAGGCGGATGGATAAAACCAAATAGCATCTGCCCCCAAATTCAGGCAAGACGAACCTACACGGTTCCGTCAACCATTTTCGGCGGAGAACAGATTCTGGCACGCCCGGTGGGTCATTTTCCTCTTTCCACTCCACACTTCATATGTCGTGTTTTGCGAATGAATAGCGGTTTGCTATGGTTGCCCCTGGATTCGAGGTACTAAGATTTGGTTTCTTGCTCCGTGCAGAAAACAGAAGATCAATGGCTTTCAACTGCACCAACTGCAACAACTCCCACTCCGTCCTTGCTGGAGGAGTGACCTATAGGCCCAAAGCGGCCTCCATCTTCGCCATGCTAGTGGAACAGGTGACACAGGACACCACTAGGTTGTTCTTCGGGACCATGCTCCCGCCAGTGAACTTCAACGCCCCAGTGCCATCACAGGAAGCTTCGAAAAAGTCGGTCTTTGATCGGCTTACCACTACCATGGCCCCTCTCAATGGGTCGTCCAATTCCAACGCCTCGACCTTTAATAGACTAGGCCAAAGCTCAAACGGGCCCGTGAAGAAGCCTGCAATACCCGAAGGAGTTATCCCGAAGCAGATAGTTATTCCAGCTCCAGTAAACGAAGTCATCAGAGGGGCTTCTCCTGCTAAAGGATCAGTCTTCACAAGACTATCCGTTCCAACTCCCGCTTCATACAAAGCCACCAAAGTTGCTTCCCCTGCCCGAAAGTCAGTCTTCGACAGGTTGAACGTTTCTTCTCAGTGGACGTCAGTCTTCGATAGGCTGACACCAACAGCAACCCTTCACCAGAACAGGGGGCATGATGAAGCCACCCCTGTAACTGAGCCAGTACCGTCTGCAAGACATGCTCGACGTCACCACTGGCGCCGAGTGAGGAAAGCTGGGAGCAGTTCCCCTTCTAGATTGACCCCACCAGCTCCGATGGTGGAAGTCAATGTTGTTGTTCTAACTGGAAACAGCTTTGAGCCGCTCAGGAGGGTGCGCAAGAACTCTCCAACTGCTGTATTAAAAAGGTCTCCTTCACTTGTTGAAAATGTTACAAAGGAGGAGCTAGAGCAGCCTCTTCAGCGGCCTTCCTCTAAAATTCATAAGGTCTGGCGACAGGTCCAAGACTCGGTGATCAACCAAGACTACTCCCGCCGGCCGAAGAAGATGAAAGTTCGGCAAGAGAAGGACCACCCTGTCGTATCGCAGAAGGTGTCGTCTACTTGGGTGCCCGCTGCAACGCCCCCCTCAACTTCGACCGCTCACAAAAGAAGAAGGCCGGAGAAAATCCTCGTGTCTGCGATGAATCTAAAGGACACTGAACCTAAACGCCCCAAGTCTAGGGGTATGGTGGTGCACACTGTTTATATGGCGTCCGGAAAAGAGAATAGTCGTATCTCCACAGGTCATCAACCACTTACACGGTCTGTAACAAAGGCTCAGCAGAACCTCCAAGAAATGCTAACGAAGATGGCCGCACTCACTAGGCCAAAAGAATGCCCGGAGACATCATCAGAGCAGCGCCAGGAACAAACCGACACCTAGTTCCTCCGAAGAATGCTCGAGAAGAAAATACAAAGAGGCCGCGGAACAAGCAGCCAACATAAAGCAAATGGCGCTTCTGTTTCAAGATATGGTCGAGAAGATGATACAGTCGGATTCTCCAGCCGAAGACCCTCCAATAAACCTTGAAGACGACAGAGGGGAGACATCAAACCCTCTTCCGTCTCTATCAACAGCCAAGGAAGAGACCATCTCCAAAGCCGCCCTTGACGACTATATAGCTCAACAGATACGAGCTCATCAGGCGAGTGAAGCAGCCGGCCAAATCGTCAAGACTGGACGACCCTATCCGGGTTGTACGATCAAATAAAGTACCCGCTTGTAGGGTTCCTAGGCACACTAATGAGGTCTCACAACAGATCAAACATGCCCAATTCAAATTTTTTCATGTGCCTACAAACCCTAATACGGATCGTTAACTAGATGATAAGGCGATGCAAGCAAGTAAACGACTTTATTGCTAAAGGAAAGTGACTACAACCTTTGTAGATCCGGTCCTCCACTTCCTTGGCTCCATGATGACGTCCCTCCGCTGTACCAATCGAAATCCGGACTCTGGCGAAGGTTTCGTCGGAGAAATGATCGGGCTAGGTCGTCGACTTCGATGCCGAAGATGGTCTACGTCGAGGCAACTCAAGATCAAGCTCCAACTTCACCAAGTCATGAAACTTATGAAGAAAACACCCTATACTACTTGGCAAGTGGTAGAGGATGAAGAAATAGGAAGTGGGTTCACTTTAGAATTGGATTTCTCACTCTTTTTCTCATTCCACCATTGAAGCTAGCAAGCTTTTTGAAGCTTGATGAAGATGATGAAGATGAAAGAATATGATAAGAATTAAAAATAAATATAGAAAATAAGTGATTCTTATCATATAGCAACCATGTTAAAGTGTAGAGAATAAACTAGGGTTAGGTTTAATGGTTAGGTTAAGGCTAACAAACAAAATGGTCAAAGCTTCAAAGCTTCATGAAGTTTCAAGAAAGAAACAAAGCTAGCCACCATTTTATTCTTGCCAAAATAAATGAATAAATAAAATAAATAGTTAAGAAAATCAAAACCCTAACCATTACATAACCATGGTTTAATCATACACACCCTTGTTTGCATGTATCATCAAACATGATACAAACTAGTGCACAAAACTATATCATATATACAATGTGCACATCAAGTAAGAAAATCCATCTTAAGTGAACAAATACTAGTTAATGCAAAGTAATATATCAAATATATAATTATACATTAAATCATTAAATCAACACTTGATTTAACGATCCGGTCATATCGCATATGACCGACTAATATCCGATGCATCGAGTTATCGAATCAATTCTCGATTCGATAACTAGGTTATATCGCATACAACCAATCGATACATTCATCGCGAGAATAGAATACGGTATCACATACACGCATTATTCTCGGTCCCGCACATATCTCATATGCGCTCCTATTTCGTTTCGCTTGAGCCAGGAAACCTCTGTGTAGGACTCTAAAGACTCGTCAATACGCCGGCAGTAGGTGATGATCATATCAAACACCCACAAGCCGCAAGCGGTCTGCTAAACGTAAAGGCCACCCGGGTATTGAGCGATCAGAAGATGAGCAAGCCCGCTCACACTCCTGTGAATCCAACCAGTAACACTTACCGTACAGTCCGGTCTGTTCGTCTGATATGTCGCATATCTCGCCTAGGGGTGGTAAACGTCAGACCCCAATAGCTTAATAAATCATGACGACATGAGGTCCATAACAATCGTGAAACTACTGATAACTCTTACCAGTATATCACTGCAACCCTGGCCAGGGATTTCTAGTTATGGCCAGTCGTGCATAGCGCAACATCAACCCCCAATACCGGGAGAGACGAATCCCCTCCTATCGCTCATTGCCTCCATGTGAATCGGGACTGTACCCAAAAACCACCTGTTTGCACGACTCAGTAGAACCGTGGTAGGGTGGAAATAAAAGCACAGTGGGAGACACACAAGACTCTATGACGATCTCGGGTCAACAGACTAAGCTGTACCAGTGTCACCAGAGAACTGCCATCTGACGTGAGGTATAATACCATCTGGGAGTTCTCGGCGAGTCCGTTCGGTGTACCCAGTCTCCACTGAGCACCCGCATACCATCTCTGATGTCAAACACCAATGGATATGGGATCATCCATCGCCCATCACATGGGTCAAGAAGACATACGCTAGTCTACTCTGGAATATCGATGCCCCGTCTCGATATTCCCACGACTAGGAATATTGAAGGATGTACTCATGGACTACCCAGGCCCCACTAGTATGATCTACATCATAGTCCTGGAAGTCGAGTACACATCCTAAGGGCTTTATCAACATGTAACAGAGAGACAGAAAGTATACATGTTAAGATAAAGAGCAACCAGATATCGTACTATCATGTCGAGCAAGAAAGTCCTACCTATATATGTCCCAGCATCCACTAAAATATACATCCAATGTACAGTAATGGCCTCTAGGGCATACATATAACTAACAATCTCCCACTTGCACTAAGGCCATCTGTAGCAGTGGTTGTAGTATCTAATACTCAACCATCCCCTATAAGTCTCTCTCTGGGAAAAAGCCTTTGTGAGTGGATCTGCCGTGTTGTCCTCTGAGTCTACTCTCCTAACCTCGATCACCCTGGAGATTAACTATCTCCATGATCAGGTGATGCTGCCTCAGAATATGTCTGGGTCACTGATGGGACCAGGGTTCCTGGGCTAAAGCCACACTTCCATTGTCATACAATGGTAGGAACCTAGTTCATCTTATGAACCAAATATACATCCAAACTTCCTCTTTGGTAGTATCCTTAATAGCGATGTTACCAGCCTTTATCGTCTAGTTTGTCACGGTATCTAGCTTGGAACTCTTCCAACATACCGTCCCTCCACTGAGGGTAAAGACAATGCCTGCGACTGACACTCGGTCGTGCTTATCAGTCTGGAACCTTTCCAGTGATTCTCCTCAGGATCGATTGATACTATCGTACTACAGCTAGTGAGAATCCTAACATCCATTTAGATCTATCTCATAGACCTGAATCCCAGGATTTAGGAGGTATCAATTTGATCCTGCATGGAGAATCCTTGTGATAAGTAGAGATTGACCGATCGTAGTATAGGAAACTCTTTTCCTATCAAGAGTATGTCCTCCACGTACAATACGAGGATGAGCACCTTACTCTCTACTACCGTGTTGTATATACAAGGTTCATCTATTATTTTGATGAAGTCAAACACTTTGACTACCACATCAAAACATACGTTCCAACTCCGCAATGCCTCCTTTATCCTGTAAAGCAACTTGCACATGTTTCCGCTGCTCCCACTGTTTACGAAGCCCTCTGGCTGTGTACTTATAGACGTTCTCTTCTAAATCATTATTTAGAAAAGTTGTCGTGGCATCCAACCACCAGATATTGTAGTCATGGTATGTAGCAATGGCAAGTAGGATCTGGATGGACTTAAGCATAGCTACTGGAAAAGGTTTCATCATTTTCTACGCTTGGTCGATGACGAAAACCTTTAACAAGTCTAGCTTTGAAAGTCTTAACTTTTCCATCTACACCAAGTAATCTTCTCAAGATATACTTGCTCCTGATGGGGATTTAACACTTCAGATATCGCAACCAAAGTCCATACTTTGTTGGTGTATATGGATTCCATCTCAGATCACTAAGCATCCAGCCATTCTTACAGAGTCCCTACTCTCGATGACCTGCTCGAATCTAGTTGGGTCATCATCTCATGATGCAATCCTCGCTCCCACTGTCATCGAGAAACTTAAGTATCTCTCAAGCAGGTGAGGAACCCTACCAGATCGGCGGAGAGGCTGAGGTTCGTCGGGGACTATTGAATCCTTTGGTTCTATCAAATCATCAGTTGCAGTTTTGTATAGCTGGAACCTTTCCAGTTCTACAGAACTGACCTTGCCTCGATCTTGTCCGGATTTTGCTTTTGACATAGGCCGGACAATCCCAAATCTTAACTTACTTAAGAGATAGGCTCTTCCCATACCATATCTTATATGGAGTGGTAGGCACTGATTTGATTTGAACTCAATTCAATAGGTATGCAACTTCTCAAGTGCATAACCCCAAAAGGAAATAGGTAACTCAGTAGTACTCATCGTAGAGAACACCATATTTAATACGGTGCGATTGCTCCGCCCTGATACACTGTTGTGCTGTGGTGTATTTAGAGGAGTAATACTAAGAAAGAATCTCATTTTCCTTTAGAATAGTCCAAGAATTCCATGCACAAGTATTCTCCTCCCTGATCTTATCATAGGACATAATACTTATACCCGTATTTTGGTTCTCTACTTCCAACTTATATTCTGTGAATATCTCAAAAGTTTCGGACCTATGTTTCAACAGGAACATATGGCTGAATCTTGAGAGATTATCAGAGAACGTAATGAAGTATAAAGAACCAGTCCTGGCATGTGTAGACAGGAGACCTTACATACATCATCATGTATCAATCCTAAGGGTTTACTAACTCTTTCTCTGTTTCCAATAAACAGAGCTATGGTCATCTAATCTTTGTGACATGACTGGCAAGTTTCACAAGATGTAAATTCAAACTGATTTAAATATGCATCTAAAATGTAACTTTAGCCAGTCGGATCGCATTGATATGACCTAGTCTACAATGCCTCAAGAAGGATCCGTTCATTTCTGAACTCTTCCTCTTGTGTGTGTTCTGTATACTAGGAACTGTAGTTTGATTTAGAACATCAATACTTTTAGATAACGTGCCTGAACCGATCAACTTTTGATATAGGAAATGTTCAAAATATTATCCAACAATACAAAATTTTATCATTTCTTTACTTATAAAGAGACTGATATGATTTTGTATATCAGGTTCGGTATCTAATAACATTCGTTCAGAATCAATGTACCAGTAATACAGGGTGACAGTGACCAACAGACTTGGCTGCAACACTTGCCCTGTTTTCTGTCTCATGAAACTTATCACCCGTTCTCAGTTTTCTGCCTTTCTGTAGCCCTATGTAACAAATTACATATCTGGGATCCTGTTCCGGTATCAGATACCCAGGACGCAGAGGATACTGAGAAACAGTTCTGTGTAACGAACACATCCGAAGAAGATGCATCATATGCACTTTCTTCGTTTGGGCGGCATGGGAATCTTGGTATTCCTCTATTTCCTGCTCTGTCTTATAACAATTATAAGTTGGAGTGGGACCAACGTTCACCAGCTCAGTATAACAAGCGGGTTCGGTCAATACATCCATATTATTATCTTGATTAAGGCGTGATATGGTCGCTACCTGGAGAGAGAGAGAAGAAAACACTTTGCGTGCGCTCTTGCAAGATTAGATTGGTTATTTATTTTATCTAATCAGGATGGCTCCCACTGTTTTTATCAAATCTTCCTTCAAACCTTAAAAGGAAAGAGTAGCCGGGATTAATTACACTCTTCAAGTTCGCCAATCTTTCAGCCAAGCCAGTGTCGGTACTTTGAGGGAGGTTCCCCATGCTTTCGCACGGACCTAATTACAGTAAACCTCGTTTTCCCAGAGGCATAACCCCGTTGACACCTTTCTAGACACCTACTTGATCGGCTAATTGTAAAGTGCAAAACTCTCCCAGGAGTAACAATTACTCGCAGTGGGTATCGGGATCCAACTATCACATAGAAGGTATGCAATCTCATTGCAAATTTCAACACTTGAAATTCCCGATAAAGATTTTTACCCCTAGCGCTTATGACCTTAACTATGGTCAACAAATCATAAGCACTAGTCAAGTTCTACCCGTCATTTCGTGATTAATTAGACCCACCCACATGACCCTTAACTAAGGTCAACAAAGTCACGCGACTGTCCTAACTAATCGCATCATATGCGGTGTAGGAAGATATCGCTTAGCTACCGTACACTGTGCCTTGACTATGGTCAACAAACACAGCACGAATACTAAGTACTCTACTTCCTAAAATGACGGAGGGTTGTGAATGGTTTTTATGAAAACCTTTAACGCTTTGAACTTGATCTCGTTGCGGAATCAAATAGTTTTTAAATGGAATGTTTTTGAGGCTTTTCTAGTTTTACTAAAGGGGTCACTACCGGTGAAGGGATCGTCGGCCCTTTCCTCGTCGAATGAGGTGCGGGATATATCATATATATCAATGCGAAAACTATAGAAGTAATCAAAAGACAAACCGAGGGTTGTAGCATCTGCCAGTTATTGCTAAAGGGGTCACTCCCGGTGAAGGGATCTCGGCCCTTTCCTTATCGAATAAGGTGCAGGATGTTCTACAAGGAACACCGCGATGCAAAGCAAAAACTGTAGCTACCTGTTTTATTTTGAAATTCGATTCCACAACATCAATTAGGTTTATTTTCTTTCATTAATCTCATTAATGAATTTCCCATCAATTAAGTCCACCTAAACATCACAGATAAATATAACGTACGTTTATGCCATCCGCATTCACCTCGATGTCCCGTCTGCACCGTTAGGTTAGGTAACTAACGCCAGAGCGAGGCAGGGCTAGCGCGGGTGTAAAACAAAAGCAACATCTATATAATATATCATATATACTATATACTATATCTATCTGAACAAAACACATGATCACATCATAGATAACGCAGCAGAAAATATCATATGAAATATTGGATATACAAGGACGTCCGTGTTTTTAATACAAGCCAGTATAAAACACGGATTCCACGATCGTGATGAATAGCCAATCCCACACCCCTAGACCCCTACGAGAGCGGCAAGCAACCCTACCAATTCTAGGGTTAGGAGACCCGGACTCGACTCCTCGAGATGGTCTCCCACTGGACCCTAGAACCCGGTTACTTGTGCTCCCCTCCTTGGGTCTGTCCTAATGCGGAAAAGTAAATAATATACAAATGGTGACATCATCCGCAACCTGGAAGTGCCCCAATAAAAGAATATTACATACAAGGTTTTTACATGAATGAAAATGAAAAAAAAACACTCGTCTCACATAAAAAAAACCCGGCTATTCAAACACGACGATCCAATATAACATATCCAGCAATACATAACATCACATGTCATCAACATAAGTAAATATACGCATCCCAATTGTCGTTGACATATAGCAACGAAACCGGCGATATCACATATTACACTTATAGTCAGAGAAAAGAAAGTGTAAAACTACAACAGTTGGAATCCGCAACCTCTTTAAACATCGCATGCCTAATTAAATGAATTCCTTAGACATCGCATGCCTAACAGTTATAAACCCCGCATTTTAGTCTCATTATCAAAAACTCTTTTCAATATCAAGTCGGGCAATTCAACAAGATTCCCGACATCATGATCGAATGCTCGTCGCAAACTTTAGTAGGCGGCTGCACCCCCGACGCCGTCGACGAAGTGCACCAAGGCGGAACAACGCTGCCGCGAGCACCCGAACGGATGCTTTCGGCGACGGGGTTCTCCTACAGTCACTTGGTCGGGGCTATGGGGTGAGGCTGTCTATTAAGTTTACCCGGCGAGTATCCGCGTACGCTACGTGATTGCGACGGACTTTTGATCGCATCAAAATTCCGTGGCAACCGATCAAGTGAGACTAAACTGCTATGTTTATAACATTCATTCAGTTATCTCATAACTACTTGTTAATTCCAAATGTTGTATCACATTCCGGGTAAATAGAAAATGTTAAACTTTCCGATTGAACAATCGAACACCCAAGTTTTCCCGAAACAGCTCAACACATGAAATAAGTTTAAAAAACATTCACTTCGTGCCTCAGTACCAACGGTCCAGCCGTAGAAGGGTCAAGCCAACGCCTCACATGTGGCACGCCGTACTGCCCCAAACCCTAAGGTTCAAAGGGCAGTTCAAGACAGTCACATAATCGAGTTAAGGTTTGTTGTCTTCTAGAGGGACCATCGCGTTACTTGCACTACTTAGAACGTCACTAAACTACGGAAAAGTCCAACAATTGGAATTTTCCCGGCAGGGGAAAAAGTGGGTATTTATATCCGCTCGAACTTTTTAACATATTCTAAAATTATCCGGAAAAACACATAGACAAAGTTTGATAATCCAATCGAATCTACGAACTCCCAATACAACCCAAAAAACTCAACTCTTGAGTAAGATTTAAAAATTCCCAGAAAATACAGCACAACAATATAGGAATTACTGTGCAATTTAAAATGAATGATGCCTCCGTACGGCCGCGGAACCGCCGCACGAGCCATGCTCGTGCCGCGGAACCGCGGCAGTTTGATTGATTTGGCCGTTCGAATTTCACAGTAACTCCTACAAACACCTGCTGATTTTTCTGCATATTTTTAATTCGAAAAAATCCCCGATTTCAAAAAAATGTACAGAGAGCAATTTTGCATTAGGGTTTCGGTTCGATCGGACTTCTAACTCCGTCTACGCATCGCCTAAGGCTCTAGCTAGGCTCTGATACCACTGTAGGGTTCCTAGGCACACTAATGAGGTCTCATAACAGATCAAACATGCCCAATTCAAATTTTTTCATGTGCCTACAAACCCTAATACGAATCGTTAACTAGATGATAAGGCGATGCAAGCAAGTAAACGATTTTATTGCTAAAGGAAAATGACTACAACCTTTGTAGATCCGGTCCACTTCCTTGGCTCCGTGATGACGTCCCTCCGCTGTACCAATCGGAATCCGGACTCTGGCGAAGGTTTCGTCGGAGAAATGATCGGGCTAGGTCGTCGACTTCGATGCCGAAGATGATCTACGTCGAGGCAACTCAAGATCAAGCTCCAACTTCACCAAGTCATGAAACTTGTGAAGAAAACACCCTATACTACTTGGCAAGTGGTAGAGAATGAAGAAATAGGAAGTGGGTTCACTTTAGAATTGGATTTCTCACTCTTTTTCTCATTTCACCATTGAAGCTAGCAAGCTTTTTGAAGCTTGATGAAGATGATGAAGATGAAAGAATATGATAAGAATTAAAAATAAATATAGAAAATAAGTGATTCTTATCATATAGCAACCATGTTAAAGTGTAGAGAATAAACTAGGGTTAGGTTTAATGGTTAGGTTAAGGCTAACAAACAAAATGGTCCAAGCTTCATGAAGTTTCAAGAAAGAAACAAAGCTAGCCACCATTTTATTCTTGCCAAAATAAATGAATAAATAAAATAAATAGTTAAGAAAATCAAAACCCTAACCATTACATAACCATGGTTTAATCATACACACCCTTGTTTGCATGTATCATCAAACATGATACAAACTAGTGCACAAAACTATATCATATATACAATGTGCACATCAAGTGAGAAAATCCATATTAAGTGAACAAATACTAGTTAATGCAAGGTAATATATCAAATATATAATTATATATTAAATCATTAAATCAACACTTGATTTAACGATCCGGTCATATCGCATATGACCGACTAATATCCGATGCATCGAGTTATCGAATCAATCCTCGATTCGATAACTAGGTTATATCACATACAACCAATCGATACATTCATAGCGAGAATAGAATACGGTATCACATACATGCATTATTCTCGGTCCCGCACATATCTCATATGCGCTCCTATTTCGGTTCGCTTGAGCCAGGAAACCTCTGTGTGGGACTCTAAAGACTCGTCAATACGCCGGCAGCATGTGATGATTATATCAAGCACCCACAAGCCGCAAGCGGTCTACTAAACGTAACGGCCACCCGGGTATTGAGCGATCAGAAGATCGACGAGCAAGCCCGCTCACACTCCTGTGAATCCAACCAGTAACACTTACCGTACAGTCCGGTCTGTTCGTCTGATATGTCGCATATCTCGCCTAGGGGTGGTAAACGTCAGACCCCAATAGCTTAATAAATCATGCCGACGTGAGGTCCATAACAATCGTGAAACTACTGATAACTCTTACCAGTATATCACTGCAACCCTGGCCAGGGATTTCTAGTTATGGCCAGTCGTGCATAGCGCAACATCAACCCCCAATACCGGGAGAGGCGAATCCCCTCCTATCGCTCATTGCCTCCATGTGAATCGGGACTGTACCCAAAAACCACCTGTTTGCACGACTCAGTAGAACCGTGGTAGGGTGGAAATCAAAGCACAGTGGGAGACACACAAGACTCTATGATGATCTCGGGTCAACAGACTAAGCTGTACCAGTGTCACCAGAGAACTGTCATCTGACGTGAGGTATAATACCATCTGGGAGTTCTCGGCGAGTCCGTTCAGTGTACCCAGTCTCCACTGAGCACCCGCATACCATCTCTGATGTCAAACACCAATGGATATGGGATCATCCATCGCCCATCACATGGGTCGAGAAGACATACGCTAGTCTACTCTGGAATATCGATGCCTCGTCTCTATATTCCCACGACTAGGAACATTGAAGGATGTACTCATGGACTACCCAGGCCCCACTAGTATGATCTACATCATAGTCCTGGAAGTCGAGTACACATCCTAAGGGATTTATCAACATGTAACAGAGAGACAGAAAGTATACATGTTAAGATAAAGAGCAACCAGATAGCGTACTATCATGTCAAGCAAGAAAGTCCTACCTATATATGTCCCAGCATCCACTACAATATACATCCAATGTACAGTAATGGCCTCTAGGGCATACATATAACTAACACCGCTAGGGTATACGATCCCTAAATTCCATGTATATAAGGGGATGGGGAATCCACACCAGCACGTTGCTCAATTCAGAGCCTTGTGCGGCAACACTGGAGGTGACGATAAGCTGCTGCTTCGCCAATTCGTTGGCAGCTTGTCGGAGACAGCATTCGAGTGGTATTCCGAACTCCCGAATGACTCTGTCAAGACATTTGTAGAAATGGAGGTACTGTTTACATAAAGATTCGCAAGCGCTAGCGAGCGCACCCCGATCACCGCACTAATTAACGCCAGGGTGAAGTCAGGCGAAACATGGGTTCAGTACGCGATACGGTGGCGGAATCTATGGTCGAAGTGCGAACAGCGCATAGAAGAGGCTCCTGCGGTAGGCATGTTCGTGGGTACCCTTGATCCGCAGGCGACCATATCACAGTTCATGATGTTTTTCAAGCCGACTACCTTCCAGGCCTTAATTGACAAGCTGGCCCAAATGGACCAGATGGGCCATAAACCGTCCTCCTCAAAGACGGATCCTCGGAATGAGAAGGGGAAAGGGAAAGCAACCTTCATCGCCAACATTCAACAACAACCGAGTGGCCCGAGACCGGTTGTTCGCCAAAGAAACAAGCGGCAATCCCTCGATGAGAAGTTGAGACGTCCTTACTCGTTTTCCTGGGATAAAACAAAGAGACTATTCTGTTGGGTTTACCTAGCACCTCACAAGGGTTTGTAATGCATCAAACATGCTACAATTTAATTTTTAAGGGTGCTAAGCAAACTAACCCAGGATCAAACTAGAAATTTAAAGTAACAAATAAAGTAGTTTCACATACTACAAGTAATATAACACTAAGTAAAGAGAATACAACCTTTGTAGTTCTCTTTGCTTGACTCCTTGGCTACTTGAGAGTTTGAACGGGCTTGCTAGTGATCTTCCGAGTCCACGATGATCCACCCGGAGTCCTCTTTGCCCAAGCTCCAAGCTCCACTTGATCAAAAGATGAAGATGAAGCTAACACTCTAGACTAATTGGCTAGACTAGTGTAGAATGATGATGTGGTTTGTTTTCTCACTTCAAAACCCTATCTTTATCACTATCTTACTCACTAACAAAGTCAAGAAAGCAAGAGAGAGGATGAAGACGATAATGGCAACTCAAGAGCTCAAGTTATGATAAATCTTCTAATAAAAATGAGAATAGAAATTATATATAATTTCCACTCTCATCCTTAACCATGGATTAATAAATTCTAGATATTTACTTTTGAGAAAAGAGAGCCATAGAAAATTAACTCATGGTTAATGCAAGGTTAAGTGTAGAGAATGAAGGATAAATATCAACCATGAATTAATTCTATTTACTTTAACTCAAAAATAAATATTTAGATAAATACTTCCATGTGAGTTTTGCATTGCCACCACTAGTGTATCATCAACCATGATACACACAAGTGTATGCATGTATGTGTGCATGCACATCAACATGTGCATCAACATAAACTATGCATACATGCATGCATACAATAAAGAAAAGGGTTTAAACAAAGTGAGCAATAAAGTCAATGTTAAATCAACACTTGATTTAACAAACCGGCCATATCTCATACGACCCGACCAATAGAAAATCGCCCGATTAATATACGGTATCACATACGCGCATTTAATCGGGTCCCCGCGCATATCACATATGCACACCACATCGTTTCGCCTAGGCTAGGAAACTCCTCTGTGGGACTCTAAGACTCGTCAATACGCCGGCAGTGGGTGATGATCATTTCAAGCACCCCCAAGCCGCAAGAGGTCAGCTAAACGTAACGGCCACCCAGATATTGAGCGATCAGAAGAAAACAAGCGAACCTGTCAAAACTCCCGTCGAGCCAACTTGTAACACTACCGTACAGTCCGGTCTCTTCGTCAGATATGCTGCATATCTAGTCTAAGGATGGCATCGTTGACCCAATAACTCAATAAGTCATGTCGATATATGGCCTATAATCTGATCGAGAAACTACTTATAACTCTTATCAGTAAATCTCAACAGCCCTGACCAGGGACTTACTGATATAGCCAATCGAGCACAGCGCAACATCAACCCCCAATACCGGGAGAGATGAAACCCCTCCTATCGCTCATTGCCTCCACATGTCTCGAGACTTTACCCAAAAGCCACCTGTTTGCACGACTCAGCAGAGCCGTGGTAGGGTAGAAATCAAAGCACAGTGGGAGAACACGTGAGACTCTATGACGATCTCGGATCTACAGACTAACATGTACCAGTGTCACCTAAGAACTGCTATCCGACGATAGATATAATACCATATAAGAGTTCTCGATGGGTCCGTCCAGTGTACCCACACTCCACTGAGCACCCGCATACGATCTTGATATCAAACATCAATGGATATGGGAACATCCATCGCCCATCAAATGGGTCTAGTATCATATACGCTAGTCTACTCTGGAATATCGATACCCCGTCTCGATACACCCATGACTAGGGACATTTCAGGATATGCTTATAAACTACACATGTCCCACTAGTATGATCTGCATCATAATCATAATAGTCAAGCAAATATCCTCAGGGCTTTATCAATATGTACAAATGAATAAAAGCATGATCAAGTGAACATGTCAGGTAAAGAGTAACCAGATAGCATACTATCATGTCGAGCAAGAAAGTTCTCTGTATATATATACATGTATAAATACATCCACTATCATATAATGGCCTCTAGGGCATACATATACCCAACAATCTCCTACTGTCACTGAGGCCAGTTATTGGTGTATCTCATACCCAGCATCTCAAAAAGTCGCTCATGCCGCGGCTGAGGGAGGGCCTTGGTGAGTGGATCCGCAGTGTTATTCTTTGTATCTACTCTCTGAATATCGATCTCGCGGCGATCTACTATCTTCCGGATCAAATGATATCGCCTCAGGATGTGTCTAGACCGCTGATAGGACTTGGGCTCCTAGGCTAACGCCATAGCCCTATTATTATCACAATACAATGGTATTGGATCAATAATGGTTGGAACTACTCCTAGCTCCGAGATGAACTTCCTCATCCAGACTGCTTCCTTTGTGACATCATTTTCAGCAATGTACTCAGCTTCCATCGTAGAGTCTGCAACGGTATTCTATTTGGAACTCTTCCAACTCAACGCCCCTCCATTGAGGGTAAATACAAACCCAGAGATAGATTCGATGTCGTCCTTATCACTCTGCAAGCTCGAATCGGTAAAGACCTCCATTTGGAGATCTCCGTTACCATACACCAAGAACAATTCTTTAGTCCTTCGCAAGTACTTAAGAATGTTCTTCACAGCTATCCAGTGATTCTCTCCTGGGTTGGACTGATACTTGCTTACTACACCTAGTGCATAAGCTACATCAGGGCGTGTACATAACATCGCATACATTATAGATCCTATGGCTGAAACATAGGGTATAATGCTCATGCGAGCTCTCTCTTCATCAGTCTTTGGGCAAAAGTCCTTGGAGAGAGTGACTCCATGGCAAGCGGGTAAGGCACCCCGCTTGGAGTCTTCCATACTAAACCTCTTTAGGATGGTGTTGATGTACCTGGTTTGGGACAATCCCAATGACCTTTTGGATCTATCCCTATAGATCCGAATGCCTAATATGTACGTGGCATCACCCAGGTCCTTCATGGAAAACCTTTGTGATAAGAATGATTTGACCGACTGCAGCATAGGAATGTCATTTCCTATCAGAAGAATGTCATCCACGTACAATACAAGGAATGTGACAGCTCTCCCTACAGCCTTCTTATAAACATAAGATTCATCTGGATTTTTGATGAAATCAAACTCTTTGATAACATCATCAAAACAGATGTTCCAACTCCGTGATGCCTGCTTTAATCCATAAATGGATTTAAGCAATTTACATGCTTTCCCGCTGCTCCCACTATCAACGAAGCCCTCTGGCTGATCCATATAAACGCATTCTTCTAAATCACCATTTAGAAATGCAGTTTTAACGTCCATCTGCCAGATTTCATAGTCGTAGTGAGAAGCAATAGCAAGTAAGATCTGAATGGATTTAAGCATGGCTACGGGAGAAAAAGTTTCGTCTTAGTCCAGACCTGGTCTTTGACGAAATCCTTTCGCCACAAGTCTTGCCTTATAGGTCTCCACCTGCCCATCTACACCAATCTTTCTTTTAAATATCCATTTACACCACACGGGTTTTACCCCATGGGGTATAACGTCCAAAGTCCATACTTTGTTGGTGTACATAGACTCCATTTCAGATCACATGGCATCCAGCCACTTCACAAAGTCTCCACTCGTGATAGCTTGCTGAAAACTGGTAGGATCATCCTCCTCCATGATGCAATCTTCTCTATCACCATCAATGAGGAAACCGTAGTACCTCTCCGATGGGCGAGAAGTCCTACCAGATCTACAGAGTGGTTGAGGTACATTTGTTTCTGTTGCAACAGCTGGTTCAACCAAGTCATCATTTGTAACTTGTGTTTCTATAAATTCTTCTAGGTCTACCATATTGCCATCTGTATCATTTGTAAAAAATTCTTTTTCTAAAAATATGGCGTGCTAAGAAACAAACACCTTTTGTTCCTCCTTGTGGTAGAATAGATATCCATAGGAATTCTTTGGATACCCCATAAAATTATACATGACTGACTGTGTCTTGAGCTTGTCCGGATTTTGCTTTTTGACATAGGCCGGACAACCCCAAATCTTAACTCGTTTAAGAGATGGTCTCTTCCCATGCCATATCTCATATGGCGTGGTAGACACGGTTTTGGTTGGAACCCTGTTCAATAGAAACGCTGCAGTTTCAAATGCATGCCCCCAAAATGAGACAGGTAACTCAGCATCACCCATCATGGAACGAATCATATCTAATAGGGTTCAATTCCGTCGTTCTGACACACCATTATGCGGTGGTGTGTAAGGAGGAGTGAGTTGAGAGAGAATCCCATTCTCTTTTAGAAAGTCTGCAAACTCTGTACTGAGATACTCCCCACCTCGATCTGATCGAAGCATTTTGATACTCAATCCGGTTTGTTTTTCTACTTCAAGTTTGTACTCAGTGAATTTCTCGAAAACTTCAGACTTATGCTTTAGTAAAAACACATGACCGAACCTTGAGAAATCATCAGTAAAAGTTATGAAGTAAGAAAAACCGCCTCTAGCCTGTGTAGACATTGGCCCGCATACATCACTATGTATGAGGGCTAAGAGCTGAGTAGCTCTTTCTCCGTGTCCTGTAAACGGAGATTTGGTCATTTTACCCTTGATATAAGACTGGCAAGTCGCATAAGATTTATATTCAAAAGGGTTTAAATATCCATCTTTATGTAGCTTATTTAGTCTTGTTTCGTTAATATGACCAAGTCTACAGTGCCAAAGAAAAACTTCATTTATTTCTGAAAGTTTTCTTTTATTAGTGTGTTGTATGCTGAAAACTGTGTGTTGATTTAGGACGTATATCCCGTTATTAAGTGTACCATACCTAACCAACATTTGATTCAGGTTAATGTTCATAACATTATTTTGCAAAACAAAATGATATCCTTCATTGTCTAACAAAGAAACGGATATTATATTACAAAGCATACTAGATACATAATAACAAGGGTTCAAAACCAATATACACCCTGACGGCAACCCTAAGTGATACTCTCCCACTGAAACCGCATGTACATTGGAACCATTTCCAACCCAGAGTGTATGGTCACCTGTCTTCAAAACTTTGCTATTTCTCAGCCCCTGCATGGAATTGCAAATGTGAGAACCTGAACCGGTATCTAATACCCAGGAAGCAGAGTTTATAGAAAAATAGTTTTCTGTCACAAACACACCTGAAGCAGAAGCATCACCATACTTCTTCTTCTTGAGATCTAAGTACTCAGTGCAGTTGTGCTTCCAGTGTCCCGATTTGTGGCAGTGATAACATTCCCCTTTCCCCGATTCCCCAGCCGTGGACTTGTCTTTCCCCTTAGCCTTTTTAACTCCACCTCTAGGTTTGGTGGGTTTCTTCTTCATCTTTCCCTTGGCCTTGGCCTTTGGGCAAGAGGAGGAAGATGGCCCAGCAATCAAAGCGGGAGTCTTCACTGCTTTGAGTATGCTCTCTACACTCCTCAACATATTGAGGAGTTCAGGTAGTGACTTCTCCATATTGTGCGTGTTGAAGTTTACTACAAATTGAGCAAAGGTAGGGGGAGAGACTGTAGAATAATATCAATATATTGTTCGTTCTCCATTGTCCACCCGAGGTCCTCAAGTTCATCTATAAGTGCTATCATCTTCAGAATATGGTCACCTACTGGTGTGCCAGGAGCCATCCGCATCTGAAACAGCTTTCTAGATACTTCGTATCGTAGGACACGAGATTGCTCCCCATACAACTCTTTTGTATGGAGAAAAATGGATTGGACATCCATCTGCTCGTGCTGCTTTTGATGTGTGTTATCCATCGATGCAAGTGTGAGGCATTTGGCCGTGGCACAGTCAGCATCCCATGTCTTGCGGATTTCCTTGTCCGCAACTGAAGATTTAGGACCTGGGATGGGCGGGGCTGGAGCCGTGAGAACATATGATACCTTATCATAAGTCAAGGCAATGTTAATGTTTCTCAGCCAGTCTTTATAATTGGTCACATTCAGTTTATTTTTATCTAGTAGAAACTTGAGTCCTGTCATTGGTATCTGCCATTAAGAGAGAGAAAAGAATACACTCAGCGAAAACTCTTGCAAAGATCAGATTGGTTATTATCTTATCTAATCGATGTCTCATACTGCTTTTATCAAATTTCCCTTCAAACCTTAAAAGGAAAACTAGCCAGGATTAATTACATTCTACAACTTCGCTAACCATTCAGCCGGGCCAGTGTTGGTACTTGAGGGAGGTTCCCCGTGTTTTCACATGGACCTAATTAAAGTAAACCTCATCTTCCCAGAGGCGTAGCCGCGTTAACACCTTTCTAGACACCTAATAAGTTAGCTAATTGTAAAGTGCAAAACTCTCCTGGGAGCAACTCTTACTCACAGTAAATCGGGATCTAACCATCATATGGAAGGTATGCAATCTCATTGCAAATTTCAACTCTTGAAACTATCGATATGGTTTTTACCCCTAACACTCATGACCTTAGCAATGGTCAACAAATCATAAGCACTAGTCAAGTTCAACCCTTCATTTCTTGATTAATTAGACCCATTCACATGACCCTTGGCTAAAATCAACAAAGTTGCATGCCTATCCTAATTAATCACATCATATGTTGTGTAGGAAGATATCACTTAGCTACCGTACACTACGCCTTAGCTAAGGTCAACAAACGTAGCACGAATACTAAGTACTCTACTTCCTAAAATGACGGAGGGTTGCGGATGGTTTTTAAGAAAACCTTTAACGCTTTGAACTTGATATTGTTGTAGAATCAAATGGTTTTCAAAAGGAGTGGCTTATTCTTCGCAATTTTGAAATGTAGCTTTTTCTCAAAAAGCCGAGTGGTTTTTAAATTCGATTCTACAACATCTTTTTAGGTTTATTTTTCCTTACATTAATCATATTAATGTAGTCCCATCATTTAAGTCCTTAAGCCAAGCACAGAAAAGAAACGAAAATAAAACGTATGCTTATGCCATCCGCATTCGCCTCAATGTTCCGTTATGCACCGTTAGGTTACTTAACAAATGGCATACCGGGACGGGACTGGCGCGGGTGCAAAACATAAGCAATGCCTACTATATATCTCATATATAATATTGCATTCGTCTCAGATATTTCAAACGATCACATCACAGAATATAAACAGCAGAAGCACATATATGAAAATATAGGATATACTAGGAATTCCGTATTTTATATTTAGCCAACGATAGAAAATACGGGTTCCACGGTTGTGATGAATAGCCAATCCCGCACCCTAGACCCCTACGAGAGCGGCAAGCGACCCTACCAATTCTAGAGTTAGGAGACCCGGTCTCGACTCCTCGAGATGGCCTCCCACTGGACTTTAGAACCCGTTCACTTGTGCTGCCCACCTTGGGTCTATCCTAATGCGGAAAAGTAAATAATATACAACGAAGGAAACATCATCCTAAACCCGGATGTGCCCCAATAAAAGAATATTACATACAAATGAATTTTACATGAATGAAAAGAAAACTCTCATCTCACAAAAACCCCCGGACATTCATCACGGCAATCCTATATATCATTTCACAGCAACATATAACATCTCATGTCAATATATGCAAATAAACTAGGCGATGTTAAACCATTTGATCGATCGATCAATGACCCAAAAATCCACAGAGAAGCTCAACACCTGAGCAGTATTAAAATTACCCAGAAGCATGCCACGGTACCTATGAACCAACCGTAGAAGAGCCAACCTGAGCCTCACAAACGGCGCCGCGGAACCGCGGCCAAAACCAGGTTTTTGCCGCGGTTCCGTGGTCGTTTAGTCGAGTTAGGGTATCGTTCTTCTAGAGGGTCCATAGAATTACCTGCATGATTTTCTGAATATTTTTAATGTGAAAAATTCCAACAGTTTGAAAAATTTCCAGAGAAGGGTTTTTTCAGGTAATCGATATTCGTTCGAAGTGTTTTAACGTCGTCTAGGTTACTCTAATGCTCTAGCTTGGCTCTGATACCACTGTTGGGTTTACCTAGCACCTCACAAGGGTTTGTAATGCATCAAACATGCTACAATTTAATTTTTAAGGGGGCTAAGCAAACTAACCTAGGATCAAACTAGAAATTTAAAGTAACAAATAAAGTAGTATCACATACTACAAGTAATATAACACTAAGTAAAGAGAATACAACCTTTGTAGTTCTCTTTGCTTGACTCTTTGTCTACTTGAGACTTTGAACGGGCTTGCTAGTGATCTTCCGAGTTCACGATGATCCACCCGGAGTCCTCTTTGTCCAAGCTCCAAGCTCCACTTGATCAAAAGATGAAGATGAAACTAACACTCTAAACTAATTGGTTAGACTAGTGTAGAATGATGATGTGGTTTGTTTACTCACTTCAAAACCCTATCTTTATCACTATCTCACTCACTAACAAAGTCAAGAGAGCATGAAAGAGGAGGAAGAAGATAATGGCAACTCAAGAGCTCAAGTTATGATAAATCTTCTAATAAAAATGAGAATAGAAATTATATATAATTTCCACTCTCATCCTTAACCATGGGTTAATAAATATCTAGATATTTACTTTGGAGAAAAGAGAGCCATAGAAAATTAACTCATGGTTAATGCAAGGTTAAGTGTAGAGAATGAAGGATAAATATCAACCATGAATTAATTCTATTTACTTTAACTCAAAAATAAATATTTAGATAAACACTTCCATGTGAGTCTTGCATTGCCACCACTAGTGTATCAACAACCATGATACACACAAGTGTATGCATGTATGTGTGCATGCACATCAACATGTGCATCAACATAAACATATGCATACATGCATGCATACAATAAAGAAAAGGGTTTAAACAAAGTGAGCAATAAAATCAATGTTAAATCAACACTTGATTTAACAAACCGGCCATATCTCATACGACCTGACCAATAGAAAATCGCCCGATTAATATACGGTATCACATACGCGTATTTAATCGGGTCCCCGCGCATATCACATATGCACACCACATCGTTTTGCCTGGGCTAGGAAACTCCTCTGTGGGACTCTAAGACTCGTCAATACACGGGCAGTGGGTGATGATCATATCAAGCATCCCCAAGCCGCAAGAGGTCAGCTAAACGTAACGGCCACCCGGGTATTGAGCGATCAGAAGAAAACAAGCGAACCTGTCAAAACTCCCGTCGAGCCAACTTGTAACACTACCGTACAGTCCGGTCTCTTCGTCAGATATGCTGCATATCTAGTCTAAGGATGGCATCGTTGACCCCAATAACTCAATAAGTCATGTCGATATATGTCCTATAATCTGATCGAGAAACTACTTATAACTCTTATCAGTAAATCTCAACAGCCCTGACCAGGGACTTACTGATATAGCCAATCGAGCACAGCGCAACATCAACCCCCAATACCGGGAGAGACGAAACCCCTCCAATCGCTCATTGCCTCCACATGTCTCGGGACTGTACCTAAAAGCTACCTGTTTGCACGACTCAGCAGAGCCGTGGTAGGGTTGAAATCAAAGCACAGTAGGAGAACACGTGAGACTCTATGACGATCTCGGGTTTACAAACTAACCTATATCAGTGTCACTTAAGAACTGCTATCCGACGATAGATATAGTACCATATAGGACTTCTCGGCGAGTCTGTCCAGTGTACCCACACTCCACTGAGCACCCGCATACGATCTTGATGTGAAACATTAATGGATATGGGAACATCCATCGCCCATCAAATGGGTCTAGTATCATATACGCTAGTCTACTCTGGAATATCGATGCCCCGTCTCGATACACCCATGACTAAGGACATTTCAGGATATGCTTATAAACTACACATGTCCCACTAGTATGATCTGCATCATAATCACAGTAGTCAAGCAAATATCCCCAGAGCTTTATCAACATGTACAAATGAATAAAAGCATGATCAAGTGAGCATGTCAGATAAAGAGTAACCAGATAGCATACTATCATGTCGAGCAAGAAAGTCCTCTGTATATATATACATGTATAAATACATCCATTATCATATAATGGCCTCTAGGGCATACATATACCCAACATGTTCGAACTAGCAGTGCGCAACGGGCTCATCACTCTACCGGAGCCAAGACACCCACTACAACCGAACAATGTCAACGATCCCAATTACTGCACCTACCACCGAGTATTGGGCCATCCGATCGAAGACTGCTACGTCTTCAAAAATTGGGTTGAAGACCAGTATCAACGGGGCAAGTTTGCGCTGTCTGAAAACTGGAAGGTAAATCCGCTACAACAGCACACCCCTAAAAGGGTGGACACGCCGGGGGCATCATGCTCATTTATAGAGGAAGTTCCATGGGAAGTAGTTCTTTCGGTAAAAATGCAAAGAATGCTGAAGGATCTTCAAGCATGCTCGGCAATCAGGTGTAAAAGCCTACTAGAGCCCGAGATCATTGAGAGGATGCTAAAACCACACCCAACACTGGGAGTAAATAGCGATGGGCAAAACACCTAGGCCCAGCCATCAAAGTCTTCGAAGAAAAAGAAGAAGACCAAAAAGCCCGCGCAGTTTGACAACAAGCGCACGAATCTGCAAAAGCATATTGGCGTGCTGGAGGAATACAACTAGAAGGCACGGACCCCAGTCACACTCCATGAATTTCTCAACCATATCCCTGATAATAGAGGCAATGACAATGACGAGGGAGACGACGTGTCAAAAGAACCTGAAGATTACATGGTAGGTTGTCACATGATCTCTCACTCGTCAATAGATGATAAAGAAGCTCCTGATGTAGAGAAACTGGGGGCAGATCCAAAACCGGAATCAAAATCCCTGGAGCCATCGGACGAATTGATTGACAGACTGCTGAGCGAAGCTCTTCAGAAAACCAAAGCTCACAGAGAGCGGGAAACATCCATATACAAGAGGGTCAAGCGTCGGCGTCAAGTTGAAGAAGCTCCGGTATTGAGAAACCGTGGAGTACCCCAACCAGATCGAAGTACGCCTACAACAGACAAAAGAAGTTTAAGACAAGGAAGCAATTCGTCAAAGCCCTGTCAATGGGAATGAAACTGCCGCCTTTTAAAGGAAATACTCCTGGCAGCATACACCTTGACGAAGCGGATGCACATCCAAATTACTGCTTATACCATCGAAGGATCACGCACCCTACCGAAGAGTGCATGTCCTTTAAAAACTGGTGGCAGGGATATGTTGCCCACCGACAACACGTCTAGCGAGTGAAGCGCAAGGTTCGTCGGGAACAGAGAAGCACGACAGATGAGCGCAAAGGAACTGCCGGCAACTGTCACATGGTTGACACCAAGGGATCGCAAGTTCTCAACTTTGGAAGCAACTCTGATGAAGAAATAGCCCTCAGCCCTCACTTCAAAGAATCCACCTCCGACACAAAAGATACGAAGACTTGCAAGAACATCTAGCTGTGTAATCGTACGTTGCCCGGAAAAAATCCCGGACCTACGAACAAGTGGCCGAAACGTCTTTAAACTACTACAAACCCGCAGCATCCTTGGGCTGACTCATAAAAAAAACGGTACATCCATAAGCAAAATGGGCACGGATGAAAACCCGAAAGGGCTCCGTGAGTAAAAACAGCAGGGCTACCGGCGAGTTTGTGAAAACCCGAAAGGGCGCAGACTCGTTAAAAAAAAGCGACGGTACGTCCACAAGAAAAATAGGCACGGATGAAAACCCGAAAGGGCTCCATGAGTAAAAACAGCAGGGCTACCGGTGAGTTTGTGAAAACCCGAAAGGGCGCAATCTCGTTAAAAGACACTTGCAAGGTCCTCTCGACCTTGTAAAGAGAAAACTACCTGCGTGAGATCCTTACAACTCACAAAGGAGCAACACACTTAGGAATCCCCACGATTCCTAAGGAGAAATTACACTTACGATATCCTCACGACTCGTAAGGAGAACCCTCTTATGAGACCCTCACGGCTCATAAGATTCAAAAGCCTTAAGCTACAGGGATCTGAACATGTTCTTAAGCCATCACCTTTTCCGGATTGCCCTACAAGCGGTTCAATACTGACCCTTGTATACAATCCACGGGCACAAATAATCATTTCCTTGTCGAGTCCCACCAACGACGAGGAATGCCCTCATTTGATGAATAAACACATGTAGGTCCTCTCGATTTACAAGGAGAAAACACTCTTGTAAGATCCTTACGACTTACAAGAGAACATACACTTAGGAATCCTCACGATTCCTGAGAAGAAAAGACACCTACGAGATCCTCATGACTCGTAGGGAGAAACACCTTTATGAGACCCTTATGGCTCATGAAGTCAAAAGCGTTAGTCGACAGGATCTTAACCTTGTTTGCTAAGCCACCTTTGTTCGAACCGATGAAGGCAGATGATAATTCGCTCCTGGCAATATCCCAGTTGTAGCGATGCTGATGCCTGAATCTGAATCAAATTCCAAGTTCTTTCACGGCAAATGATGATTCTCTCCTGGCAATATTCCAGTCGCAGCGATGCTGATGCTAAGATTGGCACCAGATTCCAAGTTCCATACTCGAGGCGAAAAGTCAACGAGCCAAAAATGCATATGAAATAGCCGAAATGATGGGGCAACTTGCAACAAAATCAGCAAGTAAAAAATTTGCATACAAAATAGCCGAAATGATTGGGCAACTCGCAATAAAAAGCAGCGAGTAAAAAGAAAAATAGCCGAAATGATTGGGCACCGCGAAAAATAGTCGAAATGATTGGGCAATCGCGAATTTCGCGATATAAAAAGCTGAAATGATAGAGCATCGCGGAAAGAAATAAAAAAAATTAAATGAAAATTTTTGCCCTACAGGCGAGCCCATACTGACCCCTGTATACAATACATGGGCATAAACGAAGAGGGAACTACATTCCCCGACAGACTCTATCAAAGAGAGAGCAGGATCTCAATGGCAACATCTGCATCCCAGAAGACCCCGTCGCGGAAATACACGTCAGCAAATGACCCCGTCACGGAAACACGTCATCAAATGACCCCGTCTCGGAAATACGTCATCAAATGACCCCGTCTCGGAAATACATCATCCAATGACTCTGTCTCGGAAACAAGTCAACCAATCCCAGGGAAATCAGTATCCTTGGCAAAACCTCTCGATTCAGGGAAATCAGCATCCTTGGCGAGAACCTTTCAATTCGCGTCGACCCGCAAGGAAATCGGTGCCTTTGCAGGAATCTCTCGATTCGTCTCGACACCAGGGAAATCAGTGTCCTTGGCTAAACTTCTTGATTAGGGAAATCAGCATCCTTGGTGAGAACCCCTCGATTCGTTTCGACCCGCCAGGAAATCAGTGTCTTTGCAGGAATCTCTCGATTCGTCTCGACACCAGGGAAATCAGTGTCCTTGGCTAAACCTCTTGATTCAGGGAAATCAGCGTCCTTGGCGAGAACCCCTCAATTAGTTTCGACCCGCAAGGAAATCAGTGTCTTTGCAAGAATTTCTCGATTCGTCTCAACTCCGAGGAAATCAGTGTCCTTGGCAAAAACCTCGATTCAGGGAAATCAGCGTTCTTGACGAGAGCATCTCGATTCGCGTCGACCCGCAATGAAATTAGTATCTTTGCAGAAATCTCTCGATTCGTCTCAACTCTGAGGAAATCAGTGTCCTTGGCAAAAACCTCGATTAAGGGAAATCAGCGTCCTTGACGAGAGCATCTCGATTCGCGTTGACCCGCAAGGAAATCAGTGTCCTTGGCAAAAACCTCGATTCAGGGAAATCAACGTCCTTAACTAGAGCATCTCGATTCGCGTCGACCCGCAAAGAAATCAGTGTCTCTGCAGGAATATACGGTGTTAGCAAAATGGAGCCATGGCAGAGTTCCTAGTTCCAAGTCTCGATGACAACATCTATAGCCTAGACAACAACAACGTTCTTCCTCCAGCAGGATGCAGACGCAACATCAAAAAATGGAGCCATGGCAAAGTCCCCTGGTTCCAAATCTCGACGGTTCACAGACAACCCAGAGACAACCTCGACATTCGACGCAATATTGCAAGCACAATGTCAACCAACGAAGCTAAGGAAAATCCCCCGCTTTAGGGTCTTGACGGCAACTCAAATGAGACCTGAAAAGACTATCGGAGATCATCCCACACCAGCATGGAGTGGTCATGACTCATCGGGGCTCCCAAACTGAGCCTAACCTCAAGTAAAAAGAGACATGGAATACCCTAATGCTTGCTCTTTCAACGGTAATATTACTCAGAAGATTACTTGAAGACGTCTTGTCCAGCCCCCGAAGGGATCAGAGACAGGACAGTCGCGGGGCTACCCGAACAACAAGATTGCATATCGGGGAATATATCGGCCAACACGACAGTGCGACGGGTAAAAAACCCTAGTACCACAGACCCTAAAGGACTTCTATTAGCAGGAGTTAACTGTGACGTTAGGAAACCCTTGCGAGAACTTCTCGATTCATCTCGATTCGTGAGGAAATTAGTGTCCTTACGATAACTTCTCGATTCGTCTCGACTCGTAGGGCAAAGCCTTAGGCAATAGGGATAAGGACATGTTTCCTAAGCACCGGGACCGTGCAAGTCGGTCCAAGATGGACTCTTACATACTATTCATGGGCCACACTCTCTAAAGTCGAATCTCGACAAGGAGGGAAACAACCACTTACGAGTCCTCTCGACTTGTAAGCGGGAAAAATTTACTTGTGAGATCCTTATGACTCTCAAGAGAAAACGCACTTAGGAATCCTCACGACTCCTAAGGGGAAAATACACCTGCGGGATCCTCTCGACCCGTAGGGAGAAAAGTCTTTATGAGACCCTCATGGCTCATAAAGTTGAAAAGTCTTAGGCGGCAGATCCTAACCCTGTCTTCTAAGCCTGCAAGGAGGTAAAGATGGACTATCCATGGGCCATACTCTCCCAAGTCGAATATCGACAAGGCGGAAACAGCCACTTACGAGTCCTCTCGACTTGTAAGGAAGAAAATTCTCTTGCGAGATCCTTACGACTCTCAAGAGAAAGCACACTTAGGAATCCTCATGATTTTTAAGGAGAAAATGCACCTACGAGATCCTCTCAACTCGTAGGGAGAAAAGTCTTTATGAGACCCTCACGGCTCATAAAGTTGAAAAGTCTTAGGCAGCAAACCTGAACCTGTCTCCTAAGCCATCACTACCCTATAAAGTGTTCAAGATGAACTGTTATCTATCGTCCACAAGTTACATTTGCTAAAATTACATGCCAACAACACAGCAGAGAAAAGAAAGTGATAGTCGGAAATAAAAAAAATGTGTCCTTTATTCATGAATTCAATTGAATACGAGATATCATATAAAATAAAAATGGAATGAATACATGTTATTTATAAATTACAATTGATACAAAGACGACTATTGAGAATGGGGAGATTTTAGCAAATCAGTAAGCCGTTTGCGCACTCCTCTCAGCTCCTTTTCATGAGCAACCGCCGCGGCCAGCTCAGCTTCGACTCGGGCCCATTGCTGCAAATAGGATGAAACCTTTTCATCGATTTCCCGCTGAGCTGCCTCACGACTCTGCGCATACCGCTCAATGAGATCGAGCTTCTGCCTCAGTGTTAGCCCGTCAGAAATACATCGTAGGAGGCCCTCAAAGATAGCTTTCAGCTGTGCAGCATTCGTGTTAACATGGGCGCGTAACCGGGCGGATTCGCCTGAAGCTTGCTCATGTTCCTTCCGCCTTAAGGTCGCCTCTTGTTCGAAATGGTGGAGGAAAGGAATGCTCTGCTCAACCCACGCAGGACGCTGGGATTTCAAAGCCAACACTTCCGGAGCAGGACACCTGAGCTCAATCTCATGCAGGCAAATCTCGATCTTTCTGCAGTAATTAACCCAAGACTCAACGACTCCTTCATTATGGAAGTTCGCGAGCGTCGCCAGCATAGGATTAACCTCAGCAGCAAAATCTGCAGCAAATACGAGTGCTTCAGCGTCAAGATCCTCAATGAATTCACTTAACATGCACAGGCTATTTGCAGCGCCTCCAGAGGATGGACGTCTGGAAAAGGGTCCTGCAGGCATTAAGATTCGAGACTCGAAAGGAGCTGGAGTCGGTGTGATCGCTGCAAAACGAATCATAATCAGATGTCGGCTCAAGAGATAAAGAAAATGCACGAGTAATAGGGTCTACTATACCGGCTGCGACAGGTGGTAAAGCTGGGAGTGCCGGAGGCGCGACTGTTCTCTCGTCCCCTCCTCCAATCTGTAACGCTGCTATCAATACAAAGAAGAATTAGCAACGACATGTTTGCCCATAATAGAATGAAAGGGATGTCGGTTAAAAACTATACTCACCGACACCGGCAGGCAGTCTGACTTCTGACTGGAAGGAGAAATGCGAGTTCAGCACCTGATAAAGATGGTCAAAAAGGACTCCTGCACGGTTGTAACAATATGATGTCAGTACAAAGAGTATATTACCTACAATGAAACCGATAAGTCCCAAACATATACCTTCCAGCACTCCAGACGATATGGGAGAAGGCAACGGAACAACAGCCGTCACGGCGGCGACTCGAGGCGCTTCAGATGGCGCAATCTCCATATTTACTGCACCTACACTCAAAACGAACAAAATTTCATCAGATTGGGATGAACGGGATCGAAAGATAAAAAGAAAACAGTGACCCTGGATTTACCTGATAAGTCGCCAACCGAAACCGCGGCGAGAGCATCACTAGGCATAGCAGCTCCTTCGCTCTCCACCATTAGAATAGTTTCTGCGCCCGTGGCCTCGTCCCCCAATTCGACAAGGACCGTCATGACACTCGCGATACCCGCCGATGGCAAGGAACCACAAGGAGAAAGAGCGGTGATTGGGGAAGTCCCAGACTCCCGAGAGAGAGTAGCCGCTTCGGGCTGTGTGGTTGCTGTCTTCTCACCTGCCGCCTCATCACCAATACTTGGCCCTGCAAGACATGGTATATCAGAATTTACGAATCGAGTAAAAATGAAAAGACTGGGCTTTGCATTACCTTGCGAAAGATTCTGGGTTGTCTCCCGAGCCGCGCGCACAACCTGTCTATGAGCGGTAGACAGAGCAACTGGAACATCCTCTAAAGGAATAGAGACAGATGGGGCGGTACTTGAGCCTGTACCCACAGCCAAGCTGGCATCACATTCTCTCGCCGCACGCTTCCTTTCGGTCTGAGCGGTGAGAACCGATCTCCGCAAGACCTCTGTCAAGGGGACGTCATTGTCCGAACCAAGTTCTGCCTCTGGAGCCGCTACGGCTTCCGTCATCAGCTGTTTAAGTGAAGCCTCGTGTAATACCGACGGGAGAGCTGGGGCTGCGATAGCCGGCTCTGGAAGCGTTGCCTTATCACTGTTCAGGATCGGCACCGCGCTTGGGATAACCGGGGTCAAAATAGTCCCTCCAATAAGACAAAAGAAAGGGTCAAGCCACGAATGAAGAAAAAAGGGAATGAATGCATGATAAGTTGAATTATACTAAGGCCCAAAGAAGCACAGAGCATCTCTTCCTCTTCAAACGTTTTGAGGGAAGCCGCAAGAGTTTCTTCGGCAGAGATACCTGTTGAAGAAGAAAGAGTCAGTCAAAGTGTAAATATAAAAAAAAGGAGATATCCGTGGAAAGATACGACTGAAACCTACTTGACTGTGCAATCGTGATCCGTGTGGCTTCATCGCGAGCCAGTTGCTCTGAAGCCGCGAGGGCGGCTTGAAGATCGGTATCATCCGCGGGCGCGATAAATAAACCCTCGTTGGTCCTGTACTCACTTAGGCCCTCGCTGTAAGGAGCATGAGGCTCCTGGCCGAATACAACGTATGTAGAAAGTATCGACTTCTTTTTCTTCTGCGAGCGAGTGCCGGCAGCCGGCAACAAGAGCTTGCGCTTGGCGGGCAACTTCGGGGGGCGAGTCCCGATCTCCATACCCACGCCAGACTCGTGAGACGCTACAGCTACCGCTTCTACATGCACACGGGGTAGGGGTATCTCAGACACAGTGCGCAGGGCCGCCACCGCAGCGGCTCCTCTCAAGGAAGGACGAACGATGGTCCGTCGCTTCAAAGGAACAATTGGGTTGCCGGTCGGGATCGCATCTTTGCGATCGAGCAAAAGCCATCTTTCTTCCCTAATAATGGCGCCCATCGAATGTTGATACCACGCCACATATGCGTTCAAGATTCGCGGAACGCAACTCGGCTCACTGATAAAGAAATTGGAGCCAGTGTTCAACCGCATAAAATGGTGTAATGTGTTGTGAATACCTTCTTCGGTAGCAACTGGTTTAGCTAAGAAGGCTTCGAGCGGGACGTCCTGATTATAGCTTGATTGCTGGGCGAAACGGTGCGGGTTGTACCTCATGAACAATGCCGAATCATTCTGCCTAAACACGAGAAAACCCGGCCTGATTGAGGTAGAGGCCCCATCTTTAAAAGTATCGCGTAGAGATTGCACCGTCTTTGCGGATTCTTTGCCGATGGTTAAAACCTTATCGACAAAGGCCATGCCATCACCAGCCGCACGCGGACGAAGGAGCAAACCCCTAGCCTCCCGCTGTGATGGATTTAAAATGGACACGTCAACCAGGCGTATAATCTGAGGGAAGTTGTAATTGTCGTAGAAACGGAGTCATTTATGGGCACCAAAAGCGCCAAGTACGTGCAGCGCGATCCATGACGTAAAATAATGCAGCGAGAAAGTGACGGACTGTACCCCCGGCTGAGTGGTGTCCGCCGCTAAGCTGAGACCCTGGTACAGGTGTGCCAACCCAGCAATCCCGATAGCCACTTGCATTCCCACAACCATACGATGGGCTGGGTAAAAGACTGATGGCCTCATATAACGAGGGTGCATTGGAAGCACGAACCAGTTTAGCCATAAACCAATGAACCCCAGCACGAACGTCTCTTCATCGACGTCCGGAGCAGCAAGCTCCGTGAAAGGAACGACAGGAGCAGCCAGAATAAAAAAACTTTTCAAATCCGCCTCTACCGTCGGTCGGTTATCCAAACCAAAACCAAACGGATCGTCAAGCTTGGCGAACAGCGTAGCTTGCTTCGATAAGGCTTCCGGACGAAGAAAGCAAGCGATGAAGTCTGCGTAGTTGACTCCATGCCCTCCGGACTTCAGAACTAGACTTTCGTAGATATTCAACACCTTGATCAAGCTCGGGAATTGGTGTTGAATGGCGTTCTCCGGGGTAAGACCCATTACCACTGATTTGGTGGCAAAGATGCACCCGTCCGGAGGAAGCAGCTCCTCATAGTGTTCTCCCATAACGGGTAAGCCTGAGATCTCTGCAAACTCCTCTAAAGATATTGAGACTTCTCGATCCGACAGAAGGACGGTGTGGGTCGGAATATTCCCTTACTCCAGAAAAGCCTTGACCCACCATGCAGGGGGTGTGGAATATTGGAAGAGGGAAGCATAAATCGCGGGATACAACCTGAGCTTCAGCAGCAGCGACTTCTTGGCCGACAAAATATAGCGAGCCCACTGTAAATACTCAGCTGGATGGCAAGGAGCTAGGCCTATCATGTACGGCTGTCCCCAAGGGTGCGACTCGCCCTGACATATACGCCCCAAGGTATCCAAAGCTGTCGGCGGCTGTACGGGTATTGCGTCCATAGAGGGTTGAAGGCAACCCTCTGAGGTCCAGTTGACCTCCTCCACGGCATAGTTCACCGGAGGTGCGTCAGCATAAGGGATCTCCGAAATAAGCTCCGAAGGTGCCGCGCAACAAAAGCTCCACCGGCCCCTGATAATCTGACTGTACCATGTTCCCCATAAATGAAGATTCTTTTGCTCCGGGTCATGATATTTGATCAACGCGAAGACTTACGTATCCACAGGCGCTTCAGGGAATCCGCTTTCCGATCGGACGAACGGGAAAGAAATGTCGAAAGACATAGTACCTGAGCGAAAAAGAACAAAAAATTTGCCGTCAATGCTACAATTTAAGTTCTGGCACTTAGTACTTTAAATTCATGCCACACTGCAATGCAGTGGAAAGGGACCATAGGGGACCCACACAATCTGGATGATGGCTCATCATTAATAAAACGGTCTCATCATTTGATGAGACAGTCATTAAATGAGGAAATCCTAAAAGGATTCTCATTTAATGAGGGCCCCTTAGGCCGAGGAGTAAATCTCCTTTGAAAGCAGCGCTCTTCAACATATATGACATCTATCATAATTAATGATGAAGGGAATATTCCCCCAAAAAATTCTAAAGAGCAATGCTCTGGGAGGAAGATGGAATAATCCATCAAAAACTCTAAAAAGCAAAGCTTTACTGAGTTAAAAACTCTGAGATCTTTAAGATCTGCAAGATGAACTCTAAGAGTTCTTCTTTACATGGGTTAAGAGACCCTAAGAAAGATCTCTTTAGATCTATGATTTCAAGAGAGCAAAGCTCTATTAACAAAACCCTAAAAATTTCTTTAGATCTATGATCTGAAAAGAGTAAGGCTCTGTTAATGGGTGAAACCCTAGATTATGAAGTAATCTCTTCAAAGATTTAATCTTTACCTAAAATTTTCGACAGAGTTCTGTCTCTAAGAGAATTCTTAAGACAAAGTGCTATACTCTGAAAGAGAATTAATTCTCAGAAAAACAAGAAAGAAGATGAACAGAGGTCATCTCAAGGGACAAAGGCCCTATTTATAGGCACTGAGAGCCGTTTCAACTTCTAAGTTGATCTAATGGTGCAGATGCTGCCACCACTGCACTCACGTGTAAGCCACGTGAGCGCAACGGCGGGGGGCATTTGTTTCCCCCAATCGAAGTAAAACTCTGTTCAAATTTTGAAATTTGAAATAAATCAGTGCTTAATAAAAGCGCTCGCGTGCAAAGCACAAGAGTTAAATGCTCTGATGCAGCGCTCATGTGCAAAGCACAAGAGCGCTAGCGCTAACAGCGTCGCGCTAGCAGTGCCAGCACTAAGAGTCAAAGACTCTGATGCAGCGCTCACATGCACAGCATGAGAGCGCTAGCGCTAAGTGCGCTAGCACCAAGAGTCAAAGACTCTGATGCAGCGCTCACGTGCAAAGCACGAGAGCGCTGGCGCTGAAACTAAATGTTCCCCACCCTTGGATCAAAGATCCAGCAAAGATGACTAAAAATCATCAAATTACCTCTGAAAATTAGAGCACCGTTGGATCAAAGATCCAATGGTGATTAAAAATCACCAAGATACAGAATAAGTTCTGTATGGGAAAAGATTTTCCCTATCTTGTTAAAAACAAGAAGATTGCCTTCTGTAAAACAGAAGCCCTTGGATTGAAGATCCAACGGTGGGAAACATTCCTAAATCAATTAGAGAAAAGATCTTTTCAACTGATTTAACAAATCAGCCTCCTCTATATAAAGGACCCAAGACTTCAAGTCTGGCACAGAGGACCCCCCATAAACTTTGAGAAATTTCAAAGAGAAGAGCAAGCTCTCGGAAGAAGAAAAATTTCTTCAAAGTAAATAAAACAGAGAGATAAAATTATCTCATAAGAGAAGAAGAACCTATTTCTTTTTCAAGATCATAAATCTATAAGACCGAAGTCTTTCACAAAAGAGATCATAGTATCTCATCATAAAAAGTGAGGGGGAAGAACTTAATTCTCTTCAGATCATAGATCTATAAACTAAAGACTAAGTCTTTCACAAAAACAAACAAGATTGTAAAATCTTTTATTAAAATAAGAACTTAGTTCTTAGATCTATGAGACAAAGTCTCCAATGAACGAGAATTTAATTCTCAGAGCGCAGAAATAATCAAAGTTGCCTAAAGAGAGCCTTAGTGCTCCAATTAAAAGCGCCTCAGCGCTCCAAGTCTGGCGCACAGCGCCGCAGTGCTCTTAGCGCTTCAATTTAAAGAAGCGCCTCAGCGCTTCAAGTCCGGCGCTCAGCGTCCATCGCTCCAAGCGTTATTTTAAAAGAAGCGCTCAGCACTCCAAGGTTGGCGCTCAGCGCCAAGTGCACCACGTGCTCCTCACGTGTGCGCTATTTTATAAAGAGCGCTTTGCACTCATTGATTGGCGCTCAGCGCCGAGCGCGCCACGTGCTCCTCACGTGTGCGCTATCTCACAGGAAGCACCTTAGCGCTCTAAATCTGGCGCTCAGCGCCAAGCGCACCACGTGCTCCTCACGTGTGCACTAAGAGAACATAAATTGTTCTTTAAATAAAGCCCTAGAGCCATAATGAGTGCTCAGCACTCAATAAAAGACAAAAATGTTTTCAGAACTCAAACCAATGCTCAGCATTGTTAAATGAAAAAGGACTGAGCCTAATTAAATGTCCAACATTTTAACTGAATGGGCCGAGCCCAAGTTGTCCACAGATCCCTAATTGAGCTCATATGCTCATAAATTTTTGATCTTAGTCCCAAACTTGACTACAGATCTCCCAACCGACATTGGTTCAAAGGTATATCTCTTCATACCTCTGATATATGTCGTTGTAATTGTTCAACGTCTTCAGAGAGATGGAGGGTCCCAATAACCAATAACTTTTGGTGCATCCCCAAACGATTGAACCAAAACCACACAGACTATGACGTCTTTAAACTGGACTATGATGTCCTTAAACTTTACGGACTGTGAGGTCCTTAAACTCATGGACTATGATGTCCTTAAACTTTATGGACTATGGAGTCCTTAAACTCATAGACTATGATGTCTTTAAACTTTACAGACTATGACGTCTTTAAACTGTCACGGACTATGATGTCCTTAAACTTATGGACCGCAATGTCTCTAAACTAAAACAATAGAGTCCAAATGCTCTTTTGTTGGATCTAAATGATCCTGTTAAGTAAATCTTAGTCTAAAATTAGACTAACATATCCTTAACAAACGTTTAAGTTGATCTTAGTCTTAAATGAGATTAACAATCCTAAAACCCAACCTAAAACCAAATCTAAGAAAATACGGATTTGGACTAATCCACGCCCTACGGGCGACAACATAAATTAGTCTCTGTATACAATACACGGGCAACCAAAAACAAAACAAACACACACGACACGAAGTGACCATCTGGAGAAGGAGAAAGTGGTTACCGTGATGCGGTAGCGTAATTAACTGCAGGGACTTACGCCTGCAGGGAAGAGCGTCCTCACAATCAAAAACCCCTCACAATGAGGGGGAATCTAACAAAGTTTGCTACATCGGCCGCATACGTCTAAACCTTCGATACATGGTGCCATAAATCAACTTGGTATCTTCATAGAGGTTGACGGATAAAACCAAATAGCATCTGCCCCCAAATTCAGGCAAGACGAACCTACACGGTTCCGTCTCCCATTTTCGGCGGATAAAAGTATAGATTGAGTATATGGATTCATATTGAATTATGGTTTTATACTTGAATCACATTCAAGTCAGATTGATGATATTAGACTCAATCTGAGTCAGACAATTAGAAAAGAAATTTAAGTCCTGAATTAGGCTAAGATTGCCTTCTGTAAAACAGAAGCCATTGGATTGAAGATCCAACGGTGGGAAACATTCCCAAATCAACTAGAGAAAAGATCTCTTCAACTGATTCAACAAATCAGCCTCCCCTATATAAAGGACCCAAGACTTCAAGTCTGGCACAGAGGACCCCCCATAAACTTTGAGAAATTTCAAAGAGAAGAGCAAGCTCTCGGAAGAAGAAGAATTTCTTCAAAGTAAATAAAACAGAGAGATAAAATTATCTCATAAGAGAAGAAGAACCTATTTCTTTTTCTAGATCATAAATCTATAAGACCGTGGTCTTTCACAAAAGAGATCATAGTATCTCATCATAAAAAGTGAGGGGGAAGAACCTAATTCTCTTCAGATCATAGATCTATAAACTAAAGATGAAGTCTTTCACAAAAACAGAAGAGATTGTAAAATCTTTTATTAAAATAAGAACTTAGTTCTTATATCTATGAGACAAAGTCTCCTATGAACGAGAATTTAATTCTCAGAGCGCAGAACTGATCAAAGTTGCCTAAAGAGAGCCTTAGTGCTCCAATTAAAAGTGCCTCAGCGCTCCAAGTCTGGCGCACAGCGCCGCAGTGCTCTTAGCGCTACAATTTAAAGAAGCGCCTCAGCGCTTCAAGTCCGGCGCTCCAAGTGCTATTTTAAAAGAAGCGCTCAGCACTCCAAGGTTGGCGCTCAGCGCCAAGCGCACCACGTACTCCTCACGTGTGCGCTATTTTATAAAGAGCGCTTTGCACTCATTGATTGGCGCTCAGCGCCAAGCGTGCTACGTGCTCCTCACGTGTGCGCTATCTCACAGGAAGCGCCTTAGCGCTCTAAATCTGACGCTCAGCGCCAAGCGCGCCACGTGCTCCTCATGTGTGCACTAAGAGAACATAAATTGTTCTTTAAATAAAGCCTCAGAGCCATAATGAGTGCTCAGCACTCAATAAAAGACAAAAATGTTGTCATAACTCAAACCAATGCTCAGCATTGTTAAATGAAAAAGGACTGAGCCTAATTAAATGTCCAACATTTTAACTGAATGGTCCGAGCCCAAGTTGTCCACAGATCCCTAATTGAGCTCATATGCTCATAAATTTTTTATCTTAGTCCCAAACTTGACTACAGATCTCCCAACCGACATTGGTTCAAAGGTACATCTCTTCATACCTCTGATATTTGTCGTTGTAATTCTTCAACGTCTTCAGAGAGATGGAGGGTCCCAATAACCAATAACTTTTGGTGCATCCTCAAACGGTTGAACCAAAACCACACAGACTATGACGTCTTTAAACTGGACAATGATGTCCTTAAACTTTACGGACTGTGGGGTCCTTAAACTCATGGACTATGATGTCCTTAAACTTTATGGACTATGGAGTCCTTAAACTCATAGACTATGATGTCTTTAAACTTTATAGACTATGACGTCATTAAACTGTCACGGACTATGATGTCCTTAAACTTATGGACCGCAATGTCCCTAAACTAAAACAATAGAGTCCAAATGCTCTTTTGTTGGATCTAAATGATCCTGTTAAGTAGATCTTAGTCTAAAATTAGACTAACATATCCTTAACAAACGTTTAAGTTGATCTTAGTCTTAAATAAGATTAACAATCCTTAAACCCAACCCAAAACCAAATCCAAGAAAATACGGATTTGGACTAATCCACGCCCTACGGGCGACAACATAAATTAGTCTCTGTATACAATCCACGGGCATCCAAAAACAAAACAAACACACACGACACGAAGTGACCATCTAGAGAAGGAGAAAGTGGTTACCGCGATGCGGTAACGTAATTAACTGCAGGGACTTACGCCTGCAGGGAAGAGCGTCCCCACAATCAAGAACCCCTCACAATGAGGGGGAATCTGACAAAGTTTGCTACATTGGCCGCATACGTCTAAACCTTCGATACATGGTGCCATAAATCAACTTGGCATCTTCGGAGAGGTTGACGGATAAAACCAAATAGCATCTGCCCCCAAATTAAGGCAAGACGAACCTACACGGTTCCGTCTCCCGTTTTCGGCGGATAACAGTATAGATTGAATAGATTGAGTATATGGATTCATATTGAATTATGGTTTTATACTTGAATCACATTCAAGTCAGATTGATGATATTTAGACTCAATCTGAGTCAGACAATTAGAAAAGAAATTTAAGTCCTGAATTAGGTTTTGATGTTATTGGTAACTGCTGCACATGGACGGCAGGATTTGTGTCTGTTTCCAAGACAATTACAGTATTGATAACACTGTTTGTTAAGTTGTCTACCTTAGATAGGCAAGCACACATATCTCCGGCTCTCTGAGGCTCAAGAGACTGGTCCCGCTTAAACCTATGTTTACTAGGGTCCTTATTGTATTTTAGTATAACTTAAGAGAGTTTTATGTAAAATAATTTATGTATAATTTCAAAATACACCTCAAGAATTTAGTTATCATCTTTAGAGTTTTCATAGATGTATATTTTATAGATGTGAAATTTCTAGTGAGAAAAACCTAATTTTCCATAGTATATGGTATTTATTTGTAATATGGATATTGTTTTGTATTATCATGGTAGTTTCATGTAATATTTGAATTCTTTCTTGAGTTTTGGAAACATGGAATATTATATATATTTAAAATAAGTATTTTGGTAATAATTATATATACATATTTAATGAAAATAATTTTATTTATTTTCTTGTAAAAATCTCATTTTCTAAAGAAAAATGTATAAAATTCCATCGAGATCGAATGCACCTTGCAGAAGTCTGCATCTCGCTCTACTAAGCCCGAGAATGTGTGATAATCTGCACCATCCCAAACAGGGTCCCCAAAATGGGTTGTAGAGGCGCAATTGCATGGAAATGTTTTAATACATGTTTTAAAGAAAACGGTTTTATAAGTTAAAGGGATTTATTTGCAAAGTCGTATTTCCCGTATTCCATTGTCCCAAAATTTATCGTGCTATGATAGATATGTGTGTTGTGAGGAAGTAGGTCAATACCTCGTAGACTATCTAAAAGTATAGTAAGGAATTATGATGGTTTATGTCGAAACTAAACTATAAGGTATTTTTCTGAAAAAAATATGATAAAAGTTTCAAAAAATGATTATTTTGATGTGAAAGTTGTTTTGTTGAGTTTGTTAATGTTTATTAATCAATATATGAGAATATGGTTTTATCTTATTAAAGAAAAGTGTAGTTTTTAAAGAAAACAGAATCGGAAGTCGGATTAACTCCGCTTCCGTCGGATTTTAGAAATGGAACTTTTTAAAGATGAAGATGAGAGGGGAAAATGGGACTTACAGGCTTTGATGAGAGGGGGGAGGTAGAAGAAGGCATAGGATTCGTCGGTGCTTCATTTCGTTGCCGGAAACTCCTCGTATCGTCGCCGGAATTTCGTCGGAGCTTCGCCCTTTGCTAACTCCACCTGCACACTATAGGAACTTGGAAATTTCTTTAGAGTTTTGGTAGTGAATTGTGAGTGAGGAGGGGTGTGAAATGGAGTGGTATTTATAGGAAACATTATGGTTTAGTGTGTGATGAAAATGCATTTAAATTTGCATTAAAAATGGAATTTAAAGGGGGTTTTAATTCTATGGAAAATGCAGGGAAAACAAACAGATAGGGGTTAAAGAGGAGAGTCCAAGGGTCTAGGGTTTACAAAAAAAATAGGGTTTGGACCATACAAAACCAGCAGAGTCGGTCTATGAAGTATTCTCGCCGGTCGGATCTTGGAGGTGGGGGCTTGGATTGGGGCCACGTGTCCCTGACGGTCTAAATACCTCAATGCACTTGTTTGTTTTAAGTGTGACTCTTCAGTTTACGTGAAGTGCCTGTGCAAACTCTTAGGCTTCTAAAAGGTTAAAATAAAATTAATTAAAAAGATAATGTGGACGATGGGATTTGAACTCAGCTGCTATGTCTCAGCATTGCAAGGTCTTTAACAGTGTGTTACAAGCTCTTCTTGCTTTTCTAAATCATAACAAATACTTATAGAATTCACAGGAATTGTAAATACCCCAATTGTATATTAACTTTAAATGAATTTTATGTACACATAATTTGGAGTTGTTACAGTTTGTATGCCACTGTTTAGGCATTACTCTATATCATTGTATCTTTCCTTTTCTAAGCAGTTGTATTGTAAAGATGAATGTTAATAAAAGTTTCTGTTTATTTTATATCTCTTGTCATTCTTGTGCATTTTATATATATTTCTTAATTACGCTTAACGTATTTATTTCTTAGTAAATACGTTGCAGCCCGCCACGTCTCTGCTTCCATACACTGGGAAGCAGGGCGTGACAAACCCTTTCGTTGACCAACGCCGCCATGGTAGTGCGTTTATTTGCATTGGCGAATCTCTGACAGAAGAGCATCTCCATCTCATCGAAGGTCTTCACGGAATCATTTGGGAGTTGATTTGTCTCAAAAACTATTTCTAAACCGCAATCAAGAACGGCGTCGCTTTGCAGCTAGCCGGTGAATACGGGTCGGTCCACAGGGATGTTGTGAATTTCCGATTCGCGCTTACGAGTTAATTCCGAAGGGTGTTCGGATTGATTATTAAATCTAAAAACTAAATCTATCTAAAAAAACTAAATTAATCTAGATCTAAATCTTGCTAGGGTTAGGTTTAGGAATGGTTTGGAAATGTAAATAAATCTCAACGCTTTCTATACCCAGATTAGAATCTAAGAGGAGTTATGGTAACTATCAATAAAGGGGATTGGATCCATTCGGGAAGATGTTCCTTCCTCTAGGTTCTTGTCCTTCCTTTAGAGATCCTTACCCTAACCTCCATGAAAAACACGCGCAACCGGGCCTTTATACTACGGTATCACCGCTACCTCGAGGGATAGGGTGCCGTAGGGCGCGGTATGTGCGTGTATGCATGGAGTCCTATAGATTCTATATGATGGGTAAGAAAGGGATGAGAGATCTCATCTCTCAAAAGCCTTTCCCAAAGCTAACATCTAAGGCAAGGAATTAAAATCTAAACTAGAGCAATTAAATAAAACTACTTACAGATGGCTCTCTCCAAATATCAACACAGGGTTGTCAGATCTGGATTCATGAATTGAAAAGAGGCACCGATGCTCACCAAAAGAATTCTAAAATTTATTAATGAAGGGAGGCATAAGGTTTACAATGATTAGAGTTCCTATTTATAAAGAATAGGAAACCCTAGGTTACATCTGAATCCGCATGTCTACAATTACAAAAATAGCCCTAGGTCAACTTTCCAGAGCCGCCACGACGTGTTGGTAAAAAGAAATTTCTCTTCTGTCTTCATATGGCCGCGGAACCGCGGCAATTGCAGGCTTGGGCCGCGGTTCCGCGGCCCTTTAGTAAGCTCAGGTGATGGGTTTTTCTGGGCTGCTTCAGGTTTCCTTGGGCTTCTCATTTCTTCAGTTTTTTCTCTATTTGGGCTTCTTCATTGATTCCAGATCTTCAGTGAACACTTTGCAATGGATTTTTAACCGTCTGCTTTGTATTCTTGGACCTTGCGTTGTCTTATTGATGGTGAACTGTACTTCTTTTAGGCTTTACTAAGATCCTCCTATTTTTTGGTCAAAAATCCTTCTTTTGTGTCGTCTTTTATGTTTTTCATTGTTTTTGCTCCAAGAACCTGTAACCTGTAACATGTAGCAGACATGCGTCAAAAGTACCTGTTTATTTATAAAAAGAATAAGAATGGGAATATAATAATGCAATATTCTGGTGTGAACAAATCCCCCCAAACTTATCTTTTGCTCATCCTCGAGCAAACTTATTTTTATTCACTAAAATCCTAACCACACTTTCGTAGGGAAACGCGATTGCACTGAGCTCATGCAACAAGCCGTTAAACCTCTAGGTGTCCCTAGTAGGAGGAGTGTTGTCTCCTGAGGGTTTTCAGCGGATACTACCCACAAAATCCTATCAATTCGGCCCATTAACTTTTGTTCTCCAATTAGGTTTTCCAACAAGGAATTCTATTATCTTATACTCGTAAATTATCCACCCACATTCTTCACACTTTCTGATCATCTAACTTAAGATTATATATATCCTATAGATTTTCTTAGCTTTCGGCATTTCTTAAGTTTTCCTTCTAAAGTTCCATCTCCACTTAGGAATTTCTATCAACTCTACTAAAGATACAAGTTCTATTCTTCATTCCTTTCTCTTATCTAAACTCTAATCACATACCCCCACGTGTGTGTAAATATCACCCCTACACTTGGAAATTCAAATCAAGCAATCATACTCTTGTCCGTTGTCCAAAATACTTTTTAGTAGGTGAATTTTTAATTGAATTTTGCTTACACATCCTTCATGCGACTGTTAATACTTCTTGAGGTACCAACAACTGTTCATATCAGATTTTTGCATTTTCATACCGCCCAATTTTTATCACATTGCATATCGGTAGATACTCTTGAGCCGTGTTTGCTAGTCAATTGCAGGATACAGGTTCTCGGTTCTAAAAACGGTGAAATTCATGGAAAACACGACAAAATCCGGGTTCCTGCCAACCACTGAGAAACACGGTCTCCGCTCTTCATCCGTATGTTGCCAGATACCAGTTTAGGAAGACAAAATGGCAAATCAATGTCGTTTTCATGCACAAGGCTCAATGGCAGCACAAGATCCAAGAAATCTACGCGGAGCTCGAGGAAATCATGACAAAAACATCCACATCAAAACACCTTTGGCTCAACAGAAATTCTGGAAAAATCGTGAAGACAAATTGAGAAAATACATATACCAGAATTAAGTACAATGAAGACCAGGGAATCACAAAAAGAATGACCCTCCAACTCATCTATATGGTCGCGGAAACGCGGCCTAAGCATGCTTAGGCCGCGGATCCACGGCCGTATGGTGGCGGCAGATGAAACTTTTCCAGGGGTATTTTGGTCTTTTTGTTTGTGTTCTGGTGGTTGCCCTAGGTTTTCATTTTTCAGCCTATAAATAGCTCAGAACTTTGTAAAGGAAAGGGGTCCATAATCTTGTATTTTCTTTTCTAGGTTTAGTTGTGTTTCTTCTTCCTCTTCTCATCTCTTCTCCATTAAAACTAGTAGTGAGCTTTGTGAGTGAAGAATGATGAATAAAGAAGACTCTTTTGCTATTATATCTTGTCTTGTTCTTTTATAATTGCTTGTAATTTTAATTTGTTAACTAGTTGTTATTTCTTGTTCTTTCTTTCTTCTCTCTTTTCTTTATCCTTAAAATGACCATGATGCTTACGCTTGATCCTCGCCAAGGTGAGGTCGCAAATAGCTAGTTGTTATCTTCTAATCTCTTCTTTCTATCTTCCTCTTTTGTTTTGTTTTATATTTTTCGTATCATGATGTGTGAGTAGTTTCATACTTGTTAGGGTAGGATAAGGGAAGTTTGAGAGAAGGAAATCTCTCTCACTCTTTTCTTGCCCAACAGCTTAATTCAACTCCCGTTAATTGAACCACAATCCGCTCCTTACGGCACCCTATCCTACATGATAGCGGTGATTCCGTAGTGAGACCGGTTGTGGTTGAATTAACCGGAGGTTATGGCTAAGAGCCAAGAACGGACGGACAAGCACCAAAAGGAAGAACTTATGCGTTGGAAAGCCTAGCTTATACTCGCAAGTTCCTTCCTAGGCGTGCTAATCCCCGTTGTTGCCGATTACCGTAACACCGATATTAAGAGGGGCAATGAAAGATGTGGGAGACTCCTAACTCAAACTAACCTAATCCTAACCCTAACAAGCTCTCTTTACATATCATTTTACCGCTTAACTAATCACAACAAAATCTGAAAAACTGGACTTAACTCGTTAAAGCACATAGAAAAAGATTCCCATCTCCCTGCGGACAACCCGTACTCAACCGGCTAGCTACGAGCGAAACCGTCTTGATTGCGGTATTTAACTAAAAACACGCAGAATCGCTAACAATCAAATGGCGCCGTTGCCGGGGAGACGGTAGTTTATTTCTTTGTGTAATTTCGGGTTAACTTGTGAATATAACCGAAAAAAACAAAACAAAAAAAATATATACTTTGTAAAAAAATCATCTTGTTATTTTTGATTAGCTTTTGTGCAAGTGTGCAGGAAAATACGAAGTTCAAGATCGGCGCCAAAGACGTCGGATAATACGGAGTTCAAGTTCAGTGCCAAAGACGTGGGAAGATAGACCCACATTTCGCGGCTACACCGCGACGGAAAAAAACGAAGCAAACGGTCTACTGTCAAAATCTTGAGCAGGTACAGTGAGCAAATAAAAATTCAGAAAATCCAAACAAGCAGAGGACACCAACAGGAGCTCACACCAGAAAAACGAAGCCCCAACTCCACTACATTGCCGCGGTTCCGCGGCATAAGTTGGCTTAGGCCGCGGATCCACGGCCACTTGGTGGCTTCAGGGGTGCATTTTCTCTCTGTAAGTCTCTCTCCTCTCTCCCACTCCTCTGGACTCCAATAAACTGTGTTTTCTGCAGATTTCTTTGCGCAAACTCTTCTCCCCCTTCCAATAAACTGTTCTTGTGCAGGATTTTTTGCGCCGCGCTAAAAATAAAAATTGTTTGCAGTTGATTTGTTACCGCTTTGCATTCTTTAATACGGACTTAAGGGGCTTGAAACCAATTCAGATTGGGTGGGGATTTCATCACCCTTCCCAGGACCCCAAAAATCACAAAAGCATATGCATTGTCCATTGTAAATTAAAAAATACTAGACTTCAGCCCTAAGGACTTCGCGCTCATTAGGAGAGGTTAAACCTTGTTTAGAACCTCGCTTAACGGTATATTGTTTACGGGGTGTCTAGGAAAGTATTAACGGCGCAACCGCCAAAAGAGAAAGGGTTATTTAATTAAGGAACTTCGCGAAAGCGTTGGAAAACCTCCCCTTATCTCTGCACTTACCTGGCCTCGTGATCAGTGTATCTTAAGCCCGTTTCTCGACACTGTTTAACTTCGACAATCAAGTTCTGGAGCAGGTCTAGCAGACCTAGGTGACCCTAGATCTAGGTATGATTGTGCATATCTTGGTTGTGATTGCTTAAGCCGTATATCCGTACATATTTCTGTAAATCTCTTTCTAACAAAAAAGGGAAAAAAATCAAAAACTTTTATAAAAACTTTCCCTTTTGTCGCCAAATCCATTTTTCACCCACCACCCATCGTTTTCTCCATTGACGTTTTCTTACCCTTACCTTCTCCGCTTTGACTATACTAAACTCGTTTAGTGTATGTCCGCTTGGACTCGGGACACTAGCGCCCTTCTAGTCCGCGTTACGTTAGTCGCTACCGACTACGCGATCGACTCCGAAGTCGATACTCCGTCCACTCCTCTTTCACCCCTTCCTTTGCCGGCCAACTCCGACGTTGACCGGAATTCTGTTCATACATCTTCACCTTCACCTTCACCAACCTCTTCTTCCGCGATGTCAGGATTTAATCCGAACATCTCTTTGACTACCCCTGAATTGGCTCCACCTCCTACGGAGACCAATATCCCACCACCACCGCCTGTTGTAGCGCCGCAGGGAATCGCGCTCCAGGATCGTTTCTATCCCACCCGTTCTGCACTTCCCACCTGCCTTTCTCTTCCACCGGCCAATGGGGATAATTTTGAAATTAAGCCCCACTTCATCAACATGCTTCCACGATTTCATAGGCTTGAATCTGAAGATGCCTATATCTTCATCAACAAATTTCAAAACGTCTGTGCCATGATGAAAACCACCCAGCTGTCGGACGATGCTATACGTCTACGGGTCATTCCGTTCACTTTATGCGATCTTGCTGAAAAATGGCTATATAGCACCGCTTCCCACTCAATCACCAGCTGGGACGAGTTTGTTAAAGCGTTTCTAAAAAAATTCTATCCGAATCATAAAACCGCAAGGATTCGAAATGAAATCAACCAATTCTCCCAGCTTCCTTCTGAACCCTTCTGGAAGTGCTTTGACCGGTACAAAGACCTTCTTGTTCAGTGTCCTCACCACGGTATAGAGAAATGGCAACTTTGCCAAACCTTATACGAGGGCCTGAACCCAGCAACGAAGCAGTTGTTGGAAACCATCTGTCAGGGCCACTTCCTATCGAAATCTGACGAGGAAGCGTGGCAGTTCTTTGACGACCTTGCGGAGCAAACGCTATAATGGGAGAGCACCAGACCGACTTCTTCTTCTTCTACCTCCACTTCTACCGGTCAGTCTAGGGTAGGAATTCACCAACTTGATGTCTCTATTGCGATGAAAGCTGAAATGGCTGCAATAACAAGAAAGCTTGAAGCGATAGAGAGAAAATTTTCTTCTCCTGCTCCTACCCCTGTTCTCCCCCTTCGTACCATTTGCGCTTGTTGTTCCGATCCTTCTCACTTGACCGAAGAGTGTCCTTACAATCCACCCTCACAAGGACAGGATCAGGTTAATGCTGCATTCCAGCAAAGACCGAGGAATGATCCATACTCTTCCACCTACAATCCCGGTTAGAGGAACCACCCCAATTTCGCCTGGAATCAGAATCAGAATCAATTCCAAGGCAACAATTTCCAAAGGGCCCCTCCACCGCAACAACAAGCGCAACAACAAACTCAACATCAATATCAGCAGCCCTTCCAACCCCAACCTTTCCAAAATCAGACGAACAACTTTGCACCAAACAACTTTGTTCCGTCAAACAACGATAAGGTTTCCTCGCTCGAGCGAAGTCTGGAGGCGTTCGTTAAACAATCGACTCAGTCCACCGCCAACATCCAGTCTTCCATTCAATCCTTAGTACAACACACTGCCGCACACTGGCAAGCATCAAGACGATCGAGGCCCAGATTGCACAGCTGAACGCGGCCTTAAGCGAGCGAGAGAAGGGGAAGCTCCCGTCCTAGCCACTCCCAAATCCCGGTCACCCACATAATGCACATGTTTCTCTTGAACAACAGAACCATAATGTGAGTGCCGTGACCACATTGAGATCGGGAAGGATGCTGCAAAACAACATTGGCAAACGGATCAACGATGACACCCCGGCCGCTTCTTCTTCTTCTTCTTCTTCTTCTTCTTCGTCTTCTGAGCCTATTCTCCATTCTTCACAAGGCTCTCCTTCCTCTTCTTCTGCTCTGAACGGACCCACTTCTCACTCCACGAAAATACCTGTTCTGGGATCCGTTCCAACTCCACAATCTCCTCCTCCAGCATTAGACTCAACTAATTTTCAAAATGTTCCATTTCCAAACCGGTTGAGGTCTAATAAACAAAATCCTCAAATGGAGAAGATTCTGGAGTTATTTAAGCAGGTTAACATTAACATTCCTCTTTTAGATGCTGTCCAACAAGTCCCGTCCTACGCGAAAATTTTAAAGGACTTGTGCACGAAAAAGAGGAAGTCTCAGGTACCCAAGAAAGTTTTCTTGGCTAGTGCTGTGAGTGATGCCCTTACCCAATCTTTACCACAAAAACGGAAGGACCCTGGCTGTCCTACGATTTCAATTACCATTGGGGATAAGAACATCAACCGCGCACTATTAGATCTTGGTGCCAGTGTTAACCTGCTTCCGTATTCAGTATACGAGCAATTAGGCGTCGGGGAGCTGAAACCTACACACTGCACTCTCCAAATGGCCGACCGATCGATCACCCATCCTAGGGGTGAGCTAGAGGATGTGTTAATCAAAGTCGGGGACTTCATATTCCTCGTTGACTTCATTGTATTAGACACACAGCCTGTAGCTAACCCCCGGAATCAAATTCCAGTGATACTCGGTCGCCCATTTCTCGCAACCTCAAATGCTGTGATCAATTGTCGCAATGGTTCGATGAACCTCTCTTTTGGAAATATGACGATTGAACTCAACATTTTTAGGTTGGGGAATCAGCCCGCCGAACCTAATGCTCATATACTGGACGTCTGCTCGATCCAGGAGATCAACCCAGAAGAGTGTGAATTCGAGGAGTTTCTGTTTGATCACGATAATCTTAACGCCACTAGTGCGTTTCTCTTCAAACCTGCTGCTGTTTCTGCGCCCGACAACGACTACGAGTGTTTCACGTTTTCAAACGATCTTAGCCGCGCACAACCCGAGTTTGAATCCTTCGACTTTCCGGATGAGTTACCTGAACCATCCAACTCGGTTGCCTACACTCGTTTTGAACCTTTGCTGGAGTCCTTTGAGTTCGAGACCTTTGCACCAATCTTGCCTTCCATCGTTTCACCTCCAACACTCGAACTCAAGCCTTTGCCGTCTCACCTTAAGTACGCTTACTTAGGTGAGAACGAGACCCTCCCTGTCATCATCTCGGCTTCTCTAGCTCCCGAGCAAGAGAAAGCCCTTCTCGCGGTCTTGCATAGCAACAGGCAAGCTTTTGGCTGGTCCATGGCGGACATCAAGGGGATTAGTCTCCTAATCGTTGAGCATCACATTCATCTGATGGATGATGCCAAACCAGCCCGGGATCCACAAAGACGTCTCAATCCAGTCATGAAAGAGGCTGTGAAGAAGGAGATCGTAAAATGTCTAGATAGTGGTATCATTTACCCTATCTCTGATAGCCAGTGGGTTAGCCCCATTCATGTTGTCCCCAAGAAGTCGGGCATCACGGTCATCACTAACGAGGCGAACGAGTTAATCCCTACTCGCACCCAAACTGGGTGGCGAGTTTGCATTGATTACAGAAAGCTCAACGCCGCAACGCGGAAAGACCACTTTCCGCTACCTTTCATTGACCAAATGCTTGAACGATTGGCCTGACATGAGTACTACTGCTTTCTTGATGGCTACTCCGGCTATAATCAAATTCCCATCGCCGAAAAAGACCAGGACAAGACCACTTTCACTTGTCCTTTCGGCACGTTTGCATATCGTCGCATGCCCTTTGGGTTATGCAATGCGCCCGCTACCTTCCAGCGGTGTATGATGGGAATCTTCTCAGACATGGTGGAAAAATTTCTGGAGATTTTCATGGATGACTTCTCCATCTTCGGCGATTCCTTCAACGAGTGTTTGCTGCATCTTGACGCTGTCCTTACCCGATGTAAGGACAAGAATCTCACTTTGAACTGGGAGAAATGCCACTTCATGGTGCGCGAAGGTATTGTCTTAAGACATATCATCTCGCAAAATGGCATAGAGGTTGACAAAGCAAAGATTGAGGTCATCTCCAATCTGCCTCCTCCCCGATGCGTCAGAGATATCCGAGCCTTCCTTGGCCATGCCGGTTTCTATAGACGGTTCATCAAGGACTTTAGCAAGATTGCTAGGCCCTTGACTCTTTTGCTAGCCAAGGACACACCATTTGACTTCAACTCGAGCTGTATGACTGCATTCGAGTCATTGAAACGCTCACTCACTTCTGCTCCCGTTCTTTCCTCACCTGACTGGACACACCCATTTGAGATTATGTGCGATGCATCCGACTTTGCCATCGGTGCTGTCCTTGGACAACACATCAACAAGATGCCGCACGTAATCTATTATGCGAGCCGAACCCTGAACGACGCCCAACTCAATTATACAACAACTGAGAAGGAATTCTTAGCTGTTGTATTTGCTTTAGAAAAGTTCAGGCCCTACCTCATCGGCTCTCCAGTCATTGTCTACACAGACCATTCTGCTCTGCGCCATCTTTTTGCGAAGAAAGATGCAAAATCTCGGTTAATCCGTTGGATCCTCTTGCTTCAGGAGTTTGACCTTGTCATTAAGGACAAACGAGGATGTGAAAACGTAGTTGCCGACCATCTCTCACGACTTCCTTCTTCGCCTTCGCTTCGAATTCCGATCAACGACGTTTTCCCGGATGAACAGCTCTTGACAGTATCTTGCGAACCCTGGTTCGCAGATATTGTGAACTATTTGGCCACGGGATTACTACCGACTGAATGGTCAAGTCAGGACAGACTTCGCTTCTTATCCCAAGTAAAACACTTTTACTGGGACGAACCATATTTGTTCAAGTACTGTCCCGACCAGATTATTCGTCGGTGTGTACCTGACGAGGAATTCAAGAGTGTGCTGTCGTTTTGCCACGATCAAGCGTGTGGCGGGCATTTTGGCCCCAGAAAGACAGCCGAGAAGATCTTGCAATGTGGTTTCTACTGGCCACAACTTTTCAAAGACGCTCATGACTATTGCAAGACTTGCTCCCGGTGCCAACACATGGGCCGGATATCCCGGAGGAACTAGATGCCGCTCCAACCGATCTTGGTTGTGGAGATTTTCGATGTTTGGGGGATAGATTTCATGGGGCCGTTTCCCAGCTCTTTTGGGAACTTATACATCCTTCTCGCTATTGATTACGTCTCTAAATGGGTCGAGGCTATGCCCAGCCGGACTAACGACAACAAGGTTGTCGTTAGGTTCCTTAAAGAAAACATTTTCTCCCGGTTTGGGCACCCCCGAGCGATCATTAGCGACAATGGAAGTCATTTCTGCAACAAAACTTTTGAGGCCTTGATGCGGAAATACTCCATTAATCATAAGCTATCCACGCCCTACCACCCCCAAACCTGCGGGCAGGCCGAAGTTTCAAATCAGCAAATCAAGCAGATACTGGAGAAGACGGTTTCCAAGAACCGTAAGGATTGGTCGCTGAAACTCACTGATGCCCTTTGGGCATTTCGAACCGCTTATAAGACCGACCTTGGCATGTCTCCCTATCGGCTTGTGTACGGAAAAGCCTGCCACCTACCTGTCGAAATAGAGCATCGCACATTTTGGGCGATAAAGGAGCTGAATCTGTCTCTCGAGGATGCGGGCAGCCATCGGAAGCTGCAACTGAACGAACTGAGCGAGCTTAGGGATGAGGCTTACGATAACGCGGTTGTCGTTAAGAATCGAACGAAGGTGTTTCACGATAAACACCTTTTGCGCAAAACCTTCGTACCTGGTCAGCAGGTACTGCTTTATGACACCCGACTTCACTTCCATCCAGGAAAGCTCAGATCTCGCTGGAAAGGGCCGTATTTTGTGCGGAATGTATATCCGCAGGGCGCTGTGGATTTGGAAAATCCAAAGGACGGTTCACTTTTCAAAGTAAACGGACACCGATGCAAACCGTACCTTAGCGCCGAACCAACAGAGGAGCTCCTGTTCTTACAGGAGCCGGTTTACCCTGCCTGATCTTCCTCTGCCTACCTCCAAACTTCGGTTATCCAGCCAAGAACAGTGGACACTGTTCCAAATAAGTTTGGGGGTATGTATAAACCATTTTGTAGATATTTGTGTATATTCTTTTTTCTTTTTTCTTTTCTTTAAAAACCAAAACAAAAAAAAATTTGTGTATCGCTAACCGACAATTTTGACCCTTCAAATGATCTCTTCATGCAACGACAGTGAGGACACTGTCCAGTTTAAATTTGGGGGTACGCTCGGTACGCATTTCTTACCTTCGCATTCATATGTATATTTTGCATCTGCATATTAAAATCCATAAAATCCATAAAAATCTGAAAATTTTCTAAAAACATAAAAACTTTTTTGTCAAGTTAGCTTGTGGAAGAACTCTGATTCAAAATTTCGACGGTTTTTGTTTGAAAAAATAAGGAATATCTAAATCTTATGTTTAGATTTTGAGAACCTGAAAGATAACTCTCCTTTGAAGTTAACTATAGCTGATATACGTCTTTACATCACACTACACGTGTCGTGAGTTTTTGGGAATTAGATGACAAGTCTTTTATGTTTAAAAACTTTTAAACAGATAAATGATTTTCTGAGGATCAAATAGGTTTGTTCTGAAATAAGTAATATCAAGATTAGTTTATGAAGTAAAGCGAATATGAAGGAATGTTATTGACGCCGTAATTGGAACTAAGTCTGAAAAATAACCCATCTGAAACTTGATTGGAATGATTACACACCGAACCCACTAAACACGTCTTTTATCCAAAAAAATAATTGAACTGCCGGTTATATCTCCGTTCGTATTAAATCATCTGATTTTCACGCCAAACTGTCTTTTGTTTTTGGACCTAGGTAACTTGAGTAATTAAGTCCGCTGGGGTGTTTCTACACCTAATGCCCTAAAATCAACTGATTTGGGTGCATTGGCCCAAAGCTCGCTAAGAAGCCTAGAAAGTCCAGATTAAAACAAAATCAAGCAAGTGTTCTCTCCGAGTTAAAATTCCTAACGGTTCTTTGTGTGAGAATAATCTTGATAAAAGACAGGCTTTTATAAAAAAATTTAACGGAGATATGAAGGTTTTATTCTATGATTAAGACTATTGCACGTTCACAGAGGTGTGTATGAAATGAAAACAAGAAAAAGGTGGAGTGAGAAATACGACTTAGTTTCCTGTTAAGGAAGATAGAAATTCTGAAATTGAAACCTTACTGGAAAACGAAACTTGAAAAATGCTTAACTCTTTATAAAACTTATGTGATCCTTTTAAAATTGTTATCTGGGCTTTATTGTGCGACATGATGACTTTATTCGATCCTTCTGGAACTTAACGACACTATTTGCACTGCACGTAAAGACATATAAAATCTCTAGTTAAATAAGAAGCGAGGTGTGAAAAATAAAGGTTCGATAGTCTAGACTTAGGATTATAGAATTGTTATTTTCTGAAACAAAACTTTAGGGTTTGAATCTTAGTTATTTTACAAAACCAACTTGACCGGATTTTGTGGGTAGTATCCGCTGAAAACCCTCAGGAGACAACACTCCTCCTACTAGGGACACCTAGAGGTTTAACGGCTTGTTGCACATGCTCAGTGCAATCGCGTTCCCTGCGAAAGTGGGGTTAGGAAATTTTTTGTGAATAAATTGGCTTTGCTCGGGACGAGCAAATGATAAGTTTGGGGGTATTTGTTCATATCAGATTTTTGCATTTTCATACCGTCCAATTTTTATCACATTGCATATCGGTAGATACTCTTGAGCCGTGTTTGCTAGTCAATTGGAGGATACAGGTTCTCGGTTCTAAAAACGGTGAAATTCATGGAAAACACGACAAAATCCGGGTTCCTGCCAACCACTGAGAAACACGGTCTCCGCTCTTCATCCGTATGTTGCCAGATACCAGTTTAGGAAGACAAAATGGCAAATCAATGTCGTTTTCATGCACAAGGCTCAATGGCAGCACAAGATCCAAGAAATCTATGCGGAGCTCGAGAAAATCATGACAAAAACATCCACATCAAAACACCTTTGGCTCAACAGAAATTCTGGAAAAATCGTGAAGACAAATTGAGAAAATACATATACCAGAATTAAGTACAATGAAGACCAGGGAATCACAAAAAGAATGAGCCTCCAACTCATCTATATGGCCGCGGAAACGCGGCCTAAGCATGCTTAGGCCGCGGATCCGCGGCCGTATGGTGGCGGCAGATGAAACTTTTCCAGGGGTATTTTGGTCTTTTTATTTGTGTTCTGGTGGTTGCCCTAGGTTTTCATTTTTCAGCCTATAAATAGCCCAGAACTTTGTGAAGGAAAGGGGTCCATAATCTTGTATTTTCTTTTCTAGGTTTAGTTGTGTTTCTTCTTCCTCTTCTCATCTCTTCTCCATTAAAACTAGTAGTGAGCTTTGTGAGTGAAGAATGATGAATAAAGAAGACTCTTTTGCTATTATATCTTGTCTTGTTCTTTTATAATTGCTTGTAATTTTAATTTGTTAACTAGTTGTTATTTCTTGTTCTTTCTTTCTTCTCTCTTTTCTTTATCCTTAAAACGACCATGATGCTTTTGCTTGATTCTCGCCAAGGTGAGGTCGCAAATAGCTAGTTGTTATCTTCTAATCTCTTCTTTCTATCTTCCTCTTTTGTTTTGTTTTATTTTTTTCGTATCATGATGTGTGAGTAGTTTCATACTTGTTAAGGTAGGATAAGGGAAGTTTGAGAGAAGGAAATCTCTCTCACTCTTTCCTTGCCCAACAGCTTAATTCAATTCCCGTTAATTGAACCACAATCCGCTCCTTACGGCACCCTATCCTACATGATAGCGGTGATTCCGTAGTGAGACCGGTTGTGGTTGAATTAACCGGAGGTTATGGCTAAGAGCCAAGAACGGACGGACAAGCACCAAAAGGAAGAACTTATGCGTTGGAAAGCCTAGCTTATACTCGCAAGTTCCTTCCTAGTCGTGCTAATCCCCGTTGTTGCCGATTACCGTAACACCGATATTAAGAGGGGCAATGAAAGATGTGGGAGACTCCTAACTCAAACTAACCTAATCCTAACCCTAACAAGCTCTCTTTACATATCATTTTACCGCTTAACTAATCACAACAAAATCTGAAAAACAGGACTTAACTCGTTAAAGCATATAGAAAAAGATTCCCATCTCCCTGCGGACGACCCATACTCAACCGGCTAGCTACGAGCGAAACCGTCTTGATTGCGGTATTTAACTAAAAACACGCAGAATCGCTAACAATCAACAACCGATTACAAGATGTGTTTGCACATTAAAGCGTAATTCCTAGTCTTGCAACACCCAAGGCTTTTAGCAGTGACTCCCAAACCAGTTGGTCTAAGGCACTGGGTGATGAAGCACCCTCGCTAAATATTTTTCTATTTTTGCAGCCTTAAGTAATCACAAAAACCAGTGTCCATTTTTTTTTATTCTTTATTCACACTTTTTTTCTTTTATTTTCATTGTACTAAGGACTTTAGACAAGAGCATTTCAAGGTCTCTTCTACTATTCCAAGTTTCAAGGTGCGTGATTGTGCAAATTGTAGGGTATACATTTTCAGAATCTAGACTTAAGCTAGGAATTATTTTTCAAACTCATACTTTAATAAGAACATCAATACTTTTCCTTTGTTTCGACTTAGCCCAAGAACTAAACTCAAAATTTGCCTATTTCTAAATAAACTACAAAGACATATACTTTCTACCGTTAAACTGTAAGGAAGGTTATTTTTAGGGTTTTTAATTTACTAAGTCTAAGATCTAGTTATTCCTAGCCAGTTGACCTATTCGTCAAACTCAAGTGAACTAGCCAAAATTGAATACAATAATTTTTATAATTTTTGAAATTTTTCAAATTTTTATGGGTTTTCAAATAAATATGCAAATGCAAAAATATATACAAATGAATGCGAAGGAAGAAGACGTACCGAGCATACCCCCAAACTTAAACTTGACAGTCTCCTCACTGTCATGCTAAACCAAGAGGGTCAAAATACCGGCACTCCCCTGTTTATTTATTTATAAAAAATTTTAATATTTTTTTAATGTTTTGAAATTTTTTTTATTTTTTTATTTAGAAAAAGAAAACAAAAATATATGTACATATATACAAAGGTCCCCCCCAAACTTAAGCTTGGCCTTACACAAGCCAAAGGTTAGCACCAACCATTCAAAAATCTTATCATGGTAAAGGTATAGTCGGTGCAAGAATGGGGTGGAGATGAAAGAAATGAAAAACACGCGAGACCGTGTGGAAAGAAGAATGGTAGAATATGGTCTCGGTGGGGGGAAAGAAGGGCGGAAAGGAGAAAGAAGGATCGCGCGAACTTGAAGGTGTAAATCGAGTGAATAAATTAGCGCAATATGTGACGATCGATATGTTATAAGCGATTGCGCTAACCTATCAACCTGTCGGGAAATGGGGTCAAATCCCTCAAGATTCGCAAGAAAACATGGGTACGCCGAACTTGGTATAGGAGATGAAAGCGTAACGGTCATTTGTACGGTCGGGACAATAGGAGAGACGAAAGGGAGTGAATTAGGGATAGTATCTTTCTCACCGTAGTAAACTGTTTCGAACTTGAAAGATTCCATTAATGGTTCGAAACTACTATAATCAACCGAGTCTGATGGCTCATCTGAAAATGTAAAGGACTCAAACTCGGACGGTGAGTCATCAGCATCGTCCGAAAAAGTGAAACACTCGTAGGTGTTATCGTCTGTGAGAATTGTGTCAGATTCAAAGGAAAAGGTTTCAAGCTCACAGTCTTCAAGCGGGGTCGGAACGATGGGAAGGAGGGAGGGTGATATAACAGTCAAAGGTTCAGGAGGATGAATTGAAAAATCAGACACATCAAACAAAAATGATTCAACCTCAATATTATCCTCAAGACTCTCCTCAATACTATCCTCAATATTTAACTCATCCATGCCATTATCATCAAAATCTAGACGCATATGAGATTCGGGAGAAACATTTAACAACTCAGGATGATGATTTGAACATAAAATTTCAATTAAATCGACAGGTTCATCATCCGAAATATTCCCGGTGTCTATATTCTCAATCAAGTGAAAATCAATTTCTTTAGACACCTCCTCAAAAGCATGGATATCTATCAATTTAGGTTCTAGATGGGAGGTGTAAAGATCGAAAGGATTAGGTGCGGTTTCACTCGAAAGAGGTTCCTCACAATTTGGCAAATCAAGCACTACAAAATCACACAACTCGTTTTTATTTTCAACTGGTGAATCATTTGGAACAATCGATGGAAAACCGGAGTTGTGGGCTTCAATTGGGTAAGGGTAGGTTTGATTTGGAAATCCTCTCACATTCTCATTCTGTCCAACCGTCTCCTTATACATTGTAAAATTTGAAGCTAGCGGGAAACTAGCTACCGGTTCAGCAGGTTGCATAAGGGTGGCCACGGATGCTTCCACATTCCTAACCATTTTGTTTGTTGCTAAAATATAAGCCTCCAACGACTCTTCCAAACTAGACTTGGGTGGTGAGGGGGTTTCAGTGAAAGATTCGAAATTGGTTGGATATGTGAAACTCCCTAATGGCTGTGTAGAAGCAGTGTCTAGTGAGGGTGGGAAGGTCGGGTAAGACTGGTAGGAAGTGGGTGATTAGACAGGGGTAGGGTCAACATATGGATAAAAAGGTGAATAGTCGTGTGGATCCCTAGAACTAGATGAGTGGAGAGGGGTGAAAGATCGACTGCGAGATTGAGCAATATGCTCAGCAATGGACATCGGCTTAGGAGTGACAGAAGGACTTAAAGAAGTGGTATCAACACATGTAGGTGGTAAAGGTTGACTCGGTTGACACAAAGTGGGTTGAAAAGTCAAACTATTTCTCCTAGACGCCTCTATTTGATCTTTCAAAGATATTTTTGGCAAGGAGGGATCGTCTTTAAATTGACCGAACAAATTGACATACGACGCAAAATTAGGTTCGGGATACCAAAGTTCGGCTAATGATTTATTATGTGGGGTGCCCATGTTAAAAGAAGGGGGAAAAGAAAGAAAATTTGTGGTGCAAGGATTTATTTGTGGCAAAAAAAAAACTTTGCAAGTTTCTACAAAATTTTCCTTATTCTTTTTTTTTATTTATTCTCTTTATTAGGAAAAATTTGTTGGAAAAAGATTTTCAACACAAGATATGCAACAGTAAAATATTACTTGCAATCTAATTTCATTTTAAGCAAGGCACAAAAATCCTGCACAAGATCGTTATTTGGAAGGGAAAGATTTTTTTTTAAGCGCGCAAAATTCTGCAGGCAATTCACAGAAAATATCTCAAAATTTACAGAGGAAAAATAACAGGGAGCTTACAGTGCAAATTCCATCAACTGAAGACACCAAAAGAGCGCGTTTCCGCGGTCAAAGGGGGTCTACCGCGGCGGAAGGGCGGCGGTCTAAGCGGCGCAGATCCCCAGAAAAATTTTGGTGCGCTGATTCGACGAGACGGCCACGGTTCTGTGGCCTAAGATGGGTTTTGGCCGCGGAATTGCGGCGGGTTGGGGGATTTGGGTCTCCAAAATTTTTGTGCTCTTCTGTTGTTTAAAATCCCTTCTGTTCCGATATTTCGTTTTCTGTTTTTCTTTCTGGAAATTTCCAGATCCGAGTTTGTATATCCTGCAAAAATTAAAACAACAAAGTATCCCCTTTCCAAAAAATAACAATTGGTATATTTTTATAATTTTTTGGATTTTATAGATTTTTATGATTTTGTAATTTTAAGATTAACCCGAAATCGCAAAAAGGAAATAACACGCCATCCCCGGCAACGGCGCCATTTGATTTGTCTCAAAAACTATTTCTAAACCGCAATCAAGAACGGCGTCGCTTTGCAGCTAGCCGGTGAATACGGGTCGGTCCACAGGGATGTTGTGAATTTCCGATTCGCGCTTACGAGTTAATTCCGAAGGGTGTTCGGATTGATTATTAAATCTAAAAACTAAATCTATCTAAAAAAAACTAAATTAATCTAGATCTAAATCTTGCTAGGGTTAGGTTTAGGAATGGTTTGGAAATGTAAATAAATCTCAACGTTTTCTATGTTGGAGATAGTGCCCTCATAGTCAATTATTGGATCGCAGGTACGTGATTGCAATGATTGCGGAGGACCTATACCGGTAGGACAGTCTTACTCGAGATGATAGTATGCTATCTGGTTTGCCTTAATCAGTCGTGTACATGTTCAGGTGACTGATTACATGTTACACTTTGATAGAGCCCTTAGGATCTTGCTTTACTACCAACTGTATGATGGCGATCGTATACGTGAGAGTTGGGTAGTTTATATGCATATCCTTAATTGTGGTCCCTAGTCGTGGGAGTTTCGAGACAGGGTATCGATACTCCGGAGTAGACTAGTGTATACAGTCGAGACCCCGACGAGGGGCGGTGGCCGGTCTCACAAGCCATTGGTGTCAGTTGGATCACCTAAGATGTATACAGGTGCTCATTGGGTTATGAGTACACCGGACAGGACTCGCCGGGAATCTGCTAGTTAGTACTATACCTATCGTCAGATAGCAGTTCCCTGGTGACATGTGTACAGGTTAGTTCATCGACCTGAGGTCGTTATTTGTCTCGTGTGAGTTCCCACTGTGCTTTGATTTCTACCCTACCACGGCTCAAAGGAGTCGTGCAAACAGGTAGCTTTTGGGTACAGTCCCGAGCCATATGGAGGTACGTGAGCGGATCGGCAGGGGATTCGTCTCTCCCGGTATTGGGGGCGAGATCGTGCTGTGTCTAGGAGAGCCATTACACAAAGTCCATGGCCATGGCAGGAGATTTACTGGTAGGTACTCCAGTAGTATCTCAGGGTGTTATTGGGCTTCACTCCGACACGACTTATACTGCTATTGGGGGTCTGACGTTACTAGCCCCCTAGGCAGATATGCGATACTCATAGACGAACGGACCGGACTGTATATACATAGTCACTGTTAGGCTCAGTAGGGTTTCCGGATGAGTTTGCTCATCGGCCTCCCTTGAGGTCAGTCCATGGGCAGCCGTTACGCATAGCTAGTGCCGCTGACGGTTTGTGGTTAAACCCACTGCCAGGGTACTGACGAGTCATTAGAGTCCCCCACAGACAGTTTCCCAAGTTCGGGCAAAACGTTGTAGAGGCCGTATGGTTTTATGGCAGGGTTCGGAAAATGCACGTGCGTTTACGCACGTGTTATTTTTCGGGCAGATGATACTGGTCGGCTTTGGTTTAAGTCGGATCCGAGTATTATATTGAGTAGGTATAATATCTTTGTCTCAGTTGCATTTGTATTCGGTCGTAATACAAATGCGGGTATATTTATACAGTTACGGGGTTATCCTGAAAGTCGTTTCAGGATCACTTTTGGAAGTTGCCAGTTTCCAGTTTTCTATCAGCCGTCTTTTAACATTCGGTTAAAGACGGATTTATCTTTTCTTGGATGAGGGTGAGTCATGCTTCTAGAAGGTTCTAGAAGTTTCTAGAATGAGGTGACAAGGATTATGACTCATGCTTTGATTTCTAATAATTCTTGTTTTCCTTAAGATATTTTATTTTGTGTTCACACATGATATTTGCTTAAGGTTACTCTCCCCTCTCCTACACTCACCTCCCTCTTTGCTATATAATGGCCGGCCCTCTCTCTCCTCCCTCATTCTCTCACTTGTAAAAGATGGTTGAAAAAGATATGATAGATTTTGGGGTGTATGGAATTTCACAGCTCATTTCATTCCATCATCCGATTCCCTCGGTAACTTCATTAACCGATCGTCCACGGACTTGGACGAAGTGAGACAAAGTCATCTACTCATTCTCTACATCATTCTTGGTCGTCTTTTTTAGCAAACTTGACGACCGAGTTGCCTCAAGTCAGAGGCGGGAGCCCGTTTAAAGAATCAGTGATGTGGTGCCACCTAGACGAGAAGATCGGAGATCGACGAGATCGGAGCAGCCGCAACGGAGCGTGGGATGATGGTTAAAGAACGAAGGACTCGGATCGTTCGGTATAACCTTCCTACACTCTTTACAGTTTGTTAGTTTAGCAATAATGGCAGATCCGGGTTAAATTATACGATAGCGCAAGTTAAAAAGATTTTGTTCCGCATTTGGCGTCTTTAGACGGCCGGGGCGCTAGCGTAGACTTACAGTGGTATCAGAGCCTCACCATTTTGCTATACTAACTTGTGCTAACGCGTTTAAAACATCGATCGAACCGGAAATCAAAAATCGCCATTTTTCAATTTGACAGTTTCTGTTAATTTTCAAACTGGTCCAAATGTCATTTTGATCATACCAGAAAATCAAGCAGGGTTTTTTAGGAATACTGGAGAAATTCGACCAAGTGATTCGACTGTTCCACCGCGGATCCGCGGCCCAAGCATGGTTTTGGCCGCGGATCCGCCACAGGAAAGTGACGTCACTTAGCCAATTTTCTACAGTGCATTCTTTGTTGGAAATTGGGATTTTTGGTATATATCTTTTGGGCCCAGATTTTATTACTATTCAGCAGATTTGCGTGGGGCCCACTTTGTGATATTTAGTCGATCGAAATTTAAACATGTTAGTTTACAGTGCTTACATTATATCTCCGACCGGGAATGTCATTTGATCGGTAAACCGCGTCTGATTGCTATAGTTCTTTTAGACGGGTTTGCGAACGTGACATTCGCGTTGATGTTCTGTGTTGTGCTGTGATGTTGCGGATTTGTCGTGGTGGATAGCAGTGTGCAATGGTAGTACAGTTTGAGTTTATTTGTACATTTGATATTGCGGGGCGAGCGTCCAACATGTGGACTGCCGTCACTGCCTGTTGTATAATATTCTTTTGGGGCACGACCATGTTGCGGTCGATGTACCTGTTGTACTATTTTTCATTACTGTACTAGGTTTTACCCCGCGACGGAGTGCACGGATAGCCGGGTTCTGGAGGGCAACGGGTCCGCATCTCATGGCTTTGAGAGGCAGAGGGGCCCCACTCTAAAATTGGCAGACTACTCGCTGCACTCGTAGGGGGTACAGGTTGACCCAAGGAGGGGTGCCCAAGATTACCGGATTCCGTGAAGTGCAGGGTGGTCCATTCACTGTGCTGTAGGGGGCTGCCTTGCTTCAGGTTTTGGCGGGTAACTTGCCGCACCCGTAGGGGTCTAGGTTTCATTGCACAGGCTATCCACACGACAGGGGAACGTCGGGTTTCAGCAGCGGCTCTGTGAAACCCGGGGATCCCAGATTATCTGTATTGTTCTGTGATGCTTATTACTTTTCTGTAATGTTGCATATTATCACGCCTGGAGCGATTATGTATATTGGTTTATATACTATTAGATGTTGTATATGTTTTACACCCGCGCTAGTCCAGTCCCCGCTCTGTCGTTAGTTAAGTAACCTAACGGGTGATGACGGGACCCAGTGACGAATGCGGATGGCATATACGTACATTTTATTTTCGTTCTTTTCTGATGTGATTTATTGATGGGACTACGTTGATTCTGATCAATGCAAAAAGTTAAACAAACCTGTTTTCAGTTGTTGGAACAAATTTAAAAAGTGTTATTGCAAAGACGTTTTCTTTTGTTATGCATAGCGGTATTCAGTGGAATATCCTGCACCTCATTCGACGGGGCAAGGGCCGATATCCCTTCACCGGGACTGACCCCTTGGGCAGAAGTTTGCGTCAGGGTAATAACTTCACTATAGTCGATTACAAGTTGCTTTGCATAGCGGTATTCAGTGGAATATCCTGCACCTCATTCCACAAGGAAAGAGCCGAGATCCCTTCACCGGGAGTGACCTCTTTAGCAAAAGGTTTTCGCCACTATATTTTAAAAAGCTATCAGGTTCCTTCAGCAATATCAAGTTCACTACGTTAAAGGTTTTTCGCCAAAAACCAGCCGTAGCCCTCCGTCACTTCTTTTGGGTATTCAGTAGTATTCAAGCTGTGTATTTTTGACCTAACGCCAAGGCATAGTGTTTGGTAGCTGCTGGGTATTCAATTGTTGCATAGATAGATGAGTTGGTTTGGGACAGCCGTTCTGCCATTTTGACCTAACGCCAAGGGCATGTGCGGGTGGGTTCAAATTAACAAGATAGTGATGGGTAGAACTTGGCATGTGACTTATGACATTTTGACCTAACGCCAAGGTTATAAGAGCATGGGGCAAAAATCAGATCGGGAGTTTCTAAAGAAACTGAAACTTGCCAAGTATGCGCATACCTTCTGGAGTATGAGTAACGTGGATACATTCCATCACGTTATCATGCGATGAGAGTTGGATCCCGATTCCCACTGATGAGTTGGTTTACTCTTCGGGTGATCCCGATTGATTCTTCTTTCAGGTTTGAAGGAGAATTTGACAGGACAGTGGGAGGTTTCCGGATTAGATAAAGTGATAACCATTCTGATCTAGGTTAGAGTGCACGCAGAGTGTTTCTTTTCTCTCTCTCTTTGGCAGCGACCTTTGACCGACCCTAGACTATGACTCAGTGACCAAGTTGACCGAACCTTCTTAAAATACTGGCTTTTGGATTGTCTATGTTGCATAAGTCATTGCCACTCCTTCTTCTACCCTTTGAATTTCTCAGAACACCCCGTATTACTACGGACATCCACTTCCATTGGATAGATCCATCGTATGGTTATATACGAACTCGAAGGGACTTCTTCGAGGATGGATCAAGGTTCAGGAGAAATAGAATTGGTTTATTCAGTTGTCTTTTATTATCACCTTCTCTCAGGTTGCGAGGGCTCCTTGGTTTAGGAGAGTACACCTATTACGCTTATTGGATAGTCTTATTCCAAACCATAGGCAGGTGCCGAAAGGTAGGGAAGGAAGAAAACCAATTAGCCTAAGTAGGGTGTACAGAAGGTAATATGTAAAGACAAAATAAAGGGATTAGAAAGAGGGCAAAGTAAATTGCGACTAATATCATTCACGACCAAAACCGCGTACTTCATCGCCACTCCTATTTCACCTTTAAAGGAATAAGGTATTATTCAGTTGTCTTTTATCATCACCTTCTCTCGAGATGCGAGTGCTCCTTGGTTTAGGAGGGTACACCTATTATGCTTACTGGATAGTCTTCTTCCAAACCATAGGCTGGTGCCGAACGGTAGGGAAGGAAGAAAACCATTTAGCCTAACGATGGTGTACAGAAGGTAACGACTAAAGACAAATAAAGGGATTTAGAGAGATGGCAAAGAGATATACGGTTGAAGTCATGAATTGGATTATGGAAGAGGCATTACTATGAATACCAGGATACCCCTACGAAACATTTTCATGTTTCAGTGCATTGTTAAACGAAAACTGTTTTCCCGATTAGATACTTACTCCAAGGGTATGTATTTACCAGGTTTCATTATCATATCTGTATGGTTTTACAGATGATGAGTGGGAGTAAGTTATTGGGAATTAGGTGATTATCCTCATTATATCGGAATTCGTTGTAATTGGTGATATTTGAGGAAATCGCCAGGGTACAGTTTTCAACCTACGATGCACAGGTTTTGAGTTGTTTAACTCAGCGGACTTATACAGAGTATTGTATGTTGTCCAAGTGTCCATCAGGACAAAGGGGTAGGTCCTCGTACTATGTTCTGTTTACTTATAACTTCTCTAGTTTTTAGACAAGTGTTTCGTAGAAATACAAGGTCTAAGTTTTGAGAAGTTGTGGGTATAAGAATAAAGTAGAGAACCAGGTATCACAAGTATCGGGATTCTTCAAAGAGATCGAAGATGTAGATTCTTGTGATTGGTATTCAGATGATAGTGATGGTTTTGAGAAACATGTTTCTCTTTCAGGTTACTCATAATTGGATGGATTCCTAAGTTGAGTAATGTTGATTAGCCTCTTTCCATTAAGTTGATATGCACTGGAGACAGCTGCATGATTTGAATCTGGTTCCAATTAAATAAGTGCCAAAGTTTCTGTATTGGATATAGAATGGATCGTACCTTAAAAGATGTTAAGGTACGGGGAGTTGTCCAGCTTATGCTTAAAACCAGACTCTGGATAACTCAGGGCACGTTTCTGTAATGGCTGTTTGTGGGTTGACCCTGGCTATGACGAGGGTTGATATTCTACCATTTGGAAAATCAATAGTGATATTGTTCTTGACTCGCCACAGTTTTAGTAAAATGGATCTTTTTCAGAAAACAGTAGTGGGAGTATGGTAGAACTGGAAGTGATTCCAGAACCGCGAACGATTACGGAAAATTTAATAGGACCTATATATTCAATCAAGTTTAACATTCCAATAGCCACTCCGCAGATATGGTAGGTAACCTCAGACACCCGAGAGGTACTTCGGTAGCCTCAAGGACGGTGACAGGGAGGTTCTTATCTACCCAGACTTGACACTACCGTTGTTCCAGGCTATGAGATCCGGTAGGAGGGTTGTCGTAGTCAGTGGGAGTAACGGAAGCATAGTGGGCAAGTAGCTTATGTCTATTTATAGACTAGAGCAGTTATAGCGGAGATAGATCATCTAATTTTGATGTGACAGTCATGGGTTTGACTTCAATCAGAATAGGGGATGGATCTGTTAAGAAGGTAGTAGGGTGTGATGTCATGGTATCTGGATGACATACACAAAGTAGGAAGTAAAATTCCTATACTACGATCGGTTGTACTATGGTCGTCACACAGTTGTTTCTCCAGACAGGATATGGATATAATATTTGACATTCTGGTTTCTAGATCTATGGTTTTAGATCTAGATTTGGGTAGTTTCCCAATGTGGGTACTTTGACAGATATTCTAATGGTTTTTAGAATAGTTGACTCCTAGTATGGTGGTGTACCTGCAGGTGATGGAGTCACCCTCACTAAAGGTGTCGTATAGACTAAAGGGGAGAGGGAAGTGCATGATTGGCAGATCACTTGCTTAGGCAATTGAGTCAATCATGAGATGTCAAGTACCACACCAGATGTTGTTTTTACACTAGATGCGATAAGTTTGTATTAATCCAATCCTGGAGAGACATAAGGAAGCAGTTTTAGAACATAAGTACATGTTCTACGGATTTGATGACGGTAGCCTCCTTCGGGAGACGATTATCATTCCAGGCTTCAAAGATGACATGGTTGACAGAGAGATTGTCAGAGTTATAGTTTTTCCCTCTGACGAAGAGGGACAGTATTATGGACAGGTGGTCCAAGAGGATACTGTGGGTGGCATGGTGTCGGATACTGATTAGGTTCAGTGATCGATACAGTCTAAGAAGTTTGGATTTGGAGTTCATTTATGAACTAGGTCCCATCAGATATCCAGACATATTCTAAGACAGGTATTACTCAATTAGGGAGATGGCTTTCTCCGCGAACTTGAGATTAAGAGAGATATAGAAAGAAACATCTAGGCGGATCCACTCACTGAGGCTATTTCTCGAACACAATAGTTTTTCAAACGGGCTTTGTAAAACTGATTAGTAGAGGAGTTGGATGTTCGGTTTCACACGGGCTGTGAGTAGTCGACATCGCAATAATTAGCCTTGAGTGCAAGTGGGAGATTGTTGGAGATAGTGCCCTCATAGTCAATTATTGGATCGCAGGTACGTGATTGCAATGATTGCGGAGGACCTATACCGGTAGGACAGTCTTACTCGAGATGATAGTATGCTATCTGGTTTGCCTTTATCAGTCGTGTACATGTTCAGGTGACTGATTACATGTTACACTTTGATAGAGCCCTTAGGATCTTGCTTTACTACCAACTGTATGATGGCGATCGTATACGTGAGAGTTGGGTAGTTTATATGCATATCCTTAATTGTGGTCCCTAGTCGTGGGAGTTTCGAGACAGGGCATCGATACTCCGGAGTAGACTAGTGTATACAGTCGAGACCCCGACGAGGGGCGGTGGCCGGTCTCACAAGCCATTGGTGTCAGTTGGATCACCTAAAATGTATACAGGTGCTCATTGGGTTATGAGTACACCAGACAGGACTCGCCGGGAATCTGCTAGTTAGTACTATACTTATCGTCAGATAGCAGTTCCCAGGTGACATGTGTACAGGTTAGTTCATCGACCTGAGGTCGTCATTTGTCTCGTGTGAGTTCCCACTGTGCTTTGATTTCTACCCTACCACGGCTCAAAGGATTCGTGCAAACAGGTAGCTTTTGGGTACAGTCCCGAGCCATATGGAGGCACGTGAGCGGATCGGCAGGGGATTCGTCTCTCCGGGTATTGGGGGCGAGATCGTGCTGTGTCTAGGAGAGCCATTACACAAAGTCCATGGCCATGGCAGGAGATTTACTGGTAGGTACTCCAGTAGTATCTCAGGGTGTTATTGGGCTTCACTCCGACACGACTTATACTGCTATTGGGGGTCTGACGTTACTAGCCCCCTAGGCAGATATGCGATACTCATAGACGAACGGACCGGACTGTATATACATAGTCACTGTTATGCTCAGTAGGGTTTCCGGATGAGTTCGCTCATCGGCCTCCCTTGAGGTCAGTCCATGGGCAGCCGTTACGCATAGCTAGTGCCGTTGACGGTTTATGGTTAAACCCACTGCCAGGGTACTGACGAGTCATTAGAGTCCCCCACAGACAGTTTCCCAAGTTCGGGCAAAACGTTGTAGAGGCCGTATGGTTTTATGGCAGGGTTCGGAAAATGCACGTGCGTTTACGCACGTGTTATTTTTCGGGCAGATGATACTGGTCGGCTTTGGTTTAAGCCGGATCCGAGTATTATATTGAGTAGGTATAATATCTTTGTCTCAGTTGCATTTGTATTCGGTCGTAATACAAATGCGGGTATATTTATACAGTTACGGGGTTATCCTGAAAGTCGTTTCAGGATCACTTTTGGAAGTTGCCAGTTTCCAGTTTTCTATCAGCCGTCTTTTAACATTCGGTTAAAGACGGATTTATCTTTTCTTGGATGAGGGTGAGTCATGCTTCTAGAAGGTTCTAGAAGTTTCTAGAATGAGGTGACAAGGATTATGACTCATGCTTTGATTTCTAATAATTCTTGTTTTCCTTAAGATATTTTATTTTGTGTTCACACATGATATTTGCTTAAGGTTACTCTCCCCTCTCCTACACTCACCTCCCTCTTTGCTATATAATGGTCGGCCCTCTCTCTCCTCCCTCACTCTCTCACTTGTAAAAGATGGTTGAAAAAGATATGATAGATTTTGGGGTGTATGGAATTTCACAGCTTATTTCATTCCATCATCCGATTCCCTCGGCAACTTCATTAACCGATCGTCCACGGACTTGGACGAAGTGAGACAAAGTCATCTACTCATTCTCTACATCATTCTTGGTCGTCTCTTTTAGCAAACTTGACGACCGAGTTGCCTCAAGTCAGAGGCGGGAGCCCGTTTAAAGAATCAGTGATGTGGTGCCACCTAGACGAGAAGATCGGAGATCGACGAGATCGGAGCAGCCGCAACAGAGCGTGGGATGATGGTTAAAGAACGAAGGACTCGGATCGTTCGGTATAACCTTCCTACACTCTTTACAGTTTGTTAGTTTAGCAATAATGGCAGATCCGGGTTAAAGTATACGATAGCGCAAGTTAAAAAGATTTTGTTCCGCATTTGGCGTCTTTAGACGGCCGGGGCGCTAGCGTAGACTTACATTCTATACCCAGATTAGCATCTAAGAGGATTTATGGTAATTATCAATAAAGGGGATTGGATCCATTCGGGAAGGTGTTCCTTCCTCTAGGTTCTTGTCCTTCCTTTAGAGATCCTTACCCTAACCTCCATGGAAAACGCGCGCAACCGGGCCTTTATACTACGGTATCACCGCTACCTCGAGGGATAGGGTGCCGTAGGGCGCGGTATGTGCGTGTATGCATGGAGTCCTATAGATTCTATATGATGGGTAAGAAAGGGATGAAAGATCTCATCTCTCAAAAGCCTTTCCCAAAGCTAACATCTAAGGCAAGGAATTAAAATCTAAACTAGAGCAATTAAATAAAACTACTTACAGATGGCTCTCTCCAAACATCAACACAGGGTTGTCAGATCTGAATTCATGAATTGAAAAGAGGCACCGATGCTCTCCAAAAGAATTCTAAAATTTATTAATGAAGGGAGGTATAAGGTTTACAATGATTAGAGTTCCTATTTATAAAGAATAGGAAACCCTAGGTTACATCTGAATCCGCATGTCTACAATTACAAAAATATCCCTAGGTCAACTTTCCAGAGTCGCCACGACGTGTTGGTAAAAAGAAATTTCTCTTTTGTCTTCTTATGGCAGCGGAACAGCGGCAATTGCGGGCTTGGGCCGCGGTTCCGCGGCCCTTTAGTAAGCTCAGGTGATGGGTTTTTCTGGGCTGCTTCAGGTTGCCTTGGGCTTCTCATTTCTTCAGTTTTTTCTCTATTTGGGCTTCTTCATTGATTCCAGATTTTCAGTGAACACTTTGCAATGAATTTTTAACCGTCTGCTTTGTATTCTTGGACCTTGCGTTGCCTTATTGATGGTGAACTGTTCTTCTTTTAGGCTTTACTAAGATCCTCCTATTTTTTGGTCAAAAATCCTTCTTTTGTGTCGTCTTTTGTATTTTTCATTGTTTTTGCTCCAAGAACCTGTAACCTGTAACATGTAGCAGACATGCGTCAAAAGTACCTGTTTATTTATAAAAAGAATAAGAATGGGGAATATAATAATGCAATATTCTGGTGTAAACAGGAGTTCCGCATACCATTCGAAGGCGATGCCCGCCAGACTACTAACGAACGGTCGGAGGAGCAGTATATCATTTCCTCCAGTGTTGTCGCACATGGATATAAATCGTGCGATGTGTTGGCAAGGATTCCCGGTTCCTTTGTACATGTGGAACGTCGGAAGTATGTATTCTGGCGGGTACTGTATTTGATCGTAATACACCGGATACGGTCGACTAGTCTTGATTGACCTATTTGCGGCTTCACTGGCATAGTGAGCTTTGATTTGCAGAGCGATATATGTGTCCAGCTTTTCTTTTGAGATCATTTCCTCCTTGACCATTTATGAGCCTTGCGGAAAATTTGAAGTGTCACCTTTGTCTTTAAGAGTGACGACCGGCGGTTCATCTGCCAGTGGTTCTGAATGGACCATCATTCCAGCCATATTCTGGATCAGAAAGGACATCTGGTTCATTTTAACGGACATTTTTGCCGCTTCTTCATCTCTCTTTTTGAGAGAGCGCTTCAGGAAATCAATATTCGACTCCTGCCCTGTCTTTTCTTCAGGTGCGTCTTCGGGATTTGCCTTAAACGGTGGACTAGTAAGTGTTGCGGCCTAAAAAAGCATCTCCTGCAGGTTTTCATGCTGTTGCTGAGCTTTTATCAAGGACCGGGTATGCGGTCCATGACTAGTAGAGGCTCGACCTTCATCTTCGAAGCTCACCATATGGGTTGTGTGAACTACTATGCCCCTAGGCTTAGGGCATCTAGAATCTTGACCCTTAGAGTTTGCCTCAGGCATTTGGATTTTATTAGGCCTCTCTTTTTTGTGAGAAGCCGCCTTGGCTTTAGGAGGAACCGTTGTAGCAAGAACCGTCTTGGGATAAGTCCCTTTGTATTTAGAATGAGAATTGTCAGAGTTTGCCCGACGCTTATAGGAAGAGCCGCAAACGATGACTGGGTTCTTCACCTACTTCCACACCTTATATATGGATGAGAAAAGTTCTTTTAGGGAGCGAACTGGTTTCTGCTCTCCTTGGATCTCCGTAGGTAGCGGAGAACTTTTCACTACCACGATAGGAGAATTTTGTCTAACCCTTCGCAGCAGTTTAAAACTATTCCCGGTTGGAATAGCAGCATTTGCCATCGGAATTGAAGTAGGAGGAGTCAACACGGATGGAGGACAGCCCCCAGCTTGTTTTATTTGACGCCTGTTTCGAAGTCGATGATGTCTTGCAACCGGAAATTTATTAGTCTCAAGAGTTTGATGAGCTTGCCCCCTGCTTTCTTTGAGAGCATGAGTAGTATGCCCCCTGTGTCAACCTTGGTCTTTAGTGGATGCCAGTCGTATGGAGACTGTTGTTGTCGGGAAAATTGGAGCTTGAGGAGCCAGCCTGTAAAAGACGGACTTCTTTTAGGCTTCCTCCTTCGGCGTTGAGGCACCGATGGTAAGAAGTGGGAGCATCGACCCAAAGAATAGCACTTTCATTTCTTGAAGAGCCGGATTACAAATATTTGATGCTGCAAGTGCCCATACTTGACTCTACCAGATGTGGCAGAGCCTGAGTTGTGGTGAGTGGAAGCAAACGCCATTCCGAATAGAGATGAAACGCCAGCTTCAGTATCCTATCATCCAAAGGCAACTACAAACATATATACCATGATTATTTGATAGCGGAAAAACACGACACACGAAATTTGAAGTGGAAAGAAGGAGAGGTCCCACCGGACGTGCCAGAATCTGTTTACCGCCGAAGACCGGACTGAGACGTTGGGACATCTAGCCTGAATTTGGGGGCAGATGCTATTTGGACATATCCATCCACCTCTCTGAAGATACCAAGTTGATTTATGGCATCGTGTATCAGATGGTTGGATAGATGAGACCGATGTAGCAGACTTTATCAGATTCCATCTCATTTTGTGAGGGGGTTTTATTGTGGGGACGATCTTCCCTACAGGCGCAAGCCCCTGCAGTTAATTACATTATCGCATTGCGATAACCACTTTCTCTTACTCCAGTAGGTCACTTCATGTCGTGTTATATTTGTTTTATTTTAGTTGCCCATGGATTTTATACGAAGACTGGTTTATGTCGTCGCCCGTAGGGCGCGAACTAGTCCAAATCCGTATATTTTAAATTTGGGTTTGAGTTAAGGATTTGCTTGACGGGGTCCATGTTGGTATCTTGGTTTGCCAACGGGAATGAACTTAGGACGCATTTCTCACATTTGTGAGGTCCGTCCATTCACGGAAAACTTGGGTTTGATCTAAAGATCATTAGTCATATTTGAGACTAAGATCGACTTAGGAATAGTGAGCATATGAGCTCAAATGATCATTAGATCATATATGAATAGCCCATGGATAGTATACGGTAGTCAATATGGAGACTGTCCGTAGGGCAAAACATATTAGTTTAAAGACGTCGCGGTCCAACATTTATCTTGCGCACACGTATATTTGTTGCGTGATGAAGTGAACGATGGTGACATGGGATGCGCCCAATTTGGGGTGCGATCCAATTTGAGGTGTGTACATCAATATGGAAGTGCATCCATATGGGATGTATCATTCCATGTTTTGATGAAATTTCATATCAAGTTGGGACGAGAAAGGGATTGTTGGTTGTCGGGACCTGCTATCTTTCTGAAGACGTTGAGGAATTACAACGACATATATCAGAGGTGTAGAAAGATGTACCCTTGAACCAAATCCCGTATTTGAGAGATAAGATCATGGTGGATTTAAGAATCATTAGTCTTATATGAGACTAAAATTAACTTAGAAGATATGGAATGAGTATCATTTTTGATATCATCGATGAGAGATTATTAGTCGTATATGGGACTAAGATCAGTTTAGAAATCATGAGTTAGTCGATTTGGGCTATGATTAGGTTTCTGTAACACCCAGCAGTGCTAAGCACTCAGTTGCATATAGCGCTCACGTATATATCACGTGAGGCACTATAATAGTGCTAAGCGCTATTTTTTTCTCTGGCGCTCACGTGTCTTTCACATGAGGCGCTAAGCGTCTGGTGCTCACGTGTGTTTCACGTGAGGCGCTTAGCTTTAGTTTCTTTTGAGCGCTCACGTGTGTTTCATCTGAGTCGCTAACTTTTGCACTCACGTGTGTTTCACGTAAGGCACTGAGCTTTTGACCTTGAGTGCTCACGTGCTTTCACGTGAGGTGCTGAGCTTTTTGGAGATTTAATCTCTGTTGATATTTTTAAAGAACTTAAACCTCTGTGAATGGTATTTTGATCATTAACGATCACTAAGATCACTATTTTGAGAATATTGGATCAGGTTCTTTAAGAACTAAGTTCCTGGTTTGAAGGAACTAAGTTCCTAGGGTATTATCGACTCAATCTTCTCCATATTCTTTTATCCATATTCTCCTGTTCATGTTTTCAGAGAGGTTAAATCTCTGTTAATAGTATTTTGACCATTAACGATCACCTAGATCACTATTTTAAGGATCTTTGTCACGCCCCGTTTCCCAGTAGAAGGAAATAATGACGTGGCAAGCCCGCAACGTATTTACTATAAGAATACGTTAAGCGTCCATAAGAAACATAAAAATGACACAATAATAGGCAAATGAAAATAAAATCCAACCAATTTATATCTTTATATTCTCAACTTTACAGAATTTAACGGATACAAGAAGTCTGAACATAAAAAAAAGTGTTTAAACATGTAACTTACTGAAAAAGAAAAGCGGGAAAGAAAACTGATGGTCTGCTTCAGGTGTGAACTGGTTGTTATTCTCTGTGATTACTTCCACCTCCTTTGATCCTAAGTCACCCGACGAACATTCTAAGAAACAAAAGATAGGTGGAATGCCCGTCAGCGAATTTGCGTCCAGTAAGTCCCAATAGAGATGTGTAATATATAAATTAAGTGCAAGATGACATGTAATATAGTATAAATTGAAATTGTAATATGTGAACAAGTATGGTAATGTATATGGCAACTATGTCAGCATGGAAAACAAGTATAGCATGGCTATGGAGTTTAAGTATAGTGAACATGAAATGGATGTCCGTGTTCTAAGGGGTCTCTGTAAGGTAATATAGTCGTATTTCGTCGTCGCTCCACCAGTCGGTACTCTAATTGACAAGAATGTAATATCGAATGTAAAAGATGGTCAAAGAGATAAAAGAAGACAAGAAATGAATTTCAAGAGAGCAAGAAGTGATCTTCAAGAAAATCAAATGAAGGAAGTGAGATAGATTCAAGTATAGCGAGTCGTTACAGTCTACTCTCCTTAAAAAATTTCGTCCGCGAAATTCTCTCGAGAGGTACGTCGCAAAGGTACGGGAAACTCTAAGGATGACATTTTCAAGCTTTGTTGATCGATGATCTAACCAACTGAGCTAATAGGCCTAAGAGATACAAGTAGAAGGGTAAACTATAGTTAAGCATTCAAAAGTCGAGAGGTTGAATTCAAGGAAGTAAAATGTGCAGATGGATTCAAGAAATAAGATGAGATTCAAAGGGATTGAAAAGTAAAGAATGTAAAAATTATCGGATTTATCTTTCTTGTATCATATTGCTTAGGACTTCATGCAGAACAGACCTGCATGGGCCACCAATAAAACCTGTCACGCTTCGCTTCCCAGTTGACGGAAACGGTGACGTGTCGAGCCCGCAACGTATTTACTATAAGAATACGTTAAGCGTCCATAAACAACATAAAATGACACAAGAATAGACAAGTGAAAATAAAATCCAACCACTTTATATATTTACATTCTTAACTTACAGAGTTTAAATGATAGAAGAAGTCTGAACATAAAAAGAAAGTGTTTAAACATGTAACTTACTGAAAAAGAAAAGCGGGAAAGAAATCTAATGATCTGCATCAGGTGTGAACTGGTTGTAATTCTCTGCGATCACTTCCACCTCCTTTGATCCTAAGTCACCTAACGAACATTCCAAGAAACAAAAGATAGATAAAATGCCAGTCAGCGAACATACGCTCGGTAAGTCCCAATAGAGATGTGTAATATATAAATTGATTGCAAGATGACATGTAATACAGTAGAAAAGGAAATTGTAATATGTGAACAAGTATGGTAATGTATATGGAAACTATATCAGCATGGCAAACAAGTATAGCATGGAGTGTAGGTATAGTGAACATGAAGTGGATGTCCGTGTCTTAAGGGGTCTCTACAAGGTAATATAATCGTATTTCGTCGTCGCTCTACCAGTCGGTACTCTAATTGACAAGAAGGTAATATTGAATGTAAAAGATGGTCAAAGAAATATAAGAAAACAAGAAATGAATTTCAAGAGAGCAAGAAATAATGTTTAAGAAAATCAAATGAAGGAAGTGAGATAGATTCAAGTATAGTGAGTCTTTAAAATCTTGGATCAGGTTCTTAAAGAACTAAATTCTTTATTTAAAAGAACTAAGTACCTAGAGTATTATGGACTCCATCTTCTCCATGTTCTTATATCCATGTTCTCCCCCGAATCTTTGATTCTCAAGAACAACATCTTCCTGATGAGAATTAAATTTTCAACTTGTGGGAGATTTGTCTTGTGAATCTCAGATCCAGGAAAAAACTAAGTTCTTTGAGAAGGGTTAAACCCTTGGATATGTTAGGTAAAGGAGATGTTTTGATCTCGATATTTTCTTTACCTAGGGTTTTGAGGATGAAGACGATCTTCTTTATTGAGAATTAAATTCTCTGTTCTTCTGTGGAAGCTTGTAAGAACCTACTGTATATTTTTTTACAGAAGTTTTTGGGGTGGTCTCTTCCTTTCAGATTTGATCTCTTTGCTTCTACTTATAGGAGAAGAGAAAAATCAATTTGTTAAGAAAATCTTTCATCCAGAGATCATGATTGTAATCAATCAAAATGATTTTTTAGATCAATCGGTGAATTTTATTCGCCATTGGATTTTTAATCCAAAGGCTCTCTGTTTAACAGAGAAGATTTCTTATTTATTTAACAAGATTAGGAAATATTTTTCTAAGATAGAATTTTATTCTATCATATGAACATCTTGTTATTTTAACAAGATTAGAATTTTATTCAATCATATGAATATCTTGTTAGTTTAACAAGACTAGAAAGATATTTTTCTAACATAGAATTTTTTAATATCTTTTTAGTTTAATAAGATCGTGAAAATATTTTCCTAACATAGAATTTTATTCTATCAGATGGTTTAATTGATGATTTTATAATCACCGTTGGATTTTTGATCCAAAAGTCCTCTGTTTAACAGAGATGATCTTTCTTGTTTGAGAAAGATCAGGGAAATATATCCCCCAAATAGAATTTAATTCCATCATATAGAATTTAATTCTATCAGATCGTTTAATTGGTGATTTTATAATCACCGTTGGATCTTTGATCCAAAGGTCCTCTGTTTAATAGAGATGATGTTTCTAATTTGAAAAAGATCTGGGAAATATTTCCCAAATAGAATTTAATTCTAACATTGGATCTTTGATCCAACAGAGAATATCTTTCTTATTTAGAAAGATCAGGGAGATATTTTTTCCTAATAGAATTTTAGTTCTATCTTTTGATAATTTTTAATCACCATTGGATCCTTGATCCAACGGCTCTCTGTTTAACAGAGAATATTTGATCATTGAGATATTTTTCCCTAATGGAATTTAATTGTATCATTTGATGATTTATTATCACCATTGGATCTTTGATCCAACGGCTCTGTTTAACCGAGAATATCCCAGATTTTAGGGAAATATTCCCCATGTAGAATTTAATTCTACGCTCTTTAATTTGGACGCTGACACTCACGTGCTATGCACATGGGCGTCGTCTAAGAATTTAATTTTTTTATAAATAGCCACTCGCGTGTTTTGCATGCCGGCGCTCACGTGTGTTCCACGTGAGGCGTCACTATATGATTTAATTCTAACAGAGGCTGGAGTTGGCGCTCATATGGAAAACACGTGAGGCGCTCACGTGTTTAACACGTGGAAACTAATATAGGATTTATTCCTATATGAGGCGGTACCTACATACTTTGCATATGGGTGCACGTATTTAACACGTGGGGGTTTCCCTTTATTTTTATAAATGAACAAAAAGCTCTGAGCCAAAAAAATTTGGTGGGAACAACGCCCTTCTCAATATGCATGACATCTAAATTATGGCGCAGCAGTAGATCGAACTAGTACGGAAGCTGAAATAAACCACAAAGCTTCTTCCAGCCAGATGGGCATGGCATTGCATCTTTTTTCTGTTTCTTTATGAATATGATATTCTGATAAGCTCTACATTGTTGCAGTATGTCATTACCGGACAATGATTTAGGAGGCATGCCGTTCTCCGTCTTGCCATTGAACATTTCTTTATTCCTTCTGAGTCTGTGAGTTATAGGCAAGAATCGTCGGTGACCCATAAATGATTTCTTCCCGCTAAACTTCAAGCGTACGATGCCCGTATGAATATGACAACTAGGGCAAGCAAGCTTACCTTAAGTTGTCCACCCCGACAGCATGTCGTAGGCAGAAAAATTATTAATCGTCCACAACAAAGCAGCACGCGTCTGAAAAAATTGTTTACCATCTGCGTCATAGGTTCTCATACCAGGTTCCCACGGCAACTTTAACTCATCGATCAAGGGTTGAAGATATATGTCGATGTTTTTCCCAAGAGACGAAAGACTGTGGATTAAAAGCACCAATATAAAATAAGACTGTGTAATAGCCCTCCATGGCGGCAGGTTGTATATAGTCATCACAACATGCCAAGTACTGTGGTACGCCCGCCGCGAACCATCCCAAATGGACTAAAACCGTCGCTCGCAATCCCTAGCCTCACGTTATGAGGGTCTACGCTGAACGAAAGATGTTTTTCATCTAAAACTTTCCACGATATCGAATTTCTATGATAGCTCATTTTTCCCTCTTCACGAGACGCTATATGGTGCCACTGCATTTCGGACACCGTTTCCCCACACATAAATAACCGTTGCAGCCTCGGTATTAACGGAAAATGACGAAGAATCTTCACGGGCACATCACTCGAACGGGAGTCTTTTTTAAGCTTGAATCGGTTTTTCCCGCATATTGGGCAGCTTTTAAGTGCGGCGTGTTCTTTCCGGGAAAAAACACGGTCATTCTCGCATGCATGTATTTTCTCACACTTTAGGCCGATGTTTTTTATTATCTTTTGCTCCTCATACCAGCTCGGTGGTACTTCATTTCTGTCAGGAAAGCTTCCTTCTGCAATGCTTGGAGATCGGTGAAAAACTGGTCACTCCATCTGTTTTTGCACTTGATCTGTAAGAGACGTATGGAAAAAGATAATATCGAAAACCCTTTGCAATTTGGATATAGAGTGATTCTCGAGAAAGCCTTGTACTTCTCTAATAACGCGGGTCCAGTGCTTTCCATATCATAAGAAGGTCCAGTGGCATTTATAAGCCCATCCATATTATCGACCGGCGCGAACACGGTATCATCGTCTTCAACGGCTTCGTCTTCTTCAAACTGACATACCTCCTCCTCCTCTTCTTCTACTATCCCTTATTATTTTTCGGTTTTCGCTTCAATGAATTCGTTTTACGTCTCTTGCACTGGCCATCTATTGTCCTTTTCTCCGTGAATATAGCACTTAGTGTAATCTCTAAGAAAACTGTTTTTCATGACGTGTAACTCAACATCCGACTTGTTCTGTAATCGCGTGTTCATACACTTATAGTAAGGACAATAGATTTCGTGTTCTTTCGGTATCCAAAGACGTGCGTAGGAAAAATCGGTGAAAAAGTAAACACCGTTAAGGAAAATATCGGTGGCTCTCAAGGAAACGTCAATGTATATCCAACTCTTGTTGTGGAGCTACGGGAATACCATATTGGAAGAAAATGGAATGTAGCAAGGTTCCTATAGATAAGAGTCATGGAATTAAGATTTCGTGACAAATACGGGATAGGAGGATAATAAGAAGCGTTAGTGATAGGTTTAATTGACGAGTTGGTTAAGTTTAGTTTTAATTGTTAATGGATTGGGCTCTCCTTCAACTCCTATTGAGAACTTTCTACTTCTAATCTCCTCCAACTTCTATTAAGAACTTTCTTCTTGTAATCTCAAAACTCGAGAGTTGGATTCTTCTTCCAAGAAAAATGATTATAATATTAATTGTTCTTTATTGGATATCGAGGGTAACAGCTGTAGGGATAAGGCACCTATCCCATTAAGAATATATAGAGTATACACCCATTCACTTGTGTTTTCATCCGTTTCGAGAAAATTTCGGCAGCACTTCCCCATTGTTCTTCGAGTACACTGTAATAGAACAGATAATCGTTTCAATGTTGTGAAACACCTTTGAAATGAACATCTAATCTATCTTTGTACACAGAGAACCAGCGTAAAGGTATCGACGAAATATCCCAAAACGAATGAAATACACAAGTGAATGCAGGTGTCTGTTTTATACATTCCAGTGTTTAATTCTATCGGCTATCATACGATCCTTCATATGAGACAAATCTATCGGCTATCATACGATCGAATATTAATTCTCATCACATAGACTACATGATGGTTGTTAGAAACTGAATGATAACGTTCAGTATTTAACAACCTTCGTATAGTTTTATGTCACGACGAACATCGAACGTATATTAACCGATAGACGGAAACTAAGTCACATTTTCATTTTCACATATGATTAATTATCGATGAGAATATGAAAACATCATATTATCATTGAAAATCATATACTTAGTTTAGGATTTGATTTCAATTAGTTTTACGTTTACGTTTCAAATACAAGATTTTGAAGTTCTAAGTTTATGGTAATTTTTTTTAAAGATGAGAGTTTTCTTAATCGATTTTAAGATTTTGGATTTAGGGAAAAGGTTAGGGTAGGATTTGACAAGAGTTCAATGTAGAGGAGAATGATGATAAATTAGGGTTTATCTTTGTGAAAGTTCCTAGTGCACTCGCCGCTAACCTGCGGCCAATGCCGAATACAAAAAAACAAAAATTTTGATGGCACTATAAACTAAACCCCAAGAATCTAACTAAACACCTAAACTAGAACAACAACAAGATAGAAATCATAACCTTTGTAACGTCTCCATTTGCTCCAATCGGGTTAGACTCGAGCAAGATCTCAAGAGCTCCGGATCACGTTTGCAAGCCGGTCGTCCTTCACCGAAGATGATCCACCCGAGAGTATCGATCCAAACTCCAGCTTCACCTAGTGAAGCTACCAGCGCTCCAAACTCGCTAGGAATGGAGAGTGGGGTTGTAAGAATTTTCCACTATAATTTCTCTCAAATCTAAAGCTCAAGAGAGAAAGTAAAGAAGAAGGAGGAGGAGGTGAGAAAACTTAGCCATGAGCAAGTGTAGAAAGCATGAGAGAAATAATTGAAGAATAGAATGGCTTCATATTTTTTTCACAACCATGCAAATAAAAAATCTCACAACATATTTTAATAAAGTAATGAAACTCATTTCTTTCTACATGTCTTCAACCATACTCAACGTCACCTCACCCTCTACCACATTTTATGAATATTCATAAATGAGGTGTCCATCTTCTAGAACAAATTCCGTATAAATACGGAATACAACCCGGTATACGTATCGAAATACATATACGTGTATCCGTATAAAAATACAAATAGCCGAAAGATAAAATGAATAGTGAACAATAATACTAGAATACATATTATATATATATATAAATTGTTAAATCAAAACTTGATTTAATAATCCGGCTTAATCCTAAACCGCTAGTAATATCTATCGTCTGATTAAAGTCCATATAGTCTGTACACATATTTAATCGGACACCTATATGTACCAACATACGTCATCTACATTATATCGCCTGAACCGGGAAAACCCTCTGTGTGGGACTCTAAAGACTCGACAATACGCTGGCAGTGATTACTGAATAAATCCATAATCACAAGCATGTCTGTCATGCCCCGCTTAGATGGAAACGATGATGTGGTAAGCCCGCGGTATATTTATCCAGAGAAGGTTATTCCCTAAATAAATATACTAAGCGTATTGAAACAATAATACACAATGTAAGAATAAATGAAGACTGTAAAAATTTTCAACAAATATATTTATTTATATTCAAATTTGAAATATTTACAGATGCAAGAGTGCAACTGAAAAGTAAATACAATAACAGATTCCTAAACATATGGCATACATAAACTGAAAGAAAAGGATAACTAGTCTAAGTCTGAGACGCGATCTGATCATACTCCTCCTCTATAGCGTCCACCTCCTCAGTTCCCACAGAATCTGACAAACATTCCAAAAAAATAAAGGTGCGTGGAATGCCCGTCAGCGAACTAGCGCTCGGTAAGTCCCAAAGTAGAGTAAAAGTGAAAGTGACAAGTATAGAATAATCATGGAGTAATGTATATGTCGAGTAAAAGTATATGTAAATGAACATAGGTATATGTACTATAAGTCTCTATATGGTTACTATGTTAACGTTAAGTTCCAAGTGTGATTGTCAACACAACCGTAGAAGTATTCACGAGCTCAAGAGTGGGGTCCCAGGAGCAAGGAAACATGGGCCCATTTCATGTGTTGGTATCGGGACTCCAAGCTGTGGAGGAGTTGACCTGACTGAGATTCGAGTAAATAGAATTCAAGTAGGTTAATAAATTTATAGTAAGAGGAAAATCCGTCGACTTTAGAAATCGTGAGGGTTGAAGTCCCTAATACGGGACTCCTAAAATTCCGTTGGATTCACACCTAAAACTATCCCATACTCCCCGAGTTATATATATATATATATATATATATATATATATATTATAATTGATAGATATCCTTAGTTGATTTGCTTGGTTTATTTTAACATGTCTTGATCGAACCATAGATTGCAATAGGGAATAAATGTAGTCGGGTGAGTCAAGTAAAATGCGAGTCATGTCAATTGCAATCCTGGGTCGAGTCAAGTTAGTTCGAGTAGAATGAGTTCGAGTTAGTGTTTGAGTTTAGGTGTGAGTTGGATTAGAGTTCGAGTTTAAGTTCAAGTTTGTATTCGAATTATAGACATTTCTTGTGAATGAATTTAACTGTTGAACTTTTGAAGTTCGGGAGTAATCGAACGACTGCTGCACATGGACGGCAAGATTTATGTCTTTTTCCAAGACGATTGCCATTGATAACTCCATTAAGTTACAGCGTTGTCTAACCTGAGTAGGCAAGCGCTCACTTTCTTCGGCTCTCTAAGGCTCAAGAGAAAATGATACCGCTTAAACCTATATTAATTTAGGGTCCTTAAAGATTTATTCTAGTTTGTTTACATTGTTTGCATTTCTCGAGGGGTTTTATGAAAAATGCTTTAATATTGTTTAAAAATAAATCTCGAGGGTGATTTTTAATATTAAGAGCTTTTTTATAGAAATGTATTTTATTTTCAATGGTATTTTAGTGATAAAACCTAGTTTTTAAAAGTTTATGGTATTTTTATGAAAACTACTACTTTTGGAAATTTGATGGTATTATGTTGAAATTTTAATCTTTCATTTTAAAATATAATTTTCACAATTTTTTTTCATTGGAAATACGGATTCATAATTATATATAAATTTTCCAAAGTTTAATTTGTTTTAAAAAGTCATATTTCTTTAAAAATCGTATTTTATTTTCTTTTGAGACCGAATTCTCCATGAGGAGTTCTGTATCTCACTCTACCATCCCAAAGACGTGCAATAATCCGCACCATCCATAGATGGGTTCCCCTAAAAGGGCTGTAGAGGCGCATTTGCAACAGATTTAAAAATATCGATTGAAAACATTTATTTGTAAAAACAATGGTATTTTATTGTAAACCGTATTCTTTAAATTAAATATACATTTAAAAACTTCGTGCTGTGAAACCATAGTATATGTGATGGGGTAGGTCATTACCCCGTGAGTTTTCCTAGAAGTATATAGGTTAGTTATCGAATAAAGGGTTATATTTAAATCTCATACTATTTATATGAAAAAATTTCATTATATGTTTATTTCACATGAATTTTAATTACATAAAAAGATAAATAGTGTGAATAACATTTCAAAGTAATGTTAGAGAATTGGTGTGACTTATTTGGCCTATGAAAAATGCTAAAAGTTAAAAAAATATATATATAAATAAGGTTAAGGTTAACTACACTTTGTCGATATTGTTTTAAAATGTGATTTGAGTCTAAATGGAAGAGAGGAATAGGGATTTACTGGTTGTGTAACGTTGAGAAAGAGTATGGGAACAAGAGGAAGTCTTCGTGGCATTGCGGGATCGTCAGAAATGGCTCCGGCATTCGATGGAACGAACTATGAGTGCTAACTCCACTTGACTAACCTTAACCCTTCTTGGACTTAGAGAATTTTTGAGAAATTTTCAGAATACGGGAGAGCTAGGATATGGTGTGGTATTTATAGGGATGAATATAGATATAGGGTGAATTAAAACAAGATTAATGGTATTAAAATTTGTGATTATAGAGGAAATGAAAGGTCTGTAAATCTCTTTTTAATTTCAGAGAAAACAAATAAGAAAATAAAGTAGAGAGGAGCTGAAGGGGTGCACAGGTAAAGAATGGAGGGGTTTGGGCTCATCTAAACCGCCAGTAGCGGCCTAGGGATGAAATCTGGTGGTTGGATTATCGTCACGCGTCTCGAAGTTTATGCCATGTGTGTTATTCTGTGTTAACTCCTCATTTATCCCGTTTGATTTTTCTGAAACCATTCGATTCTCCGTGTATTGCATATGCAACTCTTGGGCTTCCGAAAAGTCAAAAAGGAAAAATATAAAAAATAATTAAGACTGATGGAATTCGAATATGCAGACTATAGCACAGCAGTGTAGAGGCTTAACCAGTGAGCTACAAGTTTTTTCTTGTTTTTATTGAACAAAAATAATTTATAACTCATAATCAGGCTGAAATACACTTTCTATACATTTGAAAAAAGTTACATCTATACAGGGATTTCAGAGTCGTTACAACGTCAGTGGCACTAGCTGTACGTAACGGCTACCCAGGTATTGAGCAAAAGGAAGGCTGATGAGCAAACTCATCCGTACCTATAACGACTCTGAAATCACTGTACAGAAAATTCTTGTTATTGTACAGAAAAGAGTATTACAGCCTGTGTAAGAGTTAAAAGTTATTTTTGTGAAATAAAAGCAAGAAACAAATTGTAGCTCACTGGTAAAGCCCCTGCACTTTGTGACATAGCCTGTGCGTTCGATTTTCCCATCAGACCCAATTATTTTTAGATTTTTTTTATTATTTTTGGAAGCCCAAGAGTTTCACGTGCAATATATAGGGAAATGAAAAGTTTTAGAAAAATCTAACAGGCGCAATGAGGTTATACACCCAAATACCCACGTGGCACGAATCTCGAGGCAGAACCTCAAGATCCGACTGCCCAAAATGCCCATATGGCCGGCGCCGACGGTTGGGATGATGCCAAATCCCTCCGTGTTTTGCACACACACCCTTTCGACTCCCCTTAACTCCCCTGCACTGTTTGATTTTCCTGCAATCAAACATAGACCTTCATTTCACCATTTAACACCTTTTTAATGCATTTTAATCCACATTTTTAATTCCCAAACCCTAATTCTTCACTATAAATACCACCCCATGCCATAGCTCTCTCCCATTCAGAAATTCTAGCAAATATTCTCTCAAAACTCTCTAAGTGCCAAGTGGAATTAAGCCCCTCAAATGGGGTAGCGATCCAAACTCGACGACCGGAGCATCTCCGATGAAACCACGACCCCCGAGAGCTTCTTCAATCTCTTCTTAACCTTCTAAACACCGTAAGTCGCTCTTCTCTCCTTTTCTTTTATCTCAATTCATCTTTTTAAAACAAACCGACAAAAGAGAAGTTATCTCCGATCTAGTTTTCTTTTTAACAATTGTAAGTCATGAGATAAGCAAACGAGATCAAACTAACTTGTTGCACTAATCCTTATCTTATTCACATCATTTAGTTTTTAGATTTAAAAAAGTTCATATGAAACCAACATATAATGAACTTTTTCATTAAAATACCATGAACTTTAGTATAACCTCTTTTCGATATCTAGTATACCCAAACCCTAAAACCTTCACAGGGTAATGACCTACCCCACATACACACTATGGTTTCATAGCACGGTATTCTAAGCATATGGGTAATTCAGAGTAATTGAACTTTTTCATTAAAATACCACACCGTTTCAAAACGAATTTCTTTAAATCAGTATTTCGAAATCCTTGGCAATCACGCCTCTAGAACCCTCGTCAGGGGACCCACTAATGGATGGTGCGGATTATCACACATCCTCACGAAGTATTCGGTCTCGAAAGTAATAAAAAAAATACGGCTTTTAAGAAACGCGACTTTTTCTAATAAAAACTAATATTTTGGGAAAATTATATAAAAATCATAAATCCGTATTTTCAATTATTAAGAAACTATATTTTTAAAAGAAAGATTAAAATTGTTAATAAAATACCACCAAATTTCTAAAAGTAGTAGTTTTTCATAAAAATACCACAAACTTTCAAAAAGCTACGTTTTATCACCAAAACACCACAAGAATTAAATACATAGTCATGAAAACCCTAAATGTTATAAATCACTCTCGAGGTTTATTTTTAAACAATATTAATATATATTTTTCATAAAACCCCCTCGGGATATACAAACAATATTTAAGGACTCTAGATTAATATAGTTTAAGCGAGATCAATTCTCTTGAGTCCCAAGGAGCCGGAGAAAGTGAGTGCTTGCCTATTCAGGTTAGATAACTTAACGGAGTTATAAAATGGCAATTGTCTTAGAAAAAGACACAAATCCTGTCGTCCATGTACATCAGTTGCCGATATCACCCGAACAAAAGATTTTTAACAATTTACATCAGTTCACATGAAAAGACATGAAATCAAATCCAAACTCAGATCTAAACATGAACTCAAACTCGAACACAAACTCGAACTTTAACCTAACTCAAATCTAAACTCGAATATGTACTCGAAACCAATCTACTCGAACCAACTTGACTCGAATCCATATTGCAATTGTCATGACTCGCACATTACTCGAATCACTCGAATACAATCTACACCTTTTGCAATCTAGGGTTTCGATCAAGACATGCCAATCAATCAATCAAATGTTTATTAACTGGTTATAATATATTATATATGGGGTGCTTGGGATAGTTTCTTGTGTGAATCCAATAGAGCTTCAGGAGTCCCGTATTAACCTCTTTTTTTATTTTACTCGAATATCAGTCGGGTTGACTCATCCACAGTCTAGAGCCCCAATGCTAACACATGAAATGAACCCGTGTTTCCTTGCTCCTGGGGCCCCACTCTTGAGATCGTGAATACTTCTACGGCTGCGTTGACATTCACACTTGGAACTTAACGTTAACATAATGACTATATAGAGACATATAGTATATACTCACCCATGAACATATACTCCTACTCGTTATACATATTCTACACTTGTTATTTTCTTTACTCTTACCTGTCTTTGGGACTTACCGAGTGATAGTTCACTGAAGGGCATTCCATCCACTTTTCTTCTCTTGGAATGTACATCAGATACGGTCGAGACGGAGGAGGTTGAAACCACAGAGGAGGACTACAACCAGATCGCTACCCAGGGCTAACTCAGCTTCATTGTTTTCAGTTTATGTATGCCACTTGTTTAGGCATTTTCCTTATTGTATTTACTTTCCAGCATAAACTCTTGTATTTGTAAATATTGGAAGTTGAATGTAAATAAAAATATTTGTTGAAAAATTTTAGAGTCTCAATTTATTCTTACATTGTGTATTATTGTTTCAATACACTTAGTATATTCATTTAGGAAATGACCTTCTCTGGATAAATATACCGCGGGCTTTCTACGTCACCGTTTCCATCTATTGGGAAGCGGGGCGTGACAGTACCCCTACTGAGCCTGTCTGTGACAATCTCCATACAGTCCAGTCTGTTCGTCTAAGAGTATCGCATACCGGGTTTAGGGGGTGGATAAAGTCAGACCCCTAATTAATAACGCGATAATTCGTGTCGGTGTGAATCCCATCACCCACTGAGAAACTGCTGATCCAAATCAGTAATTCTCATCCACATTAGCCAAGGATTTTTAGTGATGGCCACCCGTGCACAGCGCGACATCTGCCCTCAATACCGGGAGAGACGAATCCCCGATGATCCGCTCACTGCCTCCATATGGCTCAGGACTGTACCCAACTAAAACTTGTTTGCATGACTCTTTTGAGCCCTCGTAGGATGATAATCAAAGTACAGTAGGAACTCACACGAGACAAATTACGATCTCAGGTCGACAGACTAACCTGTACTCATGTCACCTGAGAATTGCTATCTGACAATAAGTATAATACTATCTAGCATGTTCCCGGCAAGTCCGTCCAGTGTAACTTATAACCTAATGAGCACATGTATACTATTTTTGGTGACTAACTGACACCAATAGTTGTGAGACTAGCCATCGCCCCTCGTCGGGGTCAAGAAACGTATACACTAGTCTACTCTGAGATATCGATGCCCAGTCTCAATTTTCCCATGACTAGGGACATTTAAGGATTTGCTTATAGACTACTCAATTCTCACAAGTGTGATCGCCACAATAACCCTGGTAGTCAAGCAAGAATCCTATGGGCTTTATAAACATGTAATAGTGATCGGTAATACCACATTATACATGTATATGATGATAGAGATGAACCAGATAGCATACTATCATCACGAGTAAGACTGTTCTACCCGTATAGATCCTGCATGCGATTACAATAATGGCATGCCTGCGATTACAATAATTGCTTTGAGGGCACTATAGCCAACACCTTGTTCATATGTGTCTGTGTGTTTGTGTGTGTGTGTCTGTTTGTGTATATCTGGGGTTAGGGTTAGGGTGGAATTTGACAAGAGTTCCATGTAGAGAAGAATAATGGTGAATTAAGTTTTGACCCTATTTGTATGTGTGTGTCTCTATGTGCGCGCGCGCTTGTGTGTGTATGCTTGTGTGTGTATACACACACACATACACACACAAGCGTGTGCGCGCATTTATTAAATTACTATAAAATACTTTATAATGTTTCACTAAATTGCCCTTGGCTATTGTTGTTTTGTCACTAAACTAGCTTAACGATGGTCCAAAGCAACCTATTTTTTCAATTTCAGTAAAGTACACTAAATGCCCTTAATTATTGTTGGTTTTTCACTAAACTGTCTTAACAAATTTAAATAAACTATTCATCTTCTTGAATTAACTAAATTACTATAAATTTCACTCAAATAACATTAACTATTGTTGTTTTTCACTAAAATACAGTAAACTGTTGTTGCTTTTCAATAAATTACCTACAAAAATTCGCCAAATTACCCAAACCGAACCCTAAACCTAACCCTAACCATTATCCTAAATCTAACCCTACCTGTTAACCCTAATTAACCCTACCATTAACCGTAACCCTAATCATACCCCTAACCCAGCCCTAACCCCAAAACCCTAACCCAGACGGCCCTAATTAACCCCTAACCAAAACCCAAACCCTAACAAATATCCGGCTGGCCAACTAGAGGGGGGTCGGCAACAACAATAACAAAAACAAAAACACCAGCAACACCAATAATAGCGGCAGCAATAACATTTTGCGGCAACAAAGTTTTTGGGATCAATCGAGCACAACAATTAAAATTAAACAAAAAAATTAAAATTTAACCATTTATATTTACCTTTGACGAACGGCGGCGAGCTCAAAACGGTGGCGAGCGACCTTGGAACGGAAGCAAGCTTCGAAGACCTCGAAGCTAGCTAGGGCTTCGATCTAGCGGTGGCGAGCTTCGACGAGGGCCTCAATCGACGTTTTGGGGCTTTGCTGGGACGAGGGAGGACAAAGCTTCGACATTGGCGAGGCTTGGAGGGGGCAGGGAAGCTCAGGAGACAAGGTGGAGGCAGTGGAGAGCAACGCTAGGACGGGAGATTTAGGGTCAAGCCACAAACATAAAAATTAAAGAAAAAATATTAAAATCAAAACTAATTAAACTTACCTCTTGATGACTATGAACCTAGAGCCTCGATCTACGGCGGCGACGATCTCGATCGATCAGCTAGCGGCGATCTTCCACGAAGTTAGGGCTTCGACTGTGGCTGGTCCTTGGAGCTTCAATCACTGGCGGCAACGTGCTCCAGACAGTGGCGATGAGCTCGACGAGGTGGTCGGAGTGGATGGGGAGAGCGGGAATGAAATTGGGGCAAAATTTTTAAAGGGAAAGAAGAGAGAGCTCGAGGAAAATAAGAAGGGATAGGGGTTTTGTCACAGGGGGTTAGTAGGGGCCGTCACATATTACAATTGGTCACGGTTTGCACCGTGACTATTTCTATAAGAACCGTGACTTTAAAATGGTCACGGTTTAAACCGTGACGAAATTCCCATTACCTTTGGGCCTTTTTGTAGTAGTGCAAGCTTATCATATCAGTTGCTAATATCAGTACCATATTAGGAATTTCGAGAAAAGGAAAATTATCAGAATATAAAACTGGTTTTTCTTAGAGGTTTTGATTTTATGACATAAACTTTAGAATGGTATCGCATCAAGAACCTTAGTACAAATCCGTTGGATGAGTATTAGAAAAACGGATTAGAAAACACACGAAAGCTCGTCAGGTCTCAGGCACTTCGAAGACGCTTAATCTACAGGAAAGTGTTAATGTATAAAAGTATTTCTCTTGCTCTTTTGAAGAGTTGGTATAGTGTTAAAGGCTTTCAAGAAAGAATTTAACCTTAGCCAGTACGTATTGTTTCCTTGTGTCGTAATATTATTGAGTGGAGCAGAAAATGTAAGTAATATTAAGAATATTTCCGAATTGTCAATTTAACTTTATTACGGATTCAATTTTAGTGCAAAATTGATATGATTGATAGGCCATAGATTTGCATTTTGATGAGCTAAGGGGCGTTGCACGGCTCACCCAGCTTGGCGTCTAGGGCCCACATGGAGCCGATGCACTTAGTGCGGGATCAACGCCTGCATTAGGTTATGATGGAGGTCGTGATCTCCCTGAGGTGTTGTCCTCCGTCGATCTGGTAGCGAGCGGTTTTGAACGGTTGAGATTGATTTGGGGATTGTTGAGCGTGTGGATCTCAATAGGTTATTGGAAGTTGCTGGGGCCGAGCTACCTGCAAGGGAAGTCCCGGGGTGGGAAACCACTGTGGGACCCTCCGACGATCAAGTTAGTACCGGGAAATAATAGCAGCATAGCGGCCTATTGGAATGAGTTCCAGTTACCTGAGTCGTCTGAAAGATGGATTTTTATAGTGGTCGCGTGGAGCGAGCCGGCGTGAGATCCTCGCCGTCAGTTACGCCCCTGCGTTATCCCCGCATTAATGGAAGGATGCACTCATTAATGGGAGGATGCGCCAGCATAGGACGCGGAACATAGGGCGGCGGATATCTCTCCTTGGCGAGATACGCGGATCCGTTATGGGGGCATTTGGGCTTCGCGCTCTCAGTTGATCAGAGAAGCCGAGGAAGCTCATCCTGTCAGGAGACTCGGAGATGAGCCGGGGAGCTGAGGGAGCTCGGCCTGTCGGATGGCTCGGATACGAGCCAGAGGCCAAGGATGCTCAGGCCTTGTAACAACTCATAGACAAGCAGGGAGGCCGAGGAAGCTCGGTTGTAGCATTGCTTGAAGGTGAGTTGTTGGCTGTTTGCTAGGTGAATATGGAAGGTACTCAGAGAGGTCTCCAGAAGGTCGGATGCATCCTCGGAGACGAAGTCCCGAGGAACGTCCCCAATGCGTCTTGTTTATTCCACCTCTATAGCCCCTGGGACACGTCATCCGCCACGTGTCCTAATCTGAAGAATTACTACTTATGAGCATCATCATTAGCCCACACTCTCGTTCCGGCCTATTTTATGGGTCGGGTCGAGAATGGCCTGCTAGGTTTTCTCTGCTCAGCTTAGTGTTGAGAATCATAGTGTGGATTGTCCGAAGACGACATGGCGTGTGGAAGTTGCATCGTTTCGATCTTTGAGTCCACGTGTTGTCTCACCACGCGCCTAAGTTTTCACGCGCATTCCCGATGATGTCAGCGGATCGGTGAAATGATTGCGCTTTAAAGAGGAGCGCCGTTTCACTCGATCATCAGTTGCGCTATGGGCCACGTGTCCGACGTCGGTTGGCGGATGCGACAGGCTGTCTCTGACTCCTGCAATGAAGATACATCCGCAATGGTCGACCGCCACGTGGAACCTCGACGGCCGCTAGGCGCGACGCTTCATTTTGGCGGGAATCGGTATGGGCAATAGGATTCTCTCTTTGGGGTGTATAAATAGGAGGGGACCATCCTAGGCCAACACTTTTCCTCAAATCTCTTTCATTGTTTGAAGATTGCTCGGTGCACCTCCGCTTAGATCGGATCTTCTGTTGAATTTTCCTCACCGAGTCTCTTTCTTTGAATCAGGTTAGATGTCTTCCTCCGAGGAGTCTGTAGATGTAGTAGAGGTAGAGTCGGATGATGAGGCTCCGGTTGTTGGGGCCGAGTCTAATGGGTCTTCCTCCTTTTCGGCTTCAGATAGCCGAGAGGGTACTTCTTCTTCTGCATCTTCTGCATCGGGCTTGCCCTCTAGAGTCAGGGCCGCCCTTGTCACTCGCTGTCGGGCGGCGACAAGGGCTCCCAAGGTGCGCATGGGGAACATCCGCGATGTGCCCTCTGTTTTGAATCGCATGGTTGAGCTTTTCGACATCCGGACTCGATTCCATGTTCTTTTTAACTATTCACTCCGTTTAGCCAGAGAGGGTGAGCGGGCAGACCAGGTGCGGGGCAAGGAGATTTCTCTGTATCTAGAAGCATTCCGGGTAGGAATGTGTCTGCCCTTCTCACCCGAGGTTCATGCGATGCTTCATTGCTTCCGTCTTGCCCCGGGCCAGCTAGCGCCGAACTCGTGGAGGATCCTCGTCGGGTTTCTGGTTTAGTTAAAATTTGATCGAATCCCCTTCAGTTTGACCCTCCTCTTATCTTTTCTTTGCTATAAAAATCACCCCGGTACCAGTAAGGAAAAGCCGAGATGGGTGTACTTTTCGTTTAAAAAACGTAAGGATGGTGTTAGTTATATGTATGCCCTAGAGGCCATTACTATACATAGGATGTATATTGTAGTGGATGCTTGGACATATATAGGGAGGACTTTCTTGCTCGACATGATAGTATGCTATCTGGTTGCTCTTTACCTTAACGTGTATACTGATTGTCTCTCTGTTACATGTTGGTAAAGCCCTTAGGATGTGTACTTGACTACCTGGACTATGATGCGGATCATACTAGTGGGGACATGGTAGTCCATAAGTACATCCTTTAAGGTCCCTAGTCGTGGGTGTATCGAGACGGGGCATCGATATACCAGAGTAGACTAGCGTATACCTTCTCAACCCATACAGATGGGCGATGGATGATCCCATATCCATTGGTGTTTGACATCAGAGATGATATACGGGTGCTCAGTAGAGACTGGGTACACTGGACGGACTCGCCGAGAACTCCCAGATGGTATTATACCTCACGTCAGATGGCAGTTCTCTGGTGACACTGGTACAGCTTAGTCTGTAAACCCGAGATCGTCATAGAGTCTTGTGTGATTCCCACTGTGCTTTGATTTCCACCTTACCACGTCCAAGAAGGCGTGCAAAATGGTGGTTTTGGGGTACAGTCCCGAATCACATGGAGGCAATGAGCGATAGGAGGGGATTCGTCTCTCCCGGTATAGGGAGTTGATGTTGCGCTGTGTTCGATTGGCTATAACCGGAAATCCCTGGCCAGGGTTGCTGAGATTTACTGGTAAGTGTTACCAGTAGTTTCTCGAACTGTTATAGACCTCATATCGACACGAATTATCGAGCTACTGGGGTCTGACGTTTACCACCCCTAGGCGAGATATGCGACATATCAGACGAACGGACCGGACTGTACGGTAAGTGTTACTGGTTGGATTCACAGGAGTGTGAGCGGGCTTGCTTGTTGATCTTCTGATCGCTCAATACCCGGGTGGCCGTTACGTTTAGCAGACCGCTTGCGGCTTGTGGGTGTTTGATATGATCATCACCTACTGCCGGCGTATTGACGAGTCTTTAGAGTCCTACACAGAGCTTTCCTGGCTCAAGCGAAACGAAATAGGAGCGCATATGAGATATGTGCGGGACCGAGAATAATGCGTTTATGTGATATCGTATTCTATTCTCGCGATGAATGTATCGATTGGTTGTATGCGATATAACCTAGTTATCGAATCGAGGATTGATTCGATAAGTCGATACATTGGATATTAGTCGGTCATATGCGATATGACCGGATCGTTAAATCAAGTGTTGATTTAATGATTTAATGTATAATTATATATTTAATATATTACTTTACATTAACTAGTATTGGTTCACTTAAGATTATTTTTCTCACTTGTTTGTGTACATTGTATATATGATATATGTTTGTGCACTATTTTGTATCATGTTTGATGATACATGCAAACTTGGATGTGTGTATGCTTTGAACCATGTTTAGGTTAATGGTTAGGGTTTTTATTTATTTATTTATTTATTTATTCATTTTGGCAAAAATAAAATGGTGGCATTTTTTGTTTTTATTTGAAGCTTCATGAAGCTTTGAAAAGTCAAACCATTTTGTTTTTTCCTAAACCTAACCATTTGCCTAAACCCTAGTTTATTCTCTACATAAGTTTACTAACCCATGGTTGCTATATGATAAGGCATCACTTGATTTTCTATTTTAATAATTCATTCATTTTTTCATTTCTTTCTTCTTCTTCTTCTTGATGAAGAAAGAACACCTTTGCTAGAAATTTTCAAGTGATGAATCCAAGTGAGAAATCCAAATCCAAAGTGAACCCACTTCCTATTTCTTCATCCTTTACCACTTACCATGTTGTATAGGGTGTTTTCTTCACAAGTTTCATAAGCTAATGAAGATGGAGCTTGAGTTAGAGTTGCCTCGACGTAGATCATCTTCGGCATCGAAGTCAACGACCTAGCCCGATCATTTCTCCGACGAAACCATCGTTAGAGTCCGGGATCCCGGTGATCGCAGCGAAGGGACGTCATTACGGAGCTAAAGAAGTGGTGGACCGGATCTACAAAGGTTGTTTTTCCATTCACTTAGTAGTTAAGTTATTAACTTGTTGTAGTTTCGCCTTTACCTCTAGTTAACGATCTAGTTTAGGGTTTCTCGGCACCGGAAAATTTGAATTTGGCATGGTAGATGCCTTGTGGAACCTCTTAAGTGTGCCTAGGAACCCTACATTGGTATCAGAGCCTAACTTGAGCTTTAGGCGATTGGTAGATGATGTTAGAAACCCGATCGAACCCCGAAACCCTATTTTACAACCCTCTCTGTACAATTTTTAAAACAGTGTGTTTTTCCAGATTAAAAATTTCCAAAAAATTCAGCAGGGAATTGTAGGAGTTACTGTGCAGCATGTGCACTTAACTCGACAGAAGCGCCGCGGAACCGCGGCCCCATCCTAGTTTGTGCGGCGGTTCCGCGGCCAATTTGTTGAATTAGTGCACGTGGTTTGCACAGTAATTTGTTACTGTTAGTGCTGTGTTTTATGGGAATTTTTAATATTTACTCAAGAGTTGAGTTTTCTGGGTTGTATTGGGGACTCGGTGTTTCGATCGGGAAGTTTAACTTCGTCTGTGGGTTTTTCCGGATAATTTTAGAAAATGTTGAAAAGTTCGACCGGATATAAATACCCACTTTTTCCCCTGTCGGGAAATTTCCAAGTATTGGATCTTTCCGTAGTTTAAGAACGTTCGAAGTAGTGCAAGTAACGCGATGGACCCTCTAGAAGACAACAAACCTTAACTCGATTATGTGACCGTCTTGAACTGCCCTTTGAACCTTAGGGTTTGGGGCAGTACGGCGTGCCACATGTGAGGCGTTGGCTTGAGCCTTCTACGGCTGGACCGTTGGTACTGAGGCATGAAGTGAATGTTTTTAAACTTATTTCATGTGTTGAGCTGTTTCGGGAAAACTTGGGTGTTTGATTGTTCGATCGAAAAGTTTAACATTTTCTATTTATCTGGAATGTGATACAATATTTGGAATCCACAAAGAGTTATGAGATAACCGATTTGAATGTTATAAACATAGCACTTTAGTCTTACTTGATCGGTTGCCACGGAATTTTGATGTGATCAAAAGTCCGTCGCAATCACGTAGCGTACGCGGATACTCGCCGGGTAAACTTAATAGATAGCCACGCCCCATAGCCCCGACCAAGTGACTGTAGGAGAACCCCGTCGCCGAAAGCATCCGTTCGGGTGCTCACGGCAGCGGTGTTCCGTCTTAGTGCACTTCGTCGACGGCATCGGGGGTGCGGCCGCCTACTAAAGTTTGCGACGAGCATTCGATCAAAATGCCGGGAATCTTGTTGAATTTCCCGACTTAATATTGAAAAGTGTTTTCGATAATGAGACTAAAATGCGGGGTTTATAATTGTTAGGCATGTGATGTCTAAGGAATTCAGATGGTTAGGCATGCGATGTCTAAGGAGGTTGCGGATTCCAACTGTTGTAGTTTTACACTTTCTTTTCTGTGACCGTAAGTGTAATATGTGATATCGCCGGTTTCGTTGCTATATGTCAACGACAATTGGGATACGCATATTTACTTACGTTGATGACATGTGATGTTATGTGTTGCTGGATATGTTATATTGGATCGTCGTGTTTGAATAGCCGGGGTTTTTTATGTGAGATGAGTGTTTTTCATTTTCATTCATGTAAATAACTTGTATGTAATATTCTTTTATTGGGGCACTTCCAGGTTGCGGAAGATGTCGCCATTTTATATTATTTTCTTTTCCGCACTAGGATAGACCCAAGGAGGAGAGCACAAGTAACCGGGTTCTAGAGTCCAGTGGGAGACCAACTCGAGGAGTCGAGTCCGGGTCTCCTAACTCTAGAATTGGTAGGGTTGCATGCCGCTCTCGTAGGGGTCTAGGGGTGTGGGTTTGGCTATTCATCACGACCGTGGAATCCGTGTTTTATTCAGGCTCAGAATAAAACACGGACGTCCTAGTATATCCAATATTTCATATGATATTTTCTGCTGCGTTATCTGTGATGTGATCATGTGATATGTTCAGATAGATACTGTATATAGTATATATGATATATTATATAGACGTTACTTATGTTTTACACCCGCGCTAGCCCTGCCCCGCTCTGTCGTTAGTTACCTAATCTAACGGTGCATGAGGGGACATCGAGGCGAATGCGGATGGCATAAGTGTACGTCGTATTTATCTGTGATGTTTAGATGCTTAAATGATGGGACTTCATTAATGAGATTAATGAAATAAAAGAAACCTAAGATATTGTGGAATCGAATTTTCAAAATCAGGTAGCTACAGTTCTTGCTTTGCATCGCGGTGTTCCTTGTAGAACATCCTGCACCTTATTCGATGAGGAAAGGGCCGAGATCCCTTCACCAGGAGTGACCCCTTTAGCAATAACTGGCAGATGCTACAATACTCGGTTTGTCTTTTGATTGCTTCTATAGTTCTTGCTTTGCATAGTGGTATATATGATATATCCTGCACCTAATTCGATGAGGAAAGGGTCGACGATCCCTTCACAGGGAATGACCCCTTTAGCAAAACTAGAAAAGCCTCAAAAACACTCCATTTCAAAATCATTTGATTCTACAACGATATCAAGTTCATTACGCAATAGGTTTTCAGAAAAACCTATCGTAGCCCTATGTCATTTCAGATAAGTAGTAGCTAGTATTCGTGCTGCGTTTGTTGGCCTTTGTCAAGGCGTAGTGTGCGGTAGCTAACTAGTGCTTATCTGCTTATGCATATGATGCAGATTGGGTTAGGGTAGTCGTACGACCTTGTTGGCCTTTGTCAAGGGTCGTGCAGGTGGGTTTAATTCAATCAAGAAATGACGGGTTGAACTTGACTAGCATCCTATGGTTTGTTGGTCTTTGTCAAGGTCATAGGAGGTTAGGGGCAAAATATTATCGGGAATTTCAAGTGTTGAAATTTGCAATGAGATTGCATACGTTCTATAAGATAGTTGGATCCCGATACCCGCTGCGAGTAATTGTTACTCCTGGGAGAGTTTTGCACATTACAATTAGCCGATCTAGTAGGTGTCTAGAAAGGTGTCAACGGGGTTACGCCTCTGGAAAAATGAGGTTTACTGTAATTAGGTCCATGCGAAAGCACGGGGAACCTCCCTCAAAGTACCGACACTGGCCTGGCTGAAAGATTGGCGAACTTGTAGCGTGTAATTAATCCCGGCTAGTCTTTCCTTTTAGGGTTTGAAGGAAGATTTGATAAAAACAGTGGGAGCCATCCTGATTAGATAAAATAATAACCAATCTGATCTTGCAAGAGCATACGCTGAGTGTTTTCTTCTCTCTCTCTCCAGGTAGCGACCATATCACGCCTTAATCAAGATAATAATACGGATGTATTGACCGAACCCGCTTGTTATACTGAGCTGGGGAACGTTGGTCCGCTCCAACTTATAACTGTTATAAAGACAGAGCAGGAAATTGGGGAATACCAGATTTCCCATGCCGCCCAAACGAAGAAAGTGCATGCTGATGCATCGTCTTCGGGTATGTTCATTACAGAGAACTGTTTCTCGGTATACTTTACGTCCTGGGTATGAGATACCGGATCAGGATCCCGCTAATGTAATCTGTTACATGGGCTACAGAAAGGTAGAGAACTGAGAACGGGTGATAAGTTTCATGAGACAGAAAACGGTGCAAGTGTTGCAGCCAAGTCTGTTGGTCACTGTCACCCTGTAATTCCAAATACATTGATTCTGAATGAATGTTATTAGATACCGAACCTGATATACAAAATCATATCAATCTCTTTATCAGTAAAGAAATGATAAAATTTTGTATTGTTGGATAATGTTTTGAACATTTCCTATATCAAAAGTTGATCGGTTCAGGCGCGTTATCTAAAAGCATTGATGTTCTAAATCAAACTACAGTTCTTAGTATACGGAACACACACAAGAGGAAGAGTTCAGAAATGAACGGATCCTTCTTGAGGTATTGTAGACTAGGTCATATCAATGCGACCCGACTAGCTAAGTTGCACATAAGATGCATATTTAAATCTGTTTGAATTTACATCTTGTGAAAACTTGCCAGTCATGTCACAAAGATAAGATGACCATAGCTCTGTTTACTGGAAACAGAGAAAGAGTTAGTGAACTCTTGGGATTGATACATGCTGATGTATGAAAGTCTCCAGTCTACACATGCCAAGACCGGTTCTTTTTACTTTATTACATACTCTGATAATCTCTCAAGATTTAGACATATGTTCCTGTTGAAACACAAGTCCGAACCTTTTGAGATATTCACAGAATATAAGTTAGAAGTAGAGAACCAAAACGGGTATAAGTATCATGTCCTTTGATGTGATCAAGGAGGAGAATACTTGAGCACGAAATTCCTGGATTATTCTAAAAGAGAATGAGATTCTCTCTCAGCATTACTCCTCCGTATACACCACATCAGGTCGGTGTATCGAGGAGAAGCAATAGCACCCTATGTGATATGGTGTGCTCTATGATGAGTACTACTGAGTTTCCTATTTCCTTTTGGGAGTTATGCGCTTGAGAAGTTGCATACCTATTGAATAGGGTTCAAATCAAATCAGTTGCCTACCACTTCATATGTGATATGGAAAGGGAAGAGTCCATATCTTAAGTTTGTTAAGATTTAGGGTTGTCCGGCCTATGTCTAAAAGCAAAATCCGGACAAGCTCAAGGCAAGGTCAGTTATGTAGAACTGGAAAGGTTCCAGCTATACAAACTGCAGCTGATGATTTGGAAGAACCAAAGGATTCAGTAGATTCCAACGAACCTCGGCCTCTCCGCCGATATAGTAGGGTTCCTCACCCACCTGAGAGTTACTTCGGTTTCTCTATGACAGTGGGAGCGAGGATTGCATCATGAGATGATGACCCAACTATTTTCGAGCTGGCCATCAGGAGTGGGACTCTAAAAGAATGGCTGGATACTTAGCGATCTGAGATGGAATCCTTATACACCAACAAAGTATGGACTTTGGTTGCTTGATCTGAAGGGTTAAATCCCCATCAGGAGCAAGTATATCTTGAGAAGATTACTTGGTGTACATGGAAAAGTTGAGACTTTCAAAGCTAGACTTGTTAAAGGTTTTCGTCATCGACCAGGCGTGGATAATGATGAAACCTTTTTCCAGAGGTTATGCTTAAGTCCATCCGGATTCTACTTGCCACGGCTACATACCATGACTACGATATCTGGCGGTTGGGTGTCATGACTGCTTTTCTAAAATAATGTTTTAGAAGAAAGCGTCTATAAGTACACAGTCAGAGGGCTTCGTAGACAGTGGGAGCAACGGAAACGTGTGCAAGATGTTTTATGTGATAAAGCAGGCATCGCGGAGTTGGAACATCTGTTTTGATGTGGTAGTCAAAGAGTTTGACTTCATCAAAATGGTAGATGAACCTTGTATATACAAAAAGGTAGTAGGGAGTATGGTGGTGATCCTCGTAGAGTACGTGGATGACATACTCTTGATAAGAAAGGAGTTTCCTATACTACGCTCGGTCAATCTCCACTTATCACAATAATTCTCCATATAGGATCAAAGTGATACCTCCTAAATCCTGGGTTTTGGATCTATGAGATAGATCTAATTGGATGTTAGGATACTCACTAGTTGTAGTGAGATGGTATCAATTGATCCTGGGGAGAATCACTGGAAAGGTTCCAGAATGATAAGGACGACTGAAAGTCAGTCACAGGCATTGTCTTTACCCTCACTAAAGGGACGGTATGTTGGAAGAGTTCCAAGCTAGATACCGTGACATACTAGACGATAAAGGCTGGATGCAACGCTACTTAAGATGCTACCAAAGAGGCAGTCTGGATGTATATTAGTTCATGAGATGAACTTCATTCTTCCTATTGTGTGACAATGGAGTTGTGGCTTATGCCAGGGAACGCCCGTCCCATCAGTGATCCAGACATATTCTAAGGCAGTGTCACCTGATCATGGAGATAGTTGATCTCCAAAGAGATCGAGGTTAGGAGAGTAGACTCAGAGGACGACACGGCGGATCCACTCACAAAGGCATTTTCCCAGAAAGAGACTTTTATGGGATGGTTGAGTATGAGATACTACAACCGCTGCTATCAGATGGCCCTAGTGCAAGTGGGAGATTGTTAGTATGTATGCCCTAGAGGCCATTACTATACATAGGATGTATATTATAGTGGATGCTTGGACATATATAGGGAGGACTTTCTTGCTCGACATGATAGTATGCTATCTGGTTGCTCTTTACCTTAACGTGTACACTGATTGTCTCTCTGTTACATGTTGGTAAAGCCCTTAGGATGTGTACTTGACTACCTGGACTATGATGCGGATCATACTAGTGGGGACATGGTAGTCCATAAGTACATCCTTCAAGGTCCCTAGTCGTGGGTGTATCGAGACGGGGCATCGATATACCAGAGTAGACTAGCGTATACCTTCTCAACCCATACAGATGGGCGATGGATGATCCCATATCCATTGGTGTTTGACATCAGAGATGATACACGGGTGCTCAGTAGAGACTGGGTACACTGAACGGACTCGCCGAGAACTCCCAGATGGTATTATACCTCACGTCAGATGGCAGTTCTCTGGTGACACTGGTACAGCTTAGTCTGTAGACCCGAGATCGTCATAGAGTCTTGTGTGATTCCCACTGTGCTTTGATTTCCACCTTACCACGTCCAAGAAGGCGTGCAAAACGGTAGTTTTGGGGTACAGTCCCGAATCACATGGAGGCAATGAGCGATAGGAGGGGATTCGTCTCTCCCGGTATAGGGAGTTGATGTTGCGCTGTGTTCGATTGGCTATAACCGGAAATCCCTGGCCAGGGTTGCTGAGATTTACTGGTAAGTGTTACCAGTAGTTTCTCGAACTGTTATAGACCTCATATCGACACGATTTATCGAGCTACTGGGGTCTGACGTTTACCACCCCTAGGCGAGATATGCGACATATCAGACGAACGGACCGGACTGTACGGTAAGTGTTACTGGTTGGATTCACAGGAGTGTGAACGGGCTTGCTCGTTGATCTTCTGATCGCTCAATACCCGGGTGGCCGTTACGTTTAGCAGACCGCTTGCGGCTTGTGGGTGTTTGATATGATCATCACCTACTGCCGGCGTATTGACGCGTCTTTAGAGTCCTACACGGAGGTTTCCTGGCTCAAGCAAAACGAAATAGGAGCGCATATGAGATATGTGCGGGACCGAGAATAATGCGTTTATGTGATACCGTATTCTCTTCTCGCGATGAATGTATCAATTGGTTGTATGCGATATAACCTAGTTATCGAATCGAGGATTGATTCGATAAGTCGATACATTGGATATTAGTCTGTCATATGCGATATGACCGGATCGTTAAATCAAGTGTTAATTTAATGATTTAATGTATAATTATATATTTAATATATTACTTTACATTAACTAGTATTGGTTCACTTAAAATTATTTTTCTCACTTGTTTGTGCACATTGTATATATGATATATGTTTGTGCACTATTTTGTATCATGTTTGATGATACATGCAAACTTGGGTGTGTGTATGCTTTGAACCATGTTTAGGTTAATGGTTAGGGCTTTTATTTATTTATTTATTTATTTATTTATTTATTCATTTTGGCAAAAATAAAATGGTGGCATTTTTTGTTTTTATTTGAAGCTTCATGAAGCTTTGAAAAGTTCAAACCATTTTGTTTTGTCCTAAACCTAACCATTTGCCTAAACCCTAGTTTATTCTCTACATAAGTTTACTAACCCATGGCTATATGATAAGGCATCACTTGATTTTCTATTTTAATAATTCATTCATTTTTTCATTTCTTTCTTCTTCTTCTTCTTGATGAAAAAAGAAAACCTTTGCTAGAAATTTTCAAGTGATGAATCCAAGTGAGAAATCCAAATCCAAAGTGAACCCACTTCCTATTTCTTCATCCTCTACCACTTGCCATGTTGTATAGGGTGTTTTCTTCACAAGTTTCATAAGCTAATGAAGATGGAGCTTGAGTTAGAGTTGCCTCGACGTAGATCATCTTCGGCATCGAAGTCAACGACCTAGCCCGATCATTTTTCCGACGAAACCATCGCTAGAGTCCAGGATCCCGGTGATCGCAGCAAAGGGACGTCATCACGGAGCTAAAGAAGTGGTGGACCGGATCTACAAAGGTTGTATTTCCATTCACTTAGTAGTTAAGTTGTTAACTTGTTATAGTTTCGCCTTTACCTCTAGTTAACGATCTAGTTTAGGGTTTCTCGGCACCGGAAAATTTGAATTTGGCATGGTAGATGCCTTGTGGAACCTCTTGAGTGTGCCTAGAAACCCTACAGATGGGGCGGCCGGGGTCGGAGGTAGTGGTCGTCTCTTCTTCCATCCATGAATAGAAGGAGAAGTATATCTTCGTCGGGCCACCGGAGGGCGAGGATTGGCCTGTAACCACACAGTGGCACAGGGCCGACTGCCCGAAGGTGAAGCAGTCGACCTCCCCTGAGGCGAGGGTAGTGTCCTAGTGGGAACCGTTCCAGCGGGGTGATGTCCTGCTTTCCGAGCAAGTACTCAGCTGGGGCTGGGCTCAGTCCTGTGCGTTTTTAAGGTAAGTTAGGGTTTTTGACGATATGTTTAGACTTTGCTAAATTTTCTTCGTCGTTTCCACTTCTCTGATCTTTTCTCCCGTGTGTTCTTTTTTGCAGAGCCTATTGACCGATCAAAAATCATGGCTGCCATAGCCTAAGGAAGAATGATCAGTGGTGCAAGCTCGTCCCGACCCGGTCCAAGCGCGGCCCCGAGGAAAACTCCTCCGGCCAAGACTTTTGCAGCATCCCTAATTCCAGAGGAGTGCCGCGGGGGGGGTCAGAGGCACGTGCGGGACCCGGTGCCCCGCGCGAGGGAGGAGGAGTCTCCCCCGCCGAGGAAGTCCCCCTCAAGAGACAGAAGAGGATGGTCTCTCGGCCACCCCCTACCGCGATCTAAGTGTAGGAGGGCGACTTCTACATTGAGATGCCTTCGGGGCTGTTTGTGGCCGACAGCTTACTTGCGGACATGGAGAAGTCAGCCGGGACCATGATTCCCGGGACACCATGAAGGCCCAAGTGGCCACAATAGCGCAGGAGGCGGTTCAAGTCGGTATCTAGCTTTCTTCGAAAATTCCTTAAGTTTTATTTCCTCTGTTTTAGCTTTTTAACATGCTTACTGTTTTCCTCATGTCCTTCAGCACTGCACTCTCCTCGTCGCCATGGAGTCCAAGGAAATAGCCCCAGAAATGAAGAAGGCAGGCGAATCCTCTTCCTGGGAGGAAGAGCTTAGCCTTCAATTGTAGCAGGCGGAGGAGAAGGCGGCCATCCTTGACTCGAGATTGGTCGCCGAGAAGTTGACGATCTCAAAGCTGAAGGAGTCTCATCGGTTTCTAAACGAGTCCAACCGGGCAATCCAAGACAAGATGGATGAGACGAACGGCCTCTATAACACTATGAAAAGATCAAGGGACACCATCAAGAAGGATGCTCGAGAGGCTTTAGATGCGGCGAAGCTTGCTGAGAGCCGGACGGCGAAGGCCATGGAGGAATACAAGGCGTCTGATCAATTTTACCTTGATCTCGCCGAATCCGCGGCCATCGAGTGGCACAAAGTCCTCGACACCATTAAGGAATCTATGCCGGAGTTCGTCGACGGCGAGCTTCGTGCTAATTTCCCCCTCGCCGAGGAAGTGCCGCAGGGGGGAGGCGCCGAGCTGGCTGTGGGAGGTGAGGCTGTCGGTGGAAGCGCTAACCCTGAGGTCGCCATTTTGTCCCCCGATGGTGGCGTCGAGCAGGGTGAGATCCCGGCCGAGCGGGTGGTCTGAGCTATCCTCCCTCTACGATTTTTTTTCCTTCTTTCTTTTTTTAGAATTTTGTAAGCATACGAACATTTTTGTAAGGCTGAGAAGCCCACAATACCTTTGTACATAATTTTTGTAAGGCTGAGGAGCCCACAATACCTTTGTATATAATTTTGATCATAAATAAAGTATGTATCTTCCTTTGCTCAAATGTCTAATCATCCTGCAAGTATTTATAGCTCGTAAGTCTTTCCATCTTACAAGTACTTTTAGCTCGTAGGTCTTTTCATCTTGCAAGTGTTAGGCCGGTGTCCACCCCTTTCTAGGTGATTATCGTATGAGTCAAACGATAGCCTAAGTGTAGGAAGGTCGGTACCCTCCCTTTCCCTGGAGTCGAGGAGCGATCGTGTATCGAGTATGAGTCAAATGAAAACCAAGTGTAGGAAGATCGGTACCCTCTCTTTCCCCGGAGTCGAGGGGCGATCGCGCATCGAGTATGAGTCGAATGATAGCCAAGTGTAGGAAGATCGGTACCCTCCCTTTCCCCGGAGTCGAGGGGCGATCGCGCATCGAGTATGAGTCGAATGATAGCCAAATGTAGGAAGGTCGACGTCACTCGATTCTACCCGGTCGCCTCGCGATGAGGGCTTTAGATCCACAGCATTTGTTGGGCAGGAAGCTACTCGCTATGAATGGACCGAGCAGGAAGCCACCCGGCCGCCTCGCGGTGAGGGCTTTGGATCCATAGCATTGTTGAGCAGGAATCTACCCGCTGTGGATGGACCGAGCAGGAATCTACTCGGTGGCCTCGCGAAGAGGGCTTTGGATCGACAGCGTTTGTTGGGCAGGAAGCTACCCACTGTGGATGAACCGAGCAGGAATCTACTCGGTGGACTCATGGTGAGGGCTTTGGATCCACAGCGTTGTTGGGAAGGAAGCAACCCGCTGTGGATGGACCGAGAAGGAAGCTACCCGGCCGCCTCGCAGTGAGGGGTTTGGATCCATAGCGTTGTTGGGCAGGAATCTACCCGCTGTGGATGGACCGAGCAGGAATCTACTCGGTGGCCTCGCGATGAGGACTTTGGATACACAGTGTTTGTTGGGCAGGAAGCTACCCGCTGTGGATGAACCGAGCAGGAATCTATTCGGTGGCCTCGCGGTGAGTGATTTGGATCCACAGTGTTGTTGGGCAGGAAGCTACCTGCTGTGGATGGACGAATTAGCCCCTAAGCACAATTATCATCACATGAAAATTTGGGCTAAACAAACAATACCTGAAACCCCAAAACCTACACATCAGAGCACAGGAGAAATTCGAGGCAATTCAGGGCAGTTTAGGCCGGCCTCACCGGTTTTAGAGGGCATCTGCTCGGGTGAAATCCTAGGGAATGGCCTCAAATTTTTTCTGTGTTCTAGTTGTATCATATACAGTCTTCTGCAGTTGTTTAAATAATTTTGCAGACCATTTTAAAAATGACAGAGAGCAGTTTTAAGGGTTCCAAAAATCCGTATTTTTGGAGTTGTTTCAGTTTCGTATTATTTTTAACATCATCTAAGTTTCTAGCTTGGCTCTGATACCACTGTAGGGATTCTTTAGCACCATGCCTAGGGTTAGGGTTGCATCACACATGCTATAACAAAAATTTAGGGGGTGCTAAACAATTCCAACCATGAATCGAACTAGAAATCTAGGATAACAACATAAAGTATCACATACTTAGTAGTGTCTAACACTAAGTGGGGAGAAATACAACCTTTGTAGACCTCCCTCCTTGACTCCTTAGATCAACTAGGGTTTGAACCGGCTTGCTTGAACCCTTTCAAGTCCACAACGATCCACCCGGAATCCCTTTGCTCAAGCTCCTTGCTCCACTTGATCAAGATGAAGATGAAGCAAACAATCTACACTAAGGGGCTAAAGTAGTATAGATTGGTTATGTGATTTGTGTTCTCACTTAAAAACCCTTTCTTTTTTTGTTCCTCACTCTAAAGAAAAATCAAGAGTGCATGAAGGAGGAAGAAGAAGGAGATGGCTAGCATGAGGTCTTTTGTGATAATGATAATTCACAAGATAAATGAGAAATGAAAATAGATATATGAGTCACACTCATATCCAAACCATGGTTAATAAATATCTAGATATTTTCATATGTGAGTTAAAGAGCAAAGAAATTAAACCATGGTCAAAACTTAGGTCAAGTAAAGAATCATGATGAAGAATATTCAACCATGCTTTAATCATTTCTTTTTCTCAATAATGAAAATACATATACATATTTATCTGCCATGTTAGTTTTGCATTGCCATCTTCTATGTATCAACAACTATGACACACATGTATGCATGTATGTGTGAATTCACATCAACATGTGTATATGCATACATGCACACATCCATATAGAAAATGTTTATGTAAATGAGATAAAAGTCAATATTAAATCTACACTTGATTTAATAAACCGGTCATATCTCATACGACCCGACCAATAGAAAACACCCGATTAAAACACGGGATCATATACACGCATTTAATCGAGCTCCCGTGCATATCTCATATGCACACCACATCTTTTCGTCTGAGCTAGGAAACTCCTATGTGGGACTCTAAGACTCGTTAATATACCGGCAGTAGGTAATGATCATATCAAACACCCACAAGCCACAACCGGTAAGCTAAACGTAACGGCCATCCGGGTATTGAGCGATCAGAAGATCAACAAGCAAACCTGCTCATGCTCCTTTAAATCCTGTCAGTAACACTACCGTACAGTCCAGTCTCTTCGTCTGATATGTCACATATCTAGTCTAGGGATGGTGAACGTCAGACCCCAGTAACCGATAAGTCGTGTCGATGTGAGGCTCATAACGGGTCGAGAAACTACTGATAACACTTACCAGTAGATCTCCATATCATCCCTGGCCAGGGACTTCCAGTTATAGCCAATCGAGCACAGCGCAACATCAACCCCCAATACCGGGAGAGACGAAACCCCTCCTATCGCTCATTACCTCCATGTGATTCGGAACTGTACCCAAAAGCCACCGTTTTGCACATTCTATTGAACGTGGTAAGGTGGAAATCAAAACACAGTGGGAATCACAGAAGACTCTATGACGATCTCGGGTCTACAGACTAACATGTACCAGTGTCACCAGAGAACTGCTATCTGACGATAGGTATAATACCATCTAGGAGTTCTCGGTGAGTCCATTCAGTGTACCCAGTCTCCACTGAGCACCCGTATACCATCTTTGATGTCAAACACCAATGGATGTAGGATCATCCATCACCCATCATATGGGTCAAGAAGCGTATACGCTAGTCTACTCTGGAGTATCGATACCCCGTCTCGATACACCCTCGACAAGGAACAATTATAGGATGTACTTGTGGACTACCCTGGCCCCACTAGTATGATCTCCATCATAGTTCCAGTAGTCAAGTATACATCCTAAGGGTTTTATCAACATGTGAGAGCTAGACAGTAACACAATACAAGTTTACATGTTAAGACAAAGAGCAATCAGATAGCATACTATCATGTCGAGCAAGAAAGTCCTCTCTATATATATCCAAGCATCCACTATAATATACATCATATGTACAATAATGGCATCTAGGGCATATACATAACTAACATTGGATCCATAGCGTTGTTGGGCAGGAATCTACCCGCTGTGGATGGACCGAGCAGGAATCTACTCGGTGGCCTCATGGTGAGGGCTTTGGATCCACAGCGTTGTTGGGCATGAAGCTACCCGATGTGGATGGACCGAGCAGGAATTTACCCGGTCGCCTCGCGATGAGGGCTTTGGATCCACGGCGTTTGTTGGGCAGAAACTACCCACTGCGGATGGGCCGAGCAGGAATCTGCTCGGCGACCTCGTGAGAAGGGCTTTGGATCCACAGCGTTGTTGGGCAGGAATCTACCCCTTGTGGATGAGCCGAGCAGGAAGTTACCTGGCCTCCTCGCGGTGAGGGCTTTGGATCCACAGCATTTGTTGGGCAGGAAGCTACCCGTTGCGGAAGGGCCGAGCAGAAATCTGCTCGACGGCCTCGTGAGGAGGGTTTTGGATCCACAGCGTTGTTGGGAAGGAATCTATCCCTTGTGGATGAGCCGAGAAGAAAGCTACCCGGCCGCCTCGCGATGAGGGATTTAGATCCACAGCGTTTGTTGGGCAGGAAGCTACCCGTTACGGATGGGCCGAGCAGGAATCTGATCGGCGGTCTTGTGAGGAGGGCTTTAGATCCACTTCTTTGTAGGGCAGGAATCTATCCTATGTGGATAAGCCGAGCAGGAAGCTACCCGCCGGCCAGTTTAAACTCTATTTCGTTGAACGAACGGGTTCGGTGGGTGTCCTTGCTTCTCAGTCGATGACGACCATGATCTGCCCGATCATCTGCTGTCCTCCTTCAAGTTGGTCGGCTTGCCCACTATCTGCTTGACGTTTGTCTCGTAGGTATTTTGCCAAGTGATCGGAGCGGATCAACTCCTCTATGTAATCGCGTAGCTGTTTACAATCCTCGGTCGGATGTCCTTGCGTCCGATGATAGGCACAATACAGGCCTCGGAGCCGTTTTCCCATCCTTTGGGTAGCTGACGGGAACTTAAAGAACCTCTCGCCCTTAGATTTCTCCAGCAGCTCGGTCTGGGAAATGTTTAGAGGGGTGTACTCTTGGAACCTTGGGGAATAAGGTTTCGGACGATCAACTTTCCTTTTCTCTTCCATGTCCCTCTTCTTCCGGTCTTTTTGATCGGCTCGGGACAGATTTGAGTTCACCTCCGACTCGAATTGGATCTCTCGTTCGGTCCAGGCTTTCACTTCGGCCATGGTCTTAGGTTGCGCTAATGGAAAAGAGCGGAGCCACTCTTTATGCCTAAGACCCGATCTCAGCGCGATGATAACTGTTTCATCGCGGTGCTTAGGAACCTCTAGGAGGGCATTGTAGAAGCGAGTGACATACCCTTTGAAGGATTTCTTGTCTCTGCTCTTGACAGTGAACAGGTAGTCGACCGTCCTTTTCTGTCATCGTTTTCCAACGAAATGACCGAGGAATTGGGTAGTCAACTCATTGAAGGTCGAGATAGAGCGCGGCGCGAGCCCTCGGAACCAGTCCCGGCCGGCCCGGATTAGGGTAGTGGGGAAAGCTCGGCATTGAGCCACGTCCGAGTTATCTTGGAAGCTCATGCCCGCTGTAAATGCGTCTAAGTGATCCTTCGGGTCGAACTTCCCGTCAAAGAGGGCCACTTTGGGCGGCTTATTCCTGGACGAGATGTGCTCGGCCAGCAGCTCTTCTGTAAAGGGCTTTTTGAGCGAATCGACAGAATACTTGGCTCCCTCGCCGGACATGTGGCCATCTCGTCGTATGCCTTCGATTTTCTTTTCGAGGGCTTCAAGCCGGTGGTGATACCTCGAGGATTCTGCACAGTCGGAGTGGTGGTTACCCCCGCTCCGGGTCTGCGCGATGGTGCGGCTTCGATTTCGCTCTATCAAATTTCTTAAATCCTCGAGCGAGGTCTTTCTTGAGTAGTCCCAACGTTCGTCGTTTGCATGGCCTCGGAGGGATTGGAGGTGTCGGTCGTGCCTGGAAGCAGGCGAACTGACCGACATCTCCTAAGTGGGTGTGTGCGTGCGGCGGGTGTTAGGGCGACGGCCTAATCTTCCCCAAGATCGGGGAGTGGAGCTTCCGGCGCCCAGCGGGTCATGGAATCATTCGCTGCATGCTGGTCATGGTAGCCGGAGTCGGCACGCCGGCGCTCGGTGACGCTGAGATGAGCGTAAGTGAGATCGATGGCTTGAGCATTGTTATCCGTCCTTCTATGGATATCGTTATCCCGAAGAGGAAGAACTGCAGTCTGGTGGGTAGGGCCCACTGTTTGAACACGGACGAGTGCATCCACCATCGATATGAGCCTGTCGATTCGAGCGGATAAGGAGTTGATGACGTTAGGAAGGGGACGAGCCGCTCCTGCCTCCATTGTGGGTGTGGCGGCTCGTATCTGGATCGTTGCGGTTGTCGCTCGCCATCGGATTGAGGGCGGAAGATCAACTTTATGGATAGAGAAGCTTTTGAGTAGTTTTCCACAGACGGCGCCAACTGATGGAGGTCGTGATCTCCCTCAGATGTTGTCTGCCGTCGATCTGGTAGCAAGCGGTTTTGAACGGTTGAGATTGGTTTGGGGATTGTTGAGCGTGTGGATCTCAATGGATTATTGGAAGCTGCTAAGGCCGAGCTGCCTGCAAGGGAAGTCCCGGGATGGGAAACCACCGTGGGACCCTCTGACGATCAAGTTAGTACCGGGGAATAAGAGCAATGTAGCGGCCTATTGGAATGAGTTCCAATTACCTGAGTCCTCTGAAAGAGGGGTTTATATAGTGGTCGCATGGATCGAGCCGGCACGAGATCCTCGCCGTCAGTTACGCCCTTGCGTTATCCCCGCATTAAGGGCGGGATACGCTCATTAATGGGGAGACGCGCCAGCGTGGGACGCGGAACGTGGGGCGGCGGATATCTCGCCTTGGCAAGATACGTGGATCCGTTGTGGGAGCGTTTGGGCTCCACGCTCTCAGTTGATCGGAGAAGCCGAGAAAGCTCGGCCTATCAGGAGGCTCGGAGACGGGCCGGGGAGCCGAGGGAGCTCGGCCTGTCATATGGCTTGGAGACGAGCCGGGAGGCCGCGGAAGCTCGGGCCTTGTAACAGCTCGGAGACGAGCAGGGAGGCCGAGGAAGCTTGGTTGTAGTATTGCTCGAAGGTGAGCTGTTGGTGCTAGGTGAATATGGAAGGTACTCGGGGAGGTCTCCGGAAGGTCGGATGCATCCTCGGAGACGAAGTCCCGAGAAACATCCCCAGTGCATCTTGTTTATTCCACCTCCGTAACCCTCGGGACACGTCATCCGCTACGTGTCGCAATCTGAGGAATTCCTAGTTATGAGCATCATCAGATTGGGTGTGCGGCGATGGCTGTTTTTTTTTAATTTGTTTGGAGACAACAAACTGCAGATCGGGGTTTGAATCTCTAGGTTCATGAAAGCCTTTTTATATAATTGATTGAAAATCACTGTTGCAGGAGAGGTGTTTTGAATCTCTTCCACCAAGTGGGGAGTCTCAGCTCGAGACTTTGGCCTTGAATGATGTTAATAGATTACTATTTTATGTAAAAATGACAACCGGTAGAGCTAGCTAGGTCAAGATTAACAATTAGATATTATCTTGACTTAGGAATTCAATAAAGTTCAGCCAATCTATATCAAGAAAGTCGATTGTCCTAGTCATTTGTGTTGTCCTTTAAAAAATGGGAAAAATAGTTTTAAACCCCTAAATTTGAAAAGCAATAGTTGCTGGTCCAAAAAAGTTATGAAAAACTCATTAAACTTAAAAATTCTTATGTTTTAATCATTATAGTGCATTTACTATTGTTTTAAGCTAATACTGTCTTTTTAGGCAAACTGTTGTATTTATCTTTTAAAGTACTATATTTATTTTTCAAAGCACTATATTTATATTATAAGGTATTATATTTATGTTAAAATACTACAATTGACATTAAACTGTTGAATTTTTAGTAAAATTATTATATCTATTACATTTGACCTATTTCAATATTAATGTAGTATTTTAGAAGATTAATATAGTACTTTAAAAGATAATTATAGTAATTTAAAAGGTAAATATAGTATTTTACCTGAAAAGTCGGTGTCGGTATAAACAATAGTAAATATATTATATGGAGTAAAACACAAGAATTTTTAAACTTGGGGAGTTATTCACAACTTTTTTTGGTCCAGGAACTTAATTCTATTATTTTTCAAAGTGTGGGACTTAAATCTATTTTTCCCTGAAATAAAATAGCAAATGGTTAGTACAAATGTAAATTTTATTTTGAAACGTGGCTAAAAATATAAAGACTTAATTAACTAACAATTATCTCCATAACAAACCGTACTTATCCCTTATTAATTCTTTTCTTAACCTTAAAAGATAATCTAAGCTCTTGGGATTGAACATTTAAACTAAATTATTATATTCCACGTCGTTGTGAGGTGGTCTACTGAATTTTTTATAATATTTTAGAATTGATATATAAGTTTTGCCTTTATTGTTCGCCACCATCGTATTAAAATAAAAATAATGATGGAAAAAAAAACACCTTTAGTTTTTGTGCAGATAATTATAATTTATAAAAGATGGTAGATTTTAATTAAGCAGCCAACTTGTTCATTTATGCATGCATTTGATAAAGGGCTGACTTATATATGTATACCATATCTAACAATTAAAATAACGGTAAATTTTACTAAACTCCGTCTATCTTTTGGGGTTTTGAAATAATCCCGTTAAACTTTAAAAATATTATAAAATCCTGTAAAAGATCATTTCTGTAAAAAAACTGAAAGGTATTTTTGTCAAAAAATATCATATTCCGTTCATTTTATGTCTATTCAATTTATCTGATATTTTCGGCTTATTCAGGCCAATTGTGGCTTGCACGTAGCTGGATGAAATTGGAATCAGATGATCTTTTATTACAACTCTATGTCTTTAGCGAATGTCTCGATTCATCCGTCAGCACGGCAAATTTGTTCTAATTTCCTCTTGAACTGCACTTACTTTGATTTCTAACTGGAGATTTTTTTTATTTTTAAATTTTAAATTTAGACTAATCAGAAGTATAGGCCGCCTGTTTAGCTGGCCCAGGAGATTGCCGTTTATTTGTTGAATTTTCTTAATAGCCTTAATTATTGGGCCAATTGTATGGGCTTAATCATATAATGAGTTTGCCTTTATGCCAAGGCTTGGGCCACATGGACCATACATTCTACTCTTTGGGACAATCTATAACGGTATACCAATTTACTATCAATTTCTAGGTTTTTGCACGATTTGATACCAACTAATTAATAGTGTTTTCATATAACTTTTTATAAAAATACAAAACAAAATGAACATATACAACAACTTAAAATGTCTAATTTTGACGAGCACTCCGCATTCTGAAAATGAATCTTACCTTTAAAACTCAATTGACAATAAAATGATATACATGAGTTTTACAACTCCAATTCAATATAAAAAAAAACAGAACCCAATTATCTCCAAAACAAATTTAAGGCAACAGCAATATTCATGTCCAACCTGGGCAAAATATAAGCAAAACACGTGAAATATAGATAAACACAGCAACATGTTCAAATAAAACAAAATATAAAGTTTAAATAAGAAAACATGTAACATTAAAATCAACATAAATATTGAATATGGACATCTCACATAGCTCAACCAGAAGCTACAGCTCCAAAATACCAAAGAAACAGCTTATATTTATTCTTGAAATAGAAAAAAAAAAATGACATTAAGTTATCAATAAAGACACCGGCAAATAGTCAATCCATCGCCAATCCGAGCCATGCGATATTTCGATGCAAGGATCGGCAGTCAAGAACTTATTCAACTTTATTAAGGCATCCATGTTCGCCCATGCCATTGGAGGAACAAAAGAATCATCGTCCGGAGTCAAGACGGGCCACAACTGCGATAGCTTCTGAGCATCTTCATCGGTCACTCATGATACTTTACATAGCTCGTTTTGTCCACGTCCACAAACGCGAAATCGTATAGCTCGCCTTCCTAAGCCTACATTGTTTTTTACAACTAAATTTATAGATTGAATATAGATATCAATATATATATTATATATCTTGTCATAAAAGTAAAGGTTAGAATATATGAATACGGGGTAATAATATCTCTCTAAGACTCAATCTGGTATCATGCTTTTTTCTAGGATTACTTCATGTCTAAGTTAAATTATTAGACTTGAATATACATGTTTGTTTGCATTAAGAAAATATTTTCTATAATCATTTAATTATACTCAGGCTTTTCTTTTTTCATCAAAAAAGTAATACTTAGGCCGTTTTATGCAAAAGTAGGCGTGTAAGAAAACTAAACTCAGACAGTCATGCAATTATTTGATCGTGTTGTTCAGGTTATTAGCAATTTCACATTTTGCACAATGAAGATTGATGTCAATATTTAAAAAGAAGAAGTACAGCTTACCTCTTGAAGCATTTTATCAATTCAAGTACAAGAAGCACTTTCGATTGGATGAAATTGATCTTATGCTCAACTCGTGCATTTTGAATAAACGACAGCCTCATCTCGTAGTAGGAAGTGTTAGCATCTTATGTCCTACGTCGTCTACAACTATCTAATTGTTAGATGTATATTCAGGTACATGAATCCTCAAATTTGTATGTATCATGCATCAAGGAAACTTTTTACCCATAGGTATGGGTGTCCTGTAAATGGTACAAAAAGCCAGATCTAAAAAAGTTTACAAAAAAACATCATGCAACAAAACTTTCAGAACTGAAGAAATAAAGAATATGCATCCATTTAGATTTATTTTTTTTGAATATTTATTAAATTGAAATCGTAATCTGATATCCCATGGAACAAATATTCATATTAACATCTACCAACAAAAAAATAAGGTTAATACGTACATCTGCAATACAGAAATTTTATTCGGCAATGCGACAAAAGGAAAGCAAAATTCTAATTACTAGAACACGAACAAAATAAAAGAAGTTAGTTTGTTGCATCTTATCCTGTGGCAATTAATGTCGACAAAGCAGCCGTGAGGAGAGAATAGCCTGTGAACATCCTCCTAATCTCGAATGTTTGCTTTGCATTCATGAGATTTAGCAACATAGATAGAAGTAGCCCTGAAAGTTAACAAAACTTTGTTTTCAGAACTTGCTCAGATGCTTTTCCACAAGGATAATACAACCAAATTTTCTATCATCTTACCACTAGCCCATATATACCCATCACTTATACACAATTCGAACAAATAGTTTTCTGGCTATCTATCTTATTGGAAAATATAAACATCTCTATATAAATAGACAAGGTTATCATTGCGTCAAATGTTTTTTTAATACATAAATAGTAGGGGTTCTATAGCATCAATGGTTATGAGAAATTGCATGGCAATACAAATTATTTGAAAAGCTATGAAGCTTGGGGTCTATTTGGTTGGGTTGTTGTGAAAAGAGCTTTTAGCAAAAGTACTGTTATAAAATTTGTTTTTTTAATTTGAAAAGTTATTTGGTTCAAAAAACTGTTAGGAACTGCAGAAGTGCTCTTTACTGTTTAAATGACTATAAAGAGCATCATTTTTCTGAATATTTGAGATAAATCGCTAAAAGAAAACATCATTTTTTTAAATTTGCAATTTTTTAATTTTCAAAAGATGCACAAAGATCAAAAGATCAGCATAAAAAAATTTACAGAAAAATATTTGAGATCCATCTTCTCGATCTATGTATTCTTCGTGGAAATCGAGAGGCTTCGATCGCCTGATGCATGAAACTCAAAACTTGGATCTCATCGATCAACCTCCCGATGATCACTGTTGGGTCAAAATTTGCACTACTGGGTCAAAATCAAAATTAACTCCAAGCCAAGTGGACCCAAGCTCAAGTCGAGCCCAAACTTGAAAAGGTCGACCTTCATCATGCCAAGAAGAAAATTATATAATAAATAAGTTTAATATAATTTTCATGCATGAATGTAAAATAAATGGGCAAAAAACCAAATTTTTGTAAAGCCCATATCTCATGTGCAAAAAAAAATAAGCACATGATGTATGAGATGGACAAAATGCCATTTTGTAAAACCAAAGGGGCTATGTGTAAACTTGTAAGCCTATATAAGGCGACATGATAATGAAATGAAAAAAAGAATTGATTCTACACTATAACAACCTTAAACTTTCTGTACAATTTTTCAAAAAAAAAATACAGAAAGGAGTACTTTTACCTGAGCACAAGTTATAAATTTGTTTTGCTTTTTAATAGCAAAAAGGAGTTTGTACCTCAATGATAAGACCTTGCACTGTTGAACCAAAGCACCAGAATTCAAATCTCATTAGTCACATTATTTTTTAATTGGTTTTCTTTTAAATTTTTAGAAACCCAAGAGTCTACACGTACATAACTCGTAAACCCAAAGGTCACACCAAAAACAAACAAGCTCAGGAGGTAGACCAAGAGGCACTGAACACATGGCAGCCGACGCCGGCCGATTCACCTCAAAACCCGAGTTGGTCTTCTGAACTCTTGTACCTCTTTGCCTCCTTAAAACCCCTGTACATTTTAAATACCCTGCACATTAACAGAGACTTTAAAATACAATTAAAACCTAATTTAAATCTATTTTAATGCATAATTTTTAATACATTTTGTATCAAACCCTAACCCTAAGCTTTACCTATAGATATCACTCCATTCCACACATCCTCACTCACAAACTCTGTCCAAACTCTCAAGAAAAATTTCAAGAACTTTTGTGTACAAGTGGAGTTAGCGAAGGGCGAAACGCCGACGAACTTCCGACGACGACCCTAGGAGCTCCCGGCGACGAAACGACGCACCGGCACCTCCTACCACTCCCTTTTCCTCTTCTCTATACTACAAATCCATAAGTCCCATTCTTCCTTTCAATCTTGATCTCTAAAATGTTCTCTTTCTAAAACCCGACGGAAGCGGAGTTAATCCGACTTCCGATTCGGTTCTTCTTTAAAAACTCTATCTTTTCTTAAATACAAATTAACATACCAAACCCTCACATCTTAACTATTAAACATTAACAAAATATCATGAACAAGTTTCATAGTAAAATATTTCATATTGTAATTTTTATCGTACGTTTTCAGTAAAATACTATATACTTTAGTTTCGACATTAAACATCATAATTCCTTGCTATACCTTTAAATAGACCACGAGGTAATAACCTACCTCCTCACAACACTCATATGCAACATAGCACGATACCTTTCGGAAATATAGAATACGGGAACATGCAATTTTACACATAAATACATTTTACTATTAAAACATTTTTCTATAAGATTGTGTATTTTTACAAATCTTTGCAAAGCGCCGCTACAACCCATTTTGGAGAATCCGTTCGGGATGGTGCGGATTATCACACATTCTCGAGCTTAGTAGTGCGAGATGCAGACCTCCGCAAAGAGCATTCGGTCTCGAAAGATTTTAAAATACAAATATTTTAAGAAAAATGAGATTTCTAGAAAAAATAATAAATTAAAATTATTATATATATATATATATGTGTATGTATATGTATCATCAAAATATCTAATTTTTTATATAAATATTCCAACTTTTCTAAATCAAAAGAATCACTTTACATGAAAATACCGTGCAATTCCATACAAGTTCAATACTTTATAATTAAATACCATATATTATGAAATTAGGTTTTACTTATATAAAATCTATATCTATGAAAAGTCTAAAAACGATAATTAAATACTTGAGTTGTATTTTGAAAAGTATACAAAAATTATTTTTACATAAAACCCCCTCAAGTTCTATAAATTACCTTAAGGATCCTAGTAAATATAGGTTTAAGCGGGACCAGTCTCTTGAGCCTCAGGGAGCAGGAGATATAGGTGCTTGCCTATTTAAGATAGACAACTTAACAAACGGTGTTATCAACACGGTAATCGTTTTTGAAAAAGACACAAATCCTACCGTACATGTGCAGCGGTTACCGATAATACCAAAACCTAATTCAGAATTCAATTTCTTTTCTATTTGTCTGACTCAGACTGAGTCTCGATATAATCAATCTGACTTGAATGAGATTCAAGTATATATATATATAACAATTCAATATGAATCCATATATTCAATCTGTTCAATTTATCAATCTATATAACTTGACTGAATCGAACCATGGATATATTCCATTTACATGATTATACAGTACCTCCATTTCCATTTATACAATATCATGGTTTCGGCAAGTCTTCCATTTATACTAAAAGTCCTCCATTTGCATTTACAAAACAGTACAAACAACACATTTACAATTCAATACAATACAAAACAATGCAATCAAGACATCGCGGGGTTTAAGGGGTAGATTGGTACGGAAGGTGTTAGAAGTGGCACGAAACAGCAAGATTAAGACACCTAACCTGTATTCCATTGCTGTTGTACCTTGGCATAAACGGTTCCTTGTACATTCCATTCACTTTAGTCTCTGGTCTACTGAGACTCCTCTCGTATACACTAGCATCCTTCTGTACCAAACTACAAACAACACCGTTAACACTAAATACAACATTATAATAATATAATACAACTTTAAAAACTACACTCTCTCTCTGTGTTTATTCTACTTCTCCCTTATCTTTGGAACTTACCGAGCGATTGTTCGCTGACGATATTCATTCCCTTTCTTCTTGGAATGTTGTCAGGTGATTCGGACCTTCAGGAGATCGAGCCCACCATCGAGGACTTAGATCAGCTAGCTTATGACCCAGAGCTTTAGATTCTTGTACACATTTACATTCTATATTTTCATTTCTGTTATGCCACTGTTTAGGCATTGCTTTCCATTTCATGTATTTACTTTTCAGATGCATTGTACAAAAGAATGTTAATAAATAAAGTTGTTGTTCATTACATTTGTCTCTTGTGTATATTTATTTTATATTACTTAGTTACGCTTAGCGTATTTACTTCTGAGTAAATACGTAGCGGCCTCGTCGCGTCCCCTTCGTCGTACACTGGGAAGCGGGGCGTGACAGGTTTTGTTGGTGGCCCATACAGGTTCGAGCTGTATGGAACCCTACCATGCAGTTCAGTTCTGTATGGACAACCTAAGCAATATAACACAAGAACCAGCAACTAAAAACATTCTTTACAATTCATACTTCTTGAATCCCATCATTTCATATACTTTGAATCTGTCCTAACCCAAATTTTCTTTCAAGGTTATGGATTCCCCGAACAACACCAGCACCAATGTCAACAACACACCTCCACCACTACCACTCACACATGCCGTCCCTGCTCCGATCAACGAGCAGACGGTTCTACTTGAGGCAATCCATAGCCTCCTAGAAGGACGGCAGCAGCAGACTTCTCTTTTAATGAACCGTCCAGAGGCAGAAGCACCTGGGGTGAAGTAATTCAGAGCTTTGCACCCCAAACAATTCTCAGGAAAAGAGAGCCCTCTAGAAGCTGAGGAATGGGCTCAGAGCATTGAAGATGATCTGGCAGCGGCAAAAGTGCCAGAGGTAACTTGGGTCCGAGTTGCAAAGCTGCAACTTACGGACAATGCACGGGTTTGATGGAAGGCGGAAGAAAGCCGTCTTCATCAGCCTATTGAATGTAAGACTTTCCGCGACATGTTCAACGCAAAGTATTTCCTAGAGATTGCCCACTTTGGTACGGAACAGCGGTTCATCCATCTACAACAAGGTTCCATGTAGACCAAATCTGTAGATGAATATGACGCTGAGTTCACCATGCTCAGTCGATGAGATATATCTCAATAATTCAATTTTCAATATATCACATACTACACAGCTAATACAAGACCGTAACAGGTTTGCGGCCCATCTCATACCGACTGCTGAGATCAAAGATAGAAGATTTCAGCAAGGGTTGGACACAGAAATCCAAGCTGCATTAGCTACAGGGGATTTCCCAACCCATGACATGGCTTTGAAAGCTACCCGAAGATATAAGGCAGTGGTGAAGAAGAAGGGCAGATCTCAATCTGCCGGAGTGAAGCGCCCTGCCAACCAGATGGCAGGAGAAGCCTCATCAAGACCACCATTTGTACCAAGGAGACCGGGAGTACCAATCAACAGGTCCAGCCCGGCCCAGCCTTTTATATCTACTGCAAGAGAGTTGGACATCTGATGAAAGATTGCCGACGAGCAAACGGTCTTTGCCTGATATATGGATCCTCCTCACATACCATAGGAACTTACCCACTCAACCGAACTGACCCTAATTCCACAGCTAGACCAGCTATCGAAGCTCTATCTACTCGGTTAGCTCTTCCTGCACCACCTCCACGTGGACCACCTTTATCTCAACAACCATCGATGTACCAGCATGCACGAAGAAATGTGCCGAGACGCCAGGCTTACACTTTGGCGGCCGTAGAAGCTGAGACGGTTGGCCAGGATAACCCTGGTAATTCTCTTCAACCTTTTCAAACTTTTGCATCACTTTGTAATTATTCATACACTATCAAGTACTTCTATCACCAAACTTTTCTTGAATCTGTTACACTTTACTTTTACGAATTTCGAGGACGAAATTTTTATAAGGAGAGTAGAATGTAACAACCCTAAACTTTCTGTACAATTTTTCAAAAAAAATACAGAAAGGGGTACTTTTGCCTGAGCACAGGTTATAAGTTTGTTTTGCTTTTTAATAGCAAGAATGAGCTTGTAGCCCACTGGTAAGACCTTACACTGCTGAACCAAAGCACCAGAGTTCAAATCCCATTAGCCACATTATTTTTTTAATTAGTTTTCTTTTAAATTTTTAGAAGCCCAAGAGTCTACACTTACATAACCCGTAAACCCAAAGGTCACACTAAAGACAAACAAGCCCAGGAGGTAGACCAAGAGGTACTGAACACATGACAACCGATCTCGGCCCGACTCAGCCTGAATCGGCCGGCGACTCGGCCAAATCGGCCGGCGGCTCAAAATCCGAGTTGGTCTTCTGAACTCTTGTGCCTCTTTGCCTCCTTAAAACCCCTGTACACTTTAAATACCCTGCACATTAACAGAGACTTTAAAATACAATTAAAACCTAATTTAAATCTATTTTAATGCATAATTTTTAATACATTTTGTATCAAACCCTAACCCTAAGTTTTACCTATAAATATCACTCCATTCCACACCCCTTCACTCACAAACTCTGTCCAAACTCTCAAGAAAAATTTCAAGAACTTTTGTGTACAAGTGGAGTTAGCGAAGAGCGAAACGCCGACGAACTTCCGACGACGACTCTAGGAGCTCCCGGCTACGAAACGACGCACCGGCACCTCCTACCACTCCCTTTTCCTATTCTCTACACTACAAACCCGTAACTCCCATTCTTCCTTTCCATCTTGATCTCTAAAAAGTTCTCTTTCTAAAACCCGACGGAAGCGGAGTTAATCCGACTTCTGATTCAGTTCTTCTTTAAAAACTCCATTTTTTCTTAAATACAAATATACCAAACCCTCATATCTTGACTATTAAATATTAACAAAATATCATGAACAAGTTTCATAGCAAAATATTTCATATTGTAATTTTTATCGTACTTTTTCAGTAAAATACCATGTAGTTTAGTTTCGACATTAAACATCATAATTCCTTACTATACCTTTAAATAGATCACGAGGTAATAACCTACCTCCTCACAAAACTCATATGCAACATAGCACGATACCTTTTGGGAATATAGAATAAGGGAACATGCAATTTTACATATAAATACATTTTACTATTAAAATTTTTCTATAAAATTATGTATTTTTACAAATCTTTGCAAAGCGCCGCTAAAACCCATTTTTGGGAACCTGTTCAGGATGGTGCGGATTATCACACATCCTCAGGTTTAGTAGTGCGAGATGCAGACCTCCGCAAGGAGCATTCGGTCTCGAAAGATTTAAAAATACAAATATCTTAAGAAAAATGAGATTTCTAGAAAAAAATAATAAATTAAAATTATTTTATATAAAATATATATATATATATATGTATGTATGTATCATCAAAATATCTAATTTTTGATATAAATATTCCAACTTTTCTAAATAAAAAAGAATCATTTTACATGAAATACCATGCAATTCTATACAAGTTCAATACTTTACAATTAAATACCATATATTATGAAATTAGGTTTTACTCACTAGAAATGTCACATATATAAAATCTACATCTATGAAAACTCTAAAGACGGTAATTAAATACTTGAGCTATATTTTGAAAAGTATACAAAAATTAGTTTTACATAAAACCCCCTCAAGTTCTATAAATTATCCTAAGGACCCTAGTAAATATAGGTTTAAGCGGGACCAGTCTCTTGAGTCTTAGGGAACCGGAGATATGGGTGCTTACCTATTTAAGGTAGACAACTTAACAAACGGTGTTATTAACACGGTAATCGTCTTTGAAAAAGACACAAATCCTACCGTACATGTGCAGCGGTTACCAATAACACCAAAACCTTATTCAGGATTCAATTTCTTTTCTAATTGTCTGACTCAGACTGAGTCTCGATATAATCAATCTGACTTGAATGAGATTCAAGTGTGTGTGTATATATATATATATAACAATTCAATATGAATCCATATATTCAATCTGTTCAATTTATCAATCTATATAACTTGACTGAACCGAACCATGGATATATTCCATTTACATGATTATCCAATACCTCCATTTCCATTTATACGATATCATGATTTCGGCAAGTCTTCCATTTACAATACAAGTCTTCTATTTACATTTACAAAACAATATAAACAACACATTTACAATTCAATACAATACAAAACAATACAATCAAGATATCGCGGGGTTTAAAGGGTAGATTGGTACGAAAGGTGTTAGAAGTGGCACGAGACAGCAAGATTAAGACACCTAACCTATATTCCATTGCTGTTGTACTGTGACATAAACGGTTCCTTGTACATTCCGTTCACATTAGTCTCTGGTCTACTGAAACTCCTCTCGTATACACTAGCATCCTTCTGTACCAAGCTACAAACAACACCGTTAACACTAAATACAACATTATAATAACATAATAAAACTTTAAAAACTACACACTCTCTCTCTCTATTCTACTTCTCCCTTATCTTTGGGACTTACCGAGCAATTGTTCGCTGACGACATTCCTTCTCTTTCTTCTTGGAATGTTGTCAGGTGATTCGGACTTTCAGGGGATCGAGCCCACCAGCGAGGACTTGGATCAGCTAGCTGACGACCCAGAGCTTTAGATTCTTGTGCACATTTACATTCTGTATTTTCATTTATGTTATACCACTGTTTAGGCATTGCTTTCCATTTCATGTATTTACTTTTTAGATGCATTGTACAAAAGAATGTTAAAAAATAAAGTTGTTCATTACATTTGTCTCTTGTGTATATTTCTTTTATATTGTTTAGTTACGCTTAGCGTATTTACTTCTGAGTAAATACGTAGCGGCCTCGTCGCGTCCCCTTCGCCGTACACTGGGAAGCGGGGCGTAACACCCGCAAAATTTCTAGGGTTTGTGCATCCATCTCCTCTCTCTCAAGTTCTCCTCTTTCTTTTCTTTTCCAATTAAATCAAGTGCTTAGCCCTCTGTTTACCGCCGAAAGACCGGACCGAGCCTGAATTTGGGGGCATATACAATTTAGACTTCTCCATCCACCTCTCCGAAAATACCAAGTTGATTTATGGCACCATATATCGGAGGTTTGGACAGATACAACCGTTGTAGCAGACTTTATCAGATTCTCTCTCGCTTGTGAGGGGTTTTGATTGTGGGAACGCTCTTCCCTTCAGGCGCAAACCCCTGCAGTTAATTACGTTATCGCGTTGCGATAACCACTTTCTCCTGCTCCAGGAGTTCACTTCATGGCGTATGTATTTTTCTTTATTTTGGTTGCTCATGGATTGTGTACAGAAATTAGTTTATGTCGTCACCCGTAGGGCGCAGATTAGTCCAAATCTGTATATTTGAGATTTAGGTTTAGGTCAAGGATTTGCTTGACGGGGTTTTAAACTTAGGTTGTGTATTCCTTCAGTTTAAAAAAATGTTTTTGTTTTATTTAAGGACCGCTAATCTAGTTTGAGATTAAGATCAACTTAAATATATAAGTGAGCATTTAGGCTCAATTTGTTTTTGCTAAGGATGCGTTGGTCTTATTTGAGACTAAGATCAACTTAACAGCATTTTAAGAATCATTAAATTTATTAAGATCCATAGCATTTGAGCTCAGTTGCAAGAGCCTTAATCAATTTGGGCTCAGTCTACTCAGTCCTTGTTCAAAAGTGCTAAGCACTTATTTGGGCTCTGTTTGTTCAGCTCTCTTTTTTATGCAAAAGTGCTAGGCATTTATTTGACGCTCTGACACTCACATAGGTATCATGTGAAGCCTTCAGTTATGGGCGCTGCCAATCAGTGCTAAGCACTCAATTATATATATAGTGCTAAGCACTTTTTTGGCGTCCACGTGAAAAGCACGTGCGGCGCTGGGCACTGCCCAATTAGTGCTAAGCACTCAGCCGTTTTGGCTGTTTATGAAGTGCTAAGCACTTTTATTCAGCGCCCACGAGTATTTCACGTGAGACGCTTGCCTTCTGCTTTGGGCACCCGTGTGTTTTTTACGTAAGGCGTTGGGCGCTATTGAGAGGGTGTCCACGTGGGAAACACGTGAGGTGCTAGTTTTTATTTCTTTTTTAGAAACTAAATCTCTGTTACTACTATTTTGGCCACTAATAATCATCAAGGTCTCTATTTTGAAGATCTTGGATCGTTTTTTCTTCATTGGAGAACTGGGTTCTTTTTTTTATAAGAACTAAGTTCTTTATGTAAGGTTAAACCCTAATTTCAGAGTAATTAAATTCTCATAACACATGTTCTTTTTCTTTTCTTCTTTCTTTTTAATCTAGTTCTTTTCTGAATTTTTGATTCTCAAGAACAAGATTTTCCCGATGAGAATTAAATTCTCAACTTGTGGGAGACTTGTCTTGTTGATCTCAGATCCAGAGAAAAAATTAAGTTCTTTTAGAGGGGTTAAACCCTTAGCGGTGATATGATAGGTAAAGGAGACATTTTGATCTCTTCTTTTTTCTTTACCTAGGGTTTTGAGGAGGAAGTGTTCCCCTCCAAATACAAAGACGCGACCGCGTAGGTTCGTCTTGCCTGATGTTCGGGGCAGATACTATTTGGCTTAATCCGTCCACCTCTCCGAAGATGCCAAGTTGATTTATGGCACCGTGTATCGGAGGTTTGGACGGATGCGGCTGATGTAGCAGACTTCGTCAGATTCCCCCTCGTTTGAGGGGTTTTTGATTGTGGGGACGCTCTTCCCTGCAGGCGCAAGCCCCTGCAGTTAATTACGCTACCGCACCGCGGTAACAACTTTCTCCTTCTCCAGAATTTCACTTCGTGTCGTGTGTGTTTATTTTGTTTGTGGATGCCCGTGGATTGTATACGGAGACTAAGTTATGCCGTCGCCCGTAGGATGTGGATTAGTCCAAATCCGTATTTACTTAGATTTGGGTTTGGGGTTTTCGTTTAAGGATACGTTAACCGTGTTTGAGGCTAAGATCAACTTAAACGTTCGTTAAGGATACGTTAGTCCAATTTGAGACTAAGATCAACTTAACGGGATCGTTTGGATCCGATAAAAGAGCATTTGGAGGCTCCATTGTTCCAGTTTAGGGACATAGTGGTTCATTGCATGTATGGCCGTCGGGACCCATCAGCTCTCTGACGTCGTTGAAGGATTACAACGATAGGTGTCAGAGGAGTTCAGAGATGTACCCTTAAACCAAAGTTGATTAGGGGATCTATCGTCCGATTTGGGACTAGAGTCTGTTTGAAGGTTTATGGATACGTTAGCTATTTTTGAGGCTAAGATCAACTTAAACGGGATCGTTTAGATCCGAAAAAAGAGTATTTGGGGGCTCTATTGTTCCAGTTTAGGGACATAGTGGTCCATTGCCAGTTTAGGGACATGGGGATCCATGTTCCAGTTTAGGGACATAATGGTCCATGTTCCTGTTTTGGGGACGGATATTAGTTTAAGGACGCATTAGTCCATAAGTTTAAGGACGCTTAATTCCATGGGTTTAAGGACCCCACAGTCCGTATTGTTGGTGTGGTTGTCGGGACCCGTCACCTCTCTGACGTCGTTGAAGGATTACAACGATAGGTGTCAGAGGAGTTCGGAGATGTACCCTTGAACCGGATGTGAATTGATTTAGGGGAGCAGTCGTGCTCAGTCAATTTAATTTGAGGACTTACGGCCAGAATTGGGCTAAGTCCAGTTGAAGATGTTCAACATTTTCATTTGTCTTTGGCCTATTAGGCCTATGCTAGGGCTTTGCCCCAGTTTAATAATGCACTGCATTTTATTTTGGCCTGTAAGGCCTTTTAAATTAGGCTCTGTTCCCTTTATAATGCAGAGCATTTGTTCTGGGTCCACTGGACCTCTTAATTGGGCTCTGCCCCTTTTAAAATTAATGCATTGCATTTTATTAGGCCTGTTAGGCCTTTTTTGATTGGGCTCGGCCCTTCTTTTCAATAATACAGTGCATTAATTAGCTGACAGTGGCCATGTGGCCTGTCAGGCGCTTTGCGCCAATTAATGAGCGCAAGCGCACGTGGAGGTGACACGTGTCACGCTCTGGTGAGCGCAAGCGCAGTGCGCTGCGCTATTGCGCTGCTGACACGTGGCGTGCTCTGGTGAGTTGCGCCAATTTAAGAGAGCAGTGCTCTATTTTTAAAAGCGCATAGCGCAAGTTATTCTGAAGCTGACACGTGGCGCGTTCTGATGAGTTGCGTCAACCCAGGAGCACAAAAGTGCAGACTTACAAATGCAAGACACTGTTTTAATATCTTGATCCAATTTTTGGATTCAAGAAAAGAATCTTTTAAGATTCCAGAACCAGTGGTTTATAAAAAAGGCAATGCTTTTGTTCTTATTATATTTTTATTGAAGATCCTTGATCTTGTTCTTAGATCAATGATCCTTTTTAGAAGAAATTCTTCTTTTCAAAGGTTTACCTTTCTTTTTCTTTCTAAATTCTTCTCAAACTTTTTAAGAGTTCTGTGAATTCTCTCTGCTTTCTGTGTGTTTTTAGACTTGAAGTCTAGGGGGCCTTTATATAGTGCCAATAGATTTGTTAAATTAGTTAAAGAGATCTTTCTCTAAGTGATTTAGGGATTTTTCCCCACCGTTGGATTTTTGATCCAAGGGCTTCTGTTTTACAGAAAAGAATCTTATTGTTTTAATAAGATTAGAAAGATCTTTCTGGAATTTTAATTCTGTTTTAGTGCTGGCACAGTTGGCGCAAGCGCACCTGCGCTTGACACGTGTCGCGCAGCGCAACTGCGCTGCCACGTGTCGCAGAGCGCAGCGCAACTGCGCTGCCACGTGTCGCGCAGCGCAGAGCGCAGCGCCACTGCGCTAGCGCAACTGCGCTGCCACGTGTCGCAGCGCAGAGCGCAACTCAGCTGAAGTGTTGCTTCCTTTATTTTCATTTTAAATAGAGCCTTACTCTGATTGGGTGCGCTGTCTTGGGCGCAAAGCTCCTTACGCTGGCGTGTCTGCTTTTGACACGTGACGTGCTGCGCGCAGCGCAAGAAATCTGAAGCGTTGCTTCAATTATTTTAACATTTGATTTTCAAAGTAGAGCTTCGCTCTGATTGGGGGAAACAGAAGCATTACTTCATTTCCCGCCTTGGAATTTGAACAGAGCTTTGCTCTTATTGGGTAAACAAATGCCCCTCACCGTTGCGCTTACATGGCCCCAAACGTGAGCGTAGCGGTGGCAGAATTCCAACCATTGCGCCAACTTTTGGAAGTTGAAACGACTCTCTTAATGCCTATAAATAGGACCTTTGGTCCCTTAGATGATTTTGCATCTCTTCATAAGGATTTTCATTCAGAGCCTTGCTCTTTTGTTTAAGCACTTTTAAGAGTTCAAACTCTAGAGAATTTTTAGGTAAAAATTAGATTAGATTAAATTAATTTTAAGAGCCTTGCTCTCAATAGATCCCTGATCTAAAGAAAACCCATTTAGGGTTTCACTTAGCAGAGCTTTGCTCTATAGGTCTAAAGGGATCTAAAGAGAACTAAAGAGAACCCTATTAGGGTTTCATTATAAAGCCGTGCTCTTTAAAAGATTTTCCTTGTATTTTCTTAATTCATCAATGGAGCTTTGCTCCTTCCAAATCATACAGAAGAACTCTTAAGAGTTTTTCATGGATCTTCGAGTTTAAAGATGGCATTTTATTCTTCGATGAATTATATCGTTTTGCTTAATCAGTCTTTCTGATAATTTTGTTGATTCTCTTTTATAGAAACAATGGACACCTACATATACGATCTCGACGAGATTATCTCTTACGGGGACATCCGCCGACTCGGCCGATCTCAGAATCGAGAGTTCACCAACGCCGAGCGTGCTGAAATTATGAGTCGCTTCGACGCATCAAATGGTCAACTGCTTCCCCGGCGTTCCTCTCTCTTGAAGCTTATCGTGGGAGCAATCTGGGAAGCGCTTCCCTTGTTTTGTACTGGTGTGCCTCTTGGGGCATTGGACGTCGCCGAGGATAAGGTGCACTCGGTGTACCTGATGAATCTAATCTCGAAGAGACGGCGAGACAATCTTGTCGATCTCTTGCACCGGGCCTTTCAACAGTTCGTCATTCTTGCTGCCTATCGGAGGGTGGAGGACATCAGTGGAGATCCCGACGCCTGTGCTCACGAAAGGAAGCACACTAGGATGGTTCGCCAGGCTTGGAAAGTCTTGGACAAGGTCACTTTCGAGTTCCTCAATCCATGTCTGGGATTTGAGGTTTTACCGTTGTAATCATCTGGATAATGTCTTTGTTTATTTCTTTATAATTATAAGGACCTTTTGCAATATGAATGGAAAATTTCTCATTTTAGCTTGTCTTGTTTCGCGTACTAAATCTTTTGCACATGCATGAATGGGTATGTCTCAAACGCTTAATCAGATGCAAATCGGACGTTCTTTCTGTCGCTTTCTCCCTTCTTTTATTATCAGCGTGCTACCTTAGCAAACATGGTCGATAGATAATAGAGCGAGCCTCCTGTCTTGTCTTCTTCAAGAGGTAGCGATGGCTTAGGCCGCAGGTTCAGATCTGCTGCCTAAGACTTTTCAACTTTATGAGCCGTGAGGGTCTCACAAAGACTTTTCTCCCTACGGATCGAGAGGATCTCGTAGGTGTATTTTCTCCTTAGGAATCGTGAGGATTCCTAAGTGGGTTTTCTCTTATAAGTCGTAAGGATCTTATAAGAGAATTTTCCCTCTTACGAATCGAGAGGACTCGTAAGCGGTTGTTTCCCTCCTTGTCGAGATTCGACTTTGGAGAGTGAGACCCGTGGATAGTATGCAAGAGACCGTTTTAGACCGACTTGCAGGGTCCCAGTGCTTAGGAAAAAGTTTTTTAATCCCTGATGCCTAAGGCTTTATCTTGCAAGTCGAGACGAATCGGGAAGTCCTCGCGAAGACACTAATTTCCTCATGGGTCGAGACGAATCGAGCAGCTCTCGTCAAGGACACTAATTTCCCTGAGTCAGGGTATTTGCCAAGGACACCGATTTCCCTGGGGTTGAAACGAATCGGGGTATTCCTGCAAAGACACCGTTTTCTCTGCGGGCCGACGCGAGTCAAGAAGCTCTCATCAAGGACGCTAGTTTCCCTGAGTCAAAGTATTTTGCTGAGGACACTGGTTTCCTCGAGGCTGAAACGAATCGGAGTATTCCTGCAATGACACTGGTTTCTCTGCGGGCCAACGTGAATCAAGAAGTTCTCATCAAGGACGCTGATTTCCCTGAATCGAGATATTTGCCAAGGACGCTGATTTCCCTGGGGTTGAAACGAGTCGAGGTATTCCTGCAAAGACACTGGTTTCTCTGCGGGTCGACGCGAATCAAGATGTTTTCGTCAAGGACACTGGTTTCCCTGAGTCGAAGTATTTTGCCGAGGACACTGGTTTTCTCGAGGTTGAAACGAATCGGAGTATTCCTGCAAAGACACTGGTTTCTCTGCGGGTCGACACAAATCAAGAAGTTCTCGTCAAGGACACCGGTTTCCCTAAGTCGAAGTATTTTGCCGAGGACACTGGTTTCCTCGAGGTTGAAACGAATCGGAGTATTCCTGCAAAGACACTGGTTTCTCTGCGGGTCGACGTGAATCAAGAAGCTCTCATCAAGGACGCTGGTTTCCTTGAGTTGAGGAGGTTGCCAAGGACACTGATTTCCCTGGAGTTGAAACGAATCGAAGTATTCCTGCAAAGACACTGATTTCTCTATGGGTCGACGCGAATCAAGATGTTCTCGTCAAGGACACTGGTTTCCCTGAGTCGAAGTATTTTGCCGAGGACACTGGTTTCCTCGAGGCTGAAACGAATCGGAGTATTCCTGCAAAGACACCGGTTTCTCTGCGGGCCGACGCGAATCAAGAAGTTCTCATCAAGGACGTTGATTTCCCTGAATCGAGGTATTTGCCAAGGTTGCTGATTTCCCTGGGGTTGAAACAAGTCGAGGTATTCCTGCAAAGACACTGGTTTCTCTGCGGGTCGACACGAATCAAGATGTTCTCGTCAAGGACACTGGTTTCCCTGAATCGAGGTTGTTGCCAAGGACTCTAATTTCCTCGGAGTTGAGACGAATCGATATATTCCTGCAAAGACGCTGATTTCTCTACAGGTTGACGCAAATCGAGATGCTCTCGTCACTGGTTTCCCTGAGCCGAAGTATTTTGCCGAGGACACTGGTTTCCTCGAGGTTGAAACGAATCGGAGTATTCCTGAAAAGACACTGGTTTCTCTGCGGGCCGACGCAAATCAAGAAGCTCTCATCAAGGACGCTAGTTTCCCTAAGTCGAAGTATTTTGCTGAGGACACTGGTTTCCTCGAGGCTGAAACGAATCAGAGTATTCCTGCAAAGACACTGGTTACTCTGCGGGCCGACGCGAATCAAGAAGTTCTCATCAAGGACGCTGATTTCCCTGAATCGAGGTATTTGCCAAGGACGCTGATTTCCCTGGGGTTGAAATAAGTCGAGGTATTCCTGCAAAGACACTGGTTTCTCTGCAGGTCGACGCGAATCAAGATGTTCTAGTCAAGGACACTGGTTTCCCTGAATTGAGGTATTTGCCAAGGCCACTGATTTCCCTGGGGGTTGAAACGAGTCGAGGTGCTCCTGCAAAGACACTGATTTCTCTGTGGGTCAACGCGAATCGAGGTGCTCTCATCAAGGACGCTAGTTTCCCTGAATCGAGGAGGTTTCCAAGTACACTGATTTCCCTAGGGTTGAAACGATCTCTGGTGGTCTTTCAGGTTTTATATGAGTTACCGTCAAGACCCTGAAGCTAGGAATTTGGCCTTTGCTTCGCCTGCTGTGGTGTGTCCGAATCCTGTTGGGGGAAGGACACTGTAATGACGTATCGTCTGTTGTGTAGAGACGAACATTGAAGTGGTGATCACTCCACTCTGGGGTGAGATGATCTCCGATTGTCTTTCGGGCTTTATATGAGTTGCCGTCAAGACTTGGCTCCGTTTTCCGATGGAGCATGGAGGGAAGATATGTTTCCTTCTTTGGTTGCGCCCCTGGATTGTATACAGGGATCGATGTGATCTCACCTGTAGGGCAGAACTTTCATTCGCTTTCATATTTTTATTTCTGCGATGCTCTATCATTTCAGCTTTTATATCGCGAAGGTCGCGATTTCCCAATCATTTCGGCTATTTTTCGCGGTGCCCAATCATTTCGGCTATTTATTTTATTTTCACTCGCTGCTTTTTATTGCGAGTTGCCCAATCATTTCGGCTATTTATGCATGTATACATTTTTACTTGCTGCTTTTTTATTGCAAGTTGCCCCATCATTTCGGCTATTTCGTATGCACGTATGGCTCGCTGATTTTTTTATTGCGAGTGTGGAACTTGGAATCTGACACTAATCTCAGCATCAGTATCGCTACAACTGGAATATTGCCAGGAGCGAATCATCATTTGCCATGAAAGGGCTTGGGATTTGATACCGATTTAGGCATCAGCATCGCTACAACTGGGATATTGCCAGGAGCGAATCATCATTTGCCTCTGTCGATGTCGAACAAAGGTGGCTTAGCGAACAGGGTTAGGATGCTGTCGACTAAGGCTTTTGACTTTATGAGCCGTAAGGGTCCCACAAAGGTGTTTCTCCCTACAAGTCGTGAGGATCTCGTAGGTGTGTTTTCTCCTTAGGAATCGTGGGGATTCCTAAGTATATGTTCCCCTGTAAGTCGTAAGGATCTTACAAAAGGGTTTTCTCCTTATAAGTCGAGAGGACTTATAAGGGTTGTGCACCATATGGACATATCCCTAGTCACGGGTGGGACTTTGCTGGGGAAATGTTTATTCGCGCCCGTGGATTGTATACAAGGGTCAGTATTGAGCCGCTTGTAGGGCAATATCGAAGGTTGTGTGGGGGTTGCTTAAGAACAGGTTCAGGTCTCTGTAACTTAAGACTTTCAAATCTTATGAGCCGTGAGGGTCCCATAAGAGAGTTCTCTTTACGAGTCGTGAGGATCTCGCAAGTGTATTTTCTCCTTAGGAATCGTGGGGATCCCTAAGTGTGTTGCTCCCTTGTGAGTCGTAAGGATCTCACGCGGGTGGTTTCTCCTTACAAGGTCGAGAGGACCCTGCAAATGTCCTTTAACGAGGTTGCGCCCTTTCGGGTTTTCACAAACACTCGCCGGTAGTCCTGCTGTTTTTACTCACGGAGCCCTTTCGGGTTTTCATCCGTGCCCATTTCGCTTGTGGACATACCGTTTTTTATTTTAATTTTATTTTTATTCTTTTTATTCTTCTTTTTTTTTCTAACGAGGTCGCGCCCTTTCGGGTTTTCACGAACACTCGCCGGTAGCCCTGCTGTTTTTACTCACGGAGCCCTTTCAGGTTTTCATCCGTGCTCATTCTGCTTATGGGCATACCGTTATTATTATTATTTTTTTATTATTATTTTTTATACTCTTTTTTTTATCTCGTCAGCCTGAGGATGCTGCGGTAGTAGTTTAAAGACGTTTCGGTCGGCAGCTAGTTTTAGGACGTAGTGGTCCATCATTAGTTTAAGGATGTTTCGATCCATCATTTGAAGAAGGCCGGCTACTACTTATAGAGTTTCGAGGTTAGGAAGATAGCGAGCGGACATAGTCATCGTCATCTATCATTGACCTAGGCTGTGACTCATTAAGCGTAGTATTTCTTTAGGAAGCGGCCGTTTATTGGCCTGAAAGGCCTTTCACCGTGCATATCCATGAGTAGATAGGCTCCACCTTGGTAGACCTTGTCTATAATGTACGGACCTTCATAGTTCGGCTCGAATTTTCCCCGCTTAGCGCGATTGGGGATCATAGGTCTTTTGACCACTAGCACGAGTTCGTCTTGGCGGAATGTTCTCAGCCTGGTCAATTTTTCATATGAGCATGTCATCTTTTCTTTGTAAGCCTCCAGATTTTGTTGCGCTATGAGCCTGGTTTCATCAAGGGCATCAAGCTCCTCAAGCCGAAGGTGAGCATTTTCTTCGTCCGTCAGCTCGTAGTGGACTGCCACTCGTAAAGAAGGTAATTCTATTTCGAGGGGGAATACTGCTTCTGTACTGAAGACTAATGCGTACGGCGTTGTGTTCGTGGCCGTCTTGAACGTAGTTCGATACGCCCAGAGAGCTTCTTGCAGTCTCTCATGCCAGTCCTTCTTATTTCGGGACACCATCTTTTTCACGATCTTCGTCAAGGTCTTGTTAAAAGCCTCAGCTAGACCGTTAGCTCGGGGATTATAAACCGAGGAATATCTCCAGTCTATGTTGTGTTGTTGCGTGAAGCGGCTGATCTTGTGGCTTCTGTAGGCTGGCCCGTTATCGGAGATGATCCGTCGTGGAATTCCAAACCGATAAATGACGTGCGTCTTGAAGAAATAGAGGATATTCTCCGTTTTCACTTTCCTCAACGGCACTGCTTCTGCCCATTTGGAGAAGTAGTCAGTCATCGCCAAGATGAATCGATGTCCCCTGGACGATGCTGGTTCAATGGGACCGATTACGTCAGTCCCCCATATTTCGAACGGCCAACTAGCCACCGTTGGATGTAGAGGATTTGGGTGCTGATGGATGAAGTCCCCATGAATTTGGCATGAGTGGCATTGCTTCGCATACTCGAGGCAGTCCTGAATCATCGTTGGCCAATAATAGCCCATCCGTTTAATCTTCAACTTCATCTTCGGGCCTGCTTGGTGAGAATCGCAGAGTCCGTCGTGAACTTCCTGAACGACTCTTTTCGCCTCCTCAGGTCCCAGACATCTCAACCACAGAGAATTAAACGACCTCTTGTACAGAGTATCATTAACGAAGGCGAAAGACAGAGCTCGTTTCATAAGCTGATGTCTTGAGGACGCATCTTCAGGTGTTTGACGGGATTTGAAGTAGTCTATGAAGACTTCTCTCCAATCCTCAGCCTTTTCCTGGTCTTTTATCTGCATAGCCATTTGCTCAGTCATTCCTTTTTCTTCGGATGATTCCAAAGACATTTCTGATGGGGAAAGCACCCGACGGCTTTGTACAACGATCCTCACATCATCGAGGTTCTCGTCGGCCAGTTCTTTAGCGAGCTTAGCCAATGCATCCGCTTTGCTATTTTCCGTGTGCAGTATGCTTTCCAGCATGTAGGAGGGGATTTGAGTCAGCAGTTGCTGTACTCTTTCACCATATTTCACCAGCTCTGGTTTGCACGTTTGGTAGTCGCCATTTACTTGACTAACGACCAGTTGGGAATCTCCGTATATGAGGATGTTTTCAATTCCCATGTCGATGGCGATCTCGAGGCCTGCTATCAAAGCTTCGTATTCGGCTTCGTTGTTCGTCCTTAGCTCCGTTAAGGAGAAGGCGAAGCGCATTATCCCTCCTTGTGGGGTCATGAAGATGAGGCCTACCCCCGATTTAATTATAGGGATGCTTTGTTTGCGCTTCTACATGGAAGACGCTCCATCAAAATAAAGTTCCCATCGAGTATCACTACCATCGATCGCATCAAACGCATGTTCGTCTGGCAGCTCGCAGTTCAGAGGGAAATCGGCCGGTATCGGATGCTCAGCGAGGAAATCGACGATGGTCTGGCCTTTCACTGCTTTAAGAGGCTGATAGGTTATCGAAAACTCCATCAAGAGCAGAGCCCACTTAGCGAGTCGCCCCGTCAATATAGCCTTTGACATCAAATATTTGAGAGGGTCCATCTTCGATATGAGACGGACTTCATGTGCCAATGCATAGTGCCTGAGTTTGTTATCTCGAAGATCAACGCCAGACAGTGTTTTTCAATGGGGGAATAGTTGCTTTGTGCCCCTAGGAGAACTCGACTTCAGTAATAGAGAGCTCTTTCTTTCCCTTGGTCATTCCCTTGTGCCCATAACGCACCTAAGGAACCTTCGAGGGCGGTTGTAGTTGACGGAGTCAGTCCAGAAGGAGAGTTTCCCCCAGCCTTCCTTACTCGGCGCCAGTGGCATATTCCTAGTAGGAGGAGTGTTGTCTCCTGAGGGTTTTCAGCGGATTACACCCACAAAATCCTATAATAAAAGAGAGATGGTGAAAGTTATATAAAGATAAGAACTATAAAAGAAAGAACTTGAAAATAAGAGTTTTCAACTATACCAGCTTTTCAGTTGCTATGAGCCATATCTTAATGGTCATGAAAAAATGTTAGAAATCACATTATCCCTCAATAAAACATCGCCTTTAGTTTTCATTCCTACCTTTCTTCCAAATATTGATCATATACCCCTACGTGTGTGAACTGGACATTCCTACACTCAGAGAATTCAATTCAAGCAATCATACTCTTGTCCATCTACCTTAGTACTTTTTAATAGATATTTAGATGGAATTTGCTCACACATTCTTCATCCAACCGTTAATACTTCTTGAGGTACTAACCGACCGATTACTCATGTGCTTGCTAATTAGGTGTTTTTCCTCGTCTTGCAACACCTAAGGCTTAGCAGTGGCTCCCAAACCAGTTGGTCTAAGGCACTAGGTGATAAAGCACCCTCGCTATATTTTTTTATTGCTGCCTCGGTAATAACAAAACCAGTGTTCATTTTTCTTTTCACCATTTTATCTTTTATTCTCCACTTTTATTTTCTTCATACTTTGGCTTTTAGACAAGAGCATTTCAAGGTATCCTCTACTATCCCAAGTTTCAAGATGTGTGTAAATGCGTATAGTAGGGTATCAACGTTCAAATGTTTGGCTTCCAGAATAGGAACTATTTTCAGGCTTATTTTTATCCTCAGATTAGTAATTTCCTTCATCTTACTAACCCTTAGGACAACAGCTCATAACTACTTATTACTAGTTTCATTTAAGAAAATATCTAATTTTCTTGTTTTTCTTAAACTATTCCTATCTTTTAAATATAATTTTTCACTTTCTACTCTTTTATTATCACAATTTTTGTGTGTGCTTATATATAGTAAGGCGTAAATAAGCACAGGAGCGCTGAAAAACGACTTCTTGGGAGCTTCTTGCGATGGTACAGGAGCGCTGAAGCTCGTTGGCGGGAGCATGGTCCAGAAGAATAGACCAGTGGTGGCTTGAGTTACCTGCTCCACTGGCATAGTGAAAAGGGAGGCCGCTTGGGGCCCGTAGGTTACTCCTCTAGATGGGACAGAGCGATACTCCTCCAGATAGGACAGAGCGAGAGTTGCTGTTGCAGTTAGTGCAGTTTGAAGCCATTGATTTCTTGAAGGGCTTGAATATTTTGCCCCCTGCGTCGACCTTGGTCTTTGGCATGTGCCAGTTGTTTGAGGACCGATTCCGTCGGCAAGGCTGCTGCTTGGGGAGCCTGCCTGTGGACGACAGACATCCTCTGGGCTTCTTCCATCAGCGTTGAGGCACCGAGGGTGGGAGGTGGGAGCATCGACCCAAAAAGAAGCCCGTTGATTTCATGAAGAGCCGGATTGCAGAGATTTGAGGCTGCAAGTGACCCATACTTGACTCCGCCGGATATGATAGAGCCTGAGTTGCTAGGGTGGGAGCAAATGCCATTCTTCATAGAGACGAAATCCCGACTTCAATATCCACTCCCCTAAGGGCAACCAAAAACATACACACAGCGATTATTTGATCGCGGGAAAAACACGACACACGAAGTGTGGAGTGGAAAGAGGAAAAGGTCCCACCGGGCGTGCCAGAATCTGTTCCCCTCCGAATACAGAGACGCGACCGCGTAGGTTCGTCTTGCCTAATGTTCGGGGCAGATGCTATTTGGCTTAATCCGTCCACTTCTCCGAAGATACCAAGTTGATTTATGGCACCGTGTATCAGAGGTTTGGACGGATGCGGCCGATGTAGCAGACTTCGTCAGAGGGGGTTTTGATTGTGGGGACGCTCTTCCCTGCAGGCGCAAGCCCCTGTAGTTAATTACGCTACCGCACCGCGGTAACAACTTTCTCCTTCTCCAGAATTTCACTCCGTGTTGTGTGTGTTTGTTTTGTTTGTGGATGCCCGTGGATTGTATACGGAGACTAAGTTATGCCGTCGCCCGTAGGACGTAGATTAGTCCAAATCCGTATTTACTTAGATTTGGGTTTTGGGTTTTCATTTAAGGATACGTTAACCGTGTTCGAGGCTAAGATCAACTTAAACGTTTGTTAAGGATATGTTAGTCCAATTTGAGACTAAGATCAACTTAACGGGATCGTTTGGATCCGACAAAAGAGCATTTGGAGGCTCCATTGTTCCAGTTTAGGGACATAGTGGTCCATTGCATGTATAGCCGTCGGGACCCGTCATCTCTCTGACGTCGTTGAAGGATTACAATGATAGGTGTCAGAGGAGTTCAGAGATATACCCTTGAACTAAAGTTGATTAGGGGATTTATAGTCCGATTTGGGACTAGAGTCTGTTTGAAAGTTTATGGATACGTTAGCCATTTTTGAGGCCAAGATCAACTTAAACGGGATCGTTTAGATCCGAAAAAAGAGCATTTGGGGGCTATATTGTTCCAGTTTAGGGACATAGTGGTCCATTGCCAGTTTAGGGACATGGGGGTCCATGTTCCAGTTTAGGGACATAGTGATCCATGTTCCAGTTTAGGGACATAGTGGTCCATGTTCCCGTTTTGGGGACGGATATTAGTTTAAGAACGCATTAGTCCATGAGTTTAAGGACGCTTAAGTTCATGGGTTTAAGGACCCCACAGTCCGTATCTTGGTTTAAGGACGCATAAGTCCATGGGTTTAAGGACCCCACAGTCCGTATTGTTGGTGTGGTTGTCGGGACCCGTCACCTCTCTGACGTCGTTGAAGGATTACAACGATAGGTGTCAGAGGAGTTCGGAGATGTACCCTTGAACCGGATGTGAATTGATTTAGGGGAGTAGTCGTGCTCAGTCAATTTAATTTGAGGACTTACGGCCAGAATTGGGCTAAGTCCAGTTGAAGATGTTCAACATTTTCATTTGTCTTTGGCCTATTAGGCCTATGCTAGGGCTTTGCCCCAGTTTAATAATGCACTGCATTTTATTTTGGCCTGTAAGGCCTTTTAAATTGGGCTCTGTTCCCTTTATAATGCAGAGCATTTGTTCTGGGTCCATTGGACCTCTTAATTGGGCTCTGCCCCTTTTAAAATTAATACATTGCATTTTATTAGGCCTGTTATGCCTTTTTTGATTGGGCTCGGCCCTTCTTTTCAATAATGCAGTGCATTAATTAGCTGACAGTGGCCATGTGGCCTGTCAGGCGCTTTGCGCTAATTAATGAGCGCAAGCGCACGTGGAGGTGACACGTGTCACGTTCTGGTGAGCACAAGCGCAGTGCGCTGCGCTGTTGCGCTGCTGACACGTGGCGCGCTCTGGTGAGTTGCGCCAATTTAAGAGAGCAATACTCTATTTTTAAAAGCGCATAGCGCAAGTTATTCTGGAGCTGACACGTGGCGCGCTCTGGTGAGTTGCGCCAACCCAGGAGCGCAACAGTGCAGACTTACAAGTGCAAGGCACTGTTTTAATATCTTGATCCAATTTTTGGATTCAAGAAAAGAATCTTTTAAGATTCCAGAACCAGTGGTTCATAAAAAAGGCAATGCTTTTGTTCTTATTATATTTTTATTGAAGATCCTTGATCTTTTTTTTAGATCAATGATCTTTTTTAGAAGAAATTCTTCTTTTCAAAGGTTTACCTTTCTTTTTCTTTCTGAATTCTTCTCAAACTTTTTAAGAGTTCTGTGAACTCTCTCTGCTTTCTGTGTGTTTTTAGACTTGAAGTCTAGAAGGCTTTATATAGTGCCAATAGATTTGTTAAATTAGTTAAAGAGATCTTTCTCTGGGTGATTTAGGGATTTTTCCCCACCGTTGGATATTTGATCCAAGGGCTTCTGTTTTACAGAAGAGAATTTTATTGTTTTAATAAGATTAGAAAGATCTTTCTGGAATTTTAATTCTGTTTTAGCGCTGGCGTGTCTGCTTTTGACACGTGGCGTGCTGCGCGCAGCGCAAGAAATCTGAAGCGTTGCTTCAATTATTTTAACATTTGATTTTCAAAGTAGAGCTTCGCTCTGATTGGGGGAAACAGAAGCGTTGCTTCATTTCCCGCCTTGGAATTTGAACAGAGCTTTGCTCTTATTGGATAAACAGGAAGATCTTCTTCTTTGAGAATTAAATTCTCTATTGTTTTTAGAGCTCGCTGTATATTTTGCAGAAGCTTATAGGGGGTTCTCTCTATCTGAGACTTGAAGTCTCGGGTCCTTTATATAGTAGAGGCAAATTGTTAATTAGTTTTGAGAAAATCTCTTATTAAGAGATTCCAATTGATTTAATTGGTCTCAAAATTGGTTTGGGGGATTTTACCCACCATTGGATTTTTGATCCAAGTGTTTCTGTTTTACAGAATATGTTCTCTTGTTTTTTAACAAGATTGGAAAAATATTTTCCCATATACAGAATTTTATTTTGTCAAACGGTGATTTTTAATCACCATTGGATTTTTAATCCAAGAGTTCTCTGTTTTACAGAAAGCAATCTTTTTTGTTTGTAAAAATTGAGGACAGATATTCCTCATAATAGAATTTAATTCTATTGTTTGATGATTTATCATCACCATTGGATTTATGATCCAACGGCTCTGTTTAATAGAGAATATCCTAACTTTTTGTTAAAGAAATATAGAATTTAATTCTACTGGTATAAACTTGGGCGCCAGCACTCACGTATTGTGCACGCGGGCACCACTTAAGAATTAAATTCTTATTTACGATAGGCGTTTCTGTGCTTTACACATTGGCGCCTACATGAGGAGTACGTGCGGCACCATATAAGAATCTAATTCTTATATAATAAGAGCTCATGTGCTTTGCACATTGGCGCCCACGTGAGGAGCACGTGCAGCACCACCATAAGATTTGATCCTACAAGACTGGTGTTCAGTTGAAAATATCGCACATTTGATATAACATTTTCCTTACTTTTCTTAAATATTTAAAGGTGTTTATCATAAATATAGAACATATTTGGGTTTAGCTGCAAAATACTATTTACCATATGTTTATATATTATAATTAACATTATGAAGGAAAATATATGCATATAATATTTTTATTATGCATATCATATCAAATAATCTTAATCAAATTGCTTAAAAAATTTATTACCATATAAAATGATTAAGATTATATCTCTATAACAAATATTACTAACATTATTCATGGAGATATTGTGCAAGATTTAGCTCAGGTCAGCAGATCGGGATATCGAGATGTCAGGTATCAAAAATCTGCAGATAAAGTTTAATTAAATCATAAAATCCATACTGGCAGGGACTCGGAGAAGATATGAAGATTCCAGATATCACAACAATCTCCATGTGTTATTATAAGGCTACAGAAGAATTTTAATTAAATGAACCCACTAAACCGTCGCCCATCCGCGGCTAAACCACCCTATACGCGGCGGATCCACGGCCGTTCTGAGGAGTAGGGTTTAGGATTTTGTGGGTAGGATCTTCTCAACAAACTCTCACATATGAAATCTAGGGTTTGTATTTTCTGTGACTATAAATAAGACCTATGGCTAAAACTAGAAATCATCACCTTTAACACCAAGCAAATCACCGTCAAAGAATAAGTGATCCACGACAGGTCCGCGATTCAACGTGATAAAGTGACGTGAGTATCGATGGAACGTCTACTTCCTACGAGGCAGAGACTAAGAGCAACTTCTTCTTCCTCTTGTAATCTAAACTCATAGGATTTGTACTTGAGAAGTTGATTAATAAAGATAGATCATTAGATTAATTATTTCGCATTAAATTTCTGCATAATGATTTCCTTCTCTATCTTTTCTTCTTCTTTCTTCATCATGCGCGAGTAATTCTTCACTTGATAGGGTTCGTAGGATTAGGGAAGAACAATGGATGAGAAAATATTTTAACTTCTTTTACGTCTTATAAAGTTAATAAACTTTAACAAAAAAATCATTAACATCCTAATCGGGAGCGCTGTCAATTTATTGATAGTCCTGACCGTGATTTGAGATTGGATTAATAATTGTTTTGTTAAGGGCTAGACATGAATAGAGATCAATGAAGGGACAAAGGTCAATAGTGGGGAAACTCTAGTTTCTTCCAAAAACCCTAATTCTCATTCTTGACTATCAATCTAGTTTTAAATCTATCAAAAGATAAAAAGGATTCATCTTTATTAGTCATCCATGACTATTAAATCCTAACGAACCCTACAAGCCTTCTTTATATATATTCTACATCCGTATTTAATATAGATCTAGAATCTACAACTATTCTCCTTTCTTCTTTTATTCTAATCAACTCGTCTAAAACAAGATTAAAAGTTCCATGCATCCCTGCGGACGACCCGTACTCATCTCGACTAGCTACACATGACACCGTTATTGATTGCGGTTACTATACAAACACACTTTCACAGATCAATCAAATGGCGCCGTTGCCGAGGATACGTGCGTAAATTTTTTTCCTGCTGTTCATGTTGAATTCTTATTCGATCCATATCATAAAAATAAAATAAAACAGCAAATTGTCTATTTAACGATTAGTGTGTGATTTTTGCGAGGGAATCTGGAATCACTTGAACGAGAAAATCGAGATTCAGAGACCTTCAGAGAGGACCAGAAGAGCAAAGGAGGCCACAGTGGAAAAATTATCAACAGAACCCTCCTTTCTGCGGCGGAACCGCGGCGGAGTAGGAGAGTTGGAGTGCCAAACTCCTCTGGTTTTTTTCTCAACTCTTTCTCTCTTCTCTGAAATCCAATAATATATTTTTCTGCAGGATTCTTTACAAAATATCGCCGCTCAAAAATCTTTTTGCATGTTTTGTAATTGGTTTTTTTGTGCATATTTTAATACGGACTTAAGGGGCAAGACCAAAATTTAGATTAGGTAGGGTTTTCATCACCCATCCTAGGCCCTACAAATCACAAAACGAGCATCCGCAAAACCCTACATTAATTAAAAAAATCTAGATCAAGACTCTAAGGACCGTCGCGCTCAATTAGGACAGAGGAGAGTCGTGGGTAATCTATCGCTTATCCGCATTACTTTTGTGGTGTCTAGGCAAGTGTGACTAAAGCAAGTGGTTACTTAATTAGGCCCACTATTTTCGATAATTCGTATAGTGGATACCTCCCACTTAGCTGGTACTTACCTGGCCACAAGAGTAATAAAGAGATAGTAGAGGATTGATCCTGCGACTTGTCCTTTGGAAGTCTAGGAGCGGTCTAGTTACTTGACCTAGGTGACCTTAGTTCTAGAGTTGATTGTGCAATTTTTATGTGATTTGTCTCACGTCCGACACTTTTCAAAACAAACCATTGTAAAATCGTTCACACACGTTGCCACTTGCGCTAAACATGCTTAGTGCATGCTCGGCTGGACACGGGATTCTAGTGCCCGTCTTGTCCACGTTTCTTCTATCGACTCCGAAGTCGGTACTTCTTCAGCTTCTTTTTCCCCTTCACCCACCACATCAACCGAGATGGACGGTTCTCCATCAGATTTTACCACCACCGCCCTGCCACCAGCCGTAGGTGCATAGAATCCACCGCGCATCTCTCTCCAAGAGATATGCTATCCTATACACGGTCCCCTTCCTACTTGTCTATCTATTCCACCAGCCAATGGGGATAATTTTGAAATTAAACCCCACTTCATCAACCTATTGCCCAAATTTCATGGGCTCGAGTCTGAAGACACATACGTTTTTATCACCAAATTCGAAAACGTATGTGCAATGATGGGCACTTCATAACTTTCAGTGGATGCTATGAGATTACGTCTTCTTCCTTTTACCTTGTGCGATCTAGCAGAAAAATGGCTTTATAATACTGACGCACACTCTATTCCCAATTAGGATGAATTTGTTATAGTATTCCTTAAGAAATTTTATCCCAATCATAAGATCGCCCGTGTTCGAAGCGAGATTAACCAGTTTACCCAGCTTCCCAATGAACCATTTTGGAAATGTTTTGAACGGTTTAAAGATCTGCTGGTCCAATTCCCTCATCACGGAATCAATAGATGGGATCTGTGCCGAATTATATATGAGGGTGTTACTCCAGCGACAAAGCAGATGCTTGAAACCATTTGTCAAAGCCATTTCATGTCCAAAGACGATGGTGAAGCTTGACAATCTCTGGAAGATCTCGTTGAACAAACTTTACAATGGGAAAGCGTTAGACCAATATCGTCTAAGGGAGGTATCCATCAGCTCGATATTTCCATCGCAGCGAAAGCCGAAATGGCTGTGATACAAAGGAAACTCGACGTTATAGAAAACAAAATCTCTTCAGCCTCCCTAAACCAACTTATGCTTTCCAAAACCGTGTGTGGTTGCTGTTCTAACCCATCACATTTAACGGAAGAATGTCCTTTGAGTCCACCGTTTCAAGGTCAAGAACAAATTAATACTACATTTCAGCAATGACCTAGAAACGATTCTGTTCACCGCCGGAAGCCAGGAAGACTGGACGTATTTCCTGAATCTGGGGGCAGATACTAATTGGTGCTATCCGTCCACCTCTCCGAAGATGCCAAGTTGATTTATGGCACCATGTATCGAAGGTTTAAACGGATGTGGCCGATGTAGCAGACTTCATCAGATTCCCCCTTGTTTGAGGGGGTTTTTGATTGTAGGGACGCGCTTCCCTGCAGCCGCAAATCCCTGCAGTTAATTACGCTACCGCATCGCAGTAACAACTTTCTCCTTCTCCATGTGGTCACTTCGTGTCGTGGGTATTTGTTTTGTGTTTGGTTGCTCGTGGATTGTATACGGAGACTAAGTTATGTTGTCGCCTGTAGGGCGTGGACTAGTCTCAATCCGTATCTTTCTTAGATTTGGGTTTAGGGGGGTTATGTTTAAGGATACGTTAGCCTTATTTGGGCTAAGATCAACTTAAACGTTTGTTAAGGACACGTTAGTCTAATTTTAGACTAAGATCAACTTAACGGGATCGTTTAGATCCAACAAAAGAGCAATTGGACTCAATTGTTTAGTTTAATGACATTGCGGTCGATAATTAGTTTAAGGACATTACGGTCCATTGTTAGTTTTAAAACATCGCGGTCGAGATTAAGGACATCATAGTCCGTGGATTTAAGGACTCCACAGTCCAATGTTAGTTTTAAGACATCACGGTCGAGGTTATGGACGTCATAGTCCATGAGTTTAAGGACCCCACAGTCCGATATTAGTTTTAAGACATCACGGTCGAGATTAAGGACGTCATAGTCCATGGATTTAAGAACCCCACAGTCCGACGTTAGTTTTAAGACATCACGGTCGAGGTTAAGAACATCATAGTCCATGAGTTTAAGGACCCCACGGTCCATAGCAATGTGTGGTTGTCGGGACTCGTCACCTCTCTGACGACGTTGAAGAATTACAACGACGGATGTCAGAGGAGTAAAGAGATGTACCCTCGAACCGGGTGTAAATTGATTGGAAGAGCAGTTATGCTCAGTTCAATTTATATTGAGGACTTATGGCCAAAATTGGGCTAAGTCCAGTTAAAAATATTTAACATTTTATTCATGTTTGGTCTGTTAGGCCTTTATTTAGGCTCTGCCCTTTTAATAATACATAGGATTGGGCTCTATAATTAAATGCATAGCATTTATATTAGGGCTGTTAGACCTTTACTTGGGCTCTGCCCTTTTTTAATAATGCATAGCATTTTTAGTGGTCTGATAGTGCGCCACGTAGCTTGTCAGGCGCTTTGCGTCAATTAAAGAGCGCAATGCGCTAGCGCGTGCGAAAGTGAAACGTGTCACGCTCTGCGCTAAGCACAAGTCTGTTAGCGCACTGCGCTTTCTGAGTGCGCTGCACCAGTGAATGACACATGGCGCGCTCTGGTGCAGTGCACCAGTCTAAGAGCGCAGTGCGCTGTTTTAGAGGCGCAAAGCGCAGATTGTGTCTGTGGTTGACACATGGCGCATTCTGGCGCGGTGCATTAATCCAAGAAGCGCAAAGGCGCATTTCATTAGTGCAAGGCATTGTCCAATAGCGCAGAGCGCATCTTGATCAAATTCAGATCAAAGAACAAATTTTATGTTCTCTCAAAAGAGGTTTTACCTCAAGATTCAAGAACCAAGGTTCTTGCTCTCATCAAAAGGCTGTGCCTTTATATTGATCAAAAGATCTAAGAATAAAGTAAATTACTTCTTTTAATCTTTTATAATTTGATCTTTTTGATCTTTTTCTTTTTTATTGAAGATCTTGATCTTGTTCTTAGATCTTTGATCTTTTTAGAAGAGGATTCTTTTTTTCTAATGAGATGATTTCATCGCTGTTCTTCAAAAATCAAATTCTTTACCTTTAAAGATGAAGAAAATGATCTTCTTTCTTCAAAGGCTTGCCTTTCTTTCTCTTTGAGGTTTTTCTCAAAATTTGCAGAGGGTTCTCTCTCTTCTGTATATCTAAGACTTGGAGTCTAGGGGCCTTTATATAGGGCCAATTGATCTGTTAGGTTAGTTGCAGAGATCTTTCTCTGATTGAACTGGGGATATTTCCCCACCGTTGGATCTTTGATCCTAAGGCCTCTGTTTTACAGAAGACAATCTTCTTATTTTAATAAGATTGGAAAGATCTTTCTAGAATTTTAATTCTGATTAATTAATAATTTATTATATAAATTCCAGTGCTGGCGCAATTGGCGCTAGCGCACCTGCGTTTGACACGTGTCACGCAGCGCAGAGCGCAACGCAACTGCGCTAGCGCGCCTGTGTTTGACACGTGGCGCGCAGCGCAGAGCGCAAGAGACCTGAAGCGTTGCTTCATCTTTTAAAATTTGAATTTTGAAACAAAGTTTTGCTCTGATTGGGGGTGCGCTGCCTTGGACGCAGCGCTCCTGGCGCTGGCGTGTCTGCAGTTGACACGTGGTGCTCAGCGCGCAGCGCAAGGGATCTGAAGCGTTTCTTCAATTTTTGAATTTTGAAATTCAAACAGAGCTTTGCTCTGATTGGGGGAAACAAATGCCCCCCCACCGTTGCGCTCACGTGGCGCACACGTGAGTGCAGCGGTGGCAACATCTGAGCCATTGGATCAACTCAGAAGTTGAGGAGGCGCTTCAGCATCTATAAATAGGACCCTTGGTCCTCAGATGATTATCATCTTCAAGAATTTTTATCTCAGATCCTTCCTCTTATTTCCAAGAACTTCAAGAGTTAAAACTATAGAAAATTTTAGGTAAAAATTGAATTAAATTAAATTAATTTTAATTAACAGAGCCTTGCTCTCATAGATCTTTTAATCTAAAGAAAACCCCTTTGGGGTTTCACAAATAGAGCTTTGCTCTCATTAACCCATAGATCTAAATAGATCTTTCCTTAGGGTTTCTTAGGCCATGGGTCAGAGCTCTGCTCTTTGACAATGTATAGATCTTTTGATATTTTGATGAAGAACTCTTAAGAGTTTTTTCATGGATCTTTAAGATCCCAAAACTTTAATTCATAGGAATTAATTTTCTTTGATGGATTTTTCCATCATCATTACAGAGTTAGGCTCTTTAAGGAATTTTATTCTCTCGTGACCAGAGTTTGACCAGTGTCACTCTGTTACACAGCTTTGCTCTGAAAGGGAGATTTTCTCCTTGTCTCGAGAGATTTCTCATTTAATGAGAATATTCTTTGAGTCTCATCCAATGATGATGCTGACTTATTAACTGATGCATTGTCATCTGGATTTTGTGGGTCCCCCTTTGATCCCCTCTCCACGGTATTGCAGTGCGGTACAAATTTTAAAGTACCAAGTGTCGGGCTTTTAAAATTAAATTATGATACTGATAATTGAATTTTGCTTTTTCTTGCAGGCAACATGTCTGCTGATCTCTCGTTCCCATTTTTCCGTTCGGAGGGAGGATTCCCTGAGGCACCGGTAGACCGGGAGGTTCTTGCTCTCATTAAGGACTACGACTTAGAGTACAAGAACCTTCACCTGTGGGGTAGGTGGTACAACGAAATTATCAGAGGTCGCCGAAGCTTCTCTTGTGCGACGCCGTCAGAGCCGATCTCATCGATCTCGTACGCAGATATACCCCCGGTGAACTACGTCGTAGAGGTGGTAAATTGGAATTCGGAGGATCTTCTTCAACCTTCGATTGCTGCCATTCCCATGCAGCTGCCGGCAGCTGTGGATATTTTGGGGCGGCGCATATGTCAGGGTGAGTCACGCCCTTGGGGACAACCCTACAACATCGGGTTGACCTTCGACATTCGGCGGGGTATCTGCAGTGGGCCAGGTACATTTTGTCAGCGAAGAAGACGCACCTGTTGAAGATCGGTCTATACCCCGCAGTTTACGCCTCGCTGTTCGAGTACTCTGCTCCTCCGAAAGGGTGGGTTAAGGTGTTCGTGGAACAATGGAACATCCCCACCCATACCTTTCTTCTAATGGACATGGAAGTTTTCATCTCTTTGGAAGAATTTGCTGAAATTTCGGTCTGCCGGTGAGGGGAGAGCACTATGAGGAGCTGCTTCCTCCTGATGAATATGTCTTCGCCACTAAGCCGTTGGTGACGGACCTAACGCCGGAGAATGCTATTCAACACCAGTTTCTGAGTCTGGTAAAGGTGTTGAATATGTACGAAAGTCTTTACTTGGAATCGGGAGGCCGAGGAGTTAGTTTCACAGACTTCATCGCCTGCTTTCTTCGACCGGAGATTCTATCGCAACGGGGCAAAAAATTTGCCAAGCTTGACGACCCCTTCGGCCTTGGCTTAGATCGTCGACCAGCACTGGAAGACGATCAAAAGGATTTTTTCCTCCCCGATGCTGCAAGCATCCCCTTATCGGAAATCGCCGCTCTGGGCATCGACGAGGAGACTTTCTTTCTCGGGTTTCTGGGATTATGGTTGTGCTGGTTCGCGTTCCCCATGCACCCTCGTTATATGAGGCCATCCGTCCTCTACCCAGCACATAGGATGGTGGCTGGCATACAATTGTCGATTGGAATTGCCGGGTTGGCCCACCTGTACCATGGTCTCAGCGTGGCGGCGGACGCAACTGAACCGGGGGTGCAACCCGCTAATTCCCCGATGCACTACTTTACTTCGTGGATGGAAATGCACGTGCTCGGGGTATTTTGGTATTCATAAGAGACCCTCGTTTTACAAGAAGTGCAGACTCCCGAGAGTTATGCGGCTGATCGGCGCTTCTATCGTGAATCCGCCTCCGCGGGAGGCTAGGGGGTTACTTCTTCGTCCGCGCACGGTCGGAGCGGGCATTTCTTTCACGGACAAGGTCATGACCATCGGCCCGGAGACCTCCAAGGCGGTGTTGGCGTTGCGTGATAATTTCAAGGACGGGGCCTCCATATTGAAAGCCCGGGAGATTCTACATCTATACTCCATCCGACCGGGTTTTCTTGTGTTCAGGCAGAATGAGTTGGCGCTTTTTATGAGGTACAACCCCCATCGGTTCGCCCAACAACTAAGCTATAACCAGGGGGTCCCACTGGAGGCATTTTTGGAAGAGCCTGCGGCCACCATGGAGGGAATACGGAGCGCACTGCATCACTTTATGCGGTTAAACACGGGCTCCCACTTCTTTATTAGCGAGCCGACTTGCATTCTAAGGGCCCTCAACGTATACGGGGCTTGGTATCAGCACGCGATGGGCGCCGTCATCAAGGAAGAGAAACGGCTGCTGCTTGATCACAAGGGTGCGCCCCCCGCCAGCGATCACAGTGTCCCCCTAAGGCGAAGGACCCCTGTCCCTCCTCCGCTAAGAGGAGATGCTGGAGATGAGCCTCCATGTGCTAAGCCCCACGCGTGGATTGCCCCGGGATCCTATGGACGTGACCTCAGTGCCCCGTGCTCCCGTGGAGACGGTAAACGTGGTTTCGTCCGAATCTGGCGTGGGCTCGGACATCGGGACCCGCCGTCCCAAAGTGCCCATGAAGCGTAAGCTGATTTTGGGTGCGACCGGGGCTCGCATACAGAAGAGGAAGAAGAAGTCGATCCTCTCTGCTGACGTTGTATTTGGTCAGGAACCTCATGCCCCTTATAGCGAGGGCTTGAGTGAGTACGGGACCAACAAGGGGTTATTTGTGCCGCCAGATGACACTGATCTGGCGGCCGCCATCGCAGCTTCTGAGCGATTGGCAAGGCGCGGCGCGTGGTTGGCTAAACTCGCGCAATCGGGTAATCACTAGTTGTATTTTCTTTTGTCATTGCATCGTACTTCTACCGTTGTTTTTGACTAACGCTTTTCCTTCTTTAACAGGCATTTCTACCGAAAAAGCCATCGCTGCTTCTCTTAAGACTTTCGAGGAAGAGGAACGACTTAGAGCGTCCTTAGGCCTTGGTACAATTCGGTTCGCTATTTTTCTCCTTCCATTTCTTATGAGTAATCTGACCCTCTCTTTGTTTTACCGTAGGTACCACGAGGCCTATCCCGCAAGCTGACGTAGAGATTCTCCTCGGGCCAGCTACCGAAGTCCCGGCCTCTTCGGGATTGCCGCAAGAGGCTCTGCTTAAAAAGCCGATGATGGAAGCCTTGACGGCTCTGGAGGCAACCCTAAACGCGGACGACGACGCCTTGCTGAAGGAGGCTTCCAAAAGGTCTGTCGCGACAGCCCGGGAGGAAAGGAAACGCCTGAGGCACGCAGCGAGGGAGCGTAGCGCTGCTTTGGCTACGGGAGCAGGCTCAAGCGTCGTTACTCCCACCGCTACTCCTTCAGAGGATCTCCCGGTCGCCTTGTCTACTGTTCATAGACGGGCGGCACGTGCAGCTCGGAAGGCCAACGGTAAATCCGCCTCAAGTAATGTGTTTTTGAGGCTTTGTTGTCAGAGTTTTAAAACCGTTGGTTCTTATATATCTTATCCTGCAGGGCCGAGTCTCACTAAAAGAGTTGCGGCGACCGTCGAGCCTGAGGGGACGGTGGAGGAGGTAGCAGCTGAACACGAGGCGATGGCAGGCGATATAACCATAGCTGCCAGGCCCGAGATAGTGGCTGACGAGACAGTCACAACTGCTATGCCCGAGAAGGCTTCCAATGCCGAGCCCGAGGGGGCGGAGGGTGAGACGGCTGCTACGGCCGAGCCTGAGGCAGCAGTTGATGAAATAGCTGCTACGGACGAACCTATGGCAGCGGTGGACGAGACGGCTGCGACCGCTGAACCCGAGGTGGTAGCGGGTGAGACGGCTGCTATGGTCGCTGAGCAAGAGATGGCCGTTTTTTCTCAAGAGTCGGGCCCCGCTCCGACCATCGCTCTCCCTGCTTACGGTTCCTTGTCATCTTCCGGCGTCGCGAGCGTGACGACGGCTCCTGTAGAGTCGGGCGATGAGGCAACGGGAGGTGAGGCCGTCCCAATGGAGGAGGAAGACGCCACCGTTGCATCAAGTAACGCCCTCTTTAGGGCTCTGGCCGGCAACTCTTCAGGTAAATCTTGGGTCACCGCCCTTCTTTTATTCTACAATCTTTTCTAACAGGGCTTATCTTATTTCTAACGCAGGTGCGGCTAGTGCTGATGCCGCGTTACCCGAGGGAGCGCCATCAGTTACCGCTCTGACGGTGACCACTTCTCTTCCTTCCCTCGCACCGTCGCAGGTGCTGGAAGGTATGGATTTGTGACTCACCAGTCTTATCTTTAGGTTGCATAATTTATGTACTGACGTTGCGTTATCGCGTTTTTTCAGGAGTCCTTTTTGACCACCTGTACCAGGTGTTGCACCCCCACTTCTCCTTCCCGTCGGAGATTGCTTCATCTAGCGGCGCTGGTAAATATAGCTTTCAATTAATGCTCCTTCTTTTACCGATAATGAAATTATTTTTAATTCTTCTTTGCCTTGATTGCAGTGCTACAGATTGAAGGAGGAGATGTGAGATCAGCTGCGCCACCGGTCCTCCCGGCTTTGCCACCTGCTACCGCTGGTATTAGTAAATTCCATTTTTCATGAATCTCCTATATTTCTAGATCTGTCATCTGATTATGACTTGTTTTGCAGCGGTTGCTTCGATTCTGGACTCTTTCGAATCTCGCCTTATGATGCCGGCAGGCCCCTTCTCCAGACGTCCATCCTCAAAGGGTGCTGCGACGAGTCTGCGCATGTTGAGCGAATACATCGAGGAGCTTGACGAGGGAGCTCCTACATCTGCCGCAGATTTCGCTGCCGAGGTTAATCCGATGCTGGCGACGCTTGTAAATTTCCATAATGAAGGCGTCGTCGAGTCTTGAGTTAGCCACTGCAGGAAGATCGAGGCCTGTCTGCATCAGCTTGAACTTATGCATCTTCCCCCTGAGACTCAAGCTTTGAACTCCCAGCGGGCCGCATGGGTCGAGCAGAGCGCGTCCTTCCTACGCTATTTCGAACAAGAAGCGACCTTGAGGTGGAAGGAACGCGAGGAGGCTTCCGCTGAGTCTATCCAGTTGCGCACCCAGGTCGAAGCGAATGTCTCACAACTAAGAGCCGCCTTTGATACCTTGCATCGATGTATCTCGGACGGGCTTGTATTGAGACGGAAGCTCGACTCTATTGAGCGGGTTACGCAGAGTCGCGAAGCTGCCCAACGGGAAATTGATGATAAGATTTCATCATGCATGCAGCAAAGGACTCGAATCGAAGTGGAGCTGGCCACAGCGGCTGATCATGAGAAGGCACTGAAAGAAGTGCGAGAGCAGCTCACAGACTTGTTGAAAACGCATCCTTCTCAATGAAAATTTTGTATCATTTGTAATTGTGAATAAATGTATTTGTTCTTTCATTCTTTAATACGATGTATTTGTACTCAATCGAATTCATGAATAAAAAGATACACGTTCTTTGTAATGTCTTGTGTCATTTCTCTGCTTTCTTCTTTCTTCCTGTGTTGTTCGCCATGTGATTTTAGCAAGTGCGGTCCGTAGATAGTATATAACTGTCAATCTTGTGCTCTTTGTAAGGTAGTGATGGCTTAGAAAATAGGGTTAGGATCTGTCACCTAAGACTTTTCAACTTTATGAGCCGTGAGGGTCTCATAAAGAATTTTCTCCCTACCGGTCGAGAGGATCCCATAGGTGTAATTTTCTCCTTAAGAATTGTGAGAATTCCTAAGTGTGTTTTCTCTTGAAAGTCCTAAGGATCTCACAAGGGAATTTTACTTCCTTACGAGTCGTGAGGACCCGCAAGTGATGGGTGAAGTTGTCCTTATCCGCATTTCACGGAGTCAGGGGTTGCTCTGGATGCTTCCCACGGGTTCACTGCCGTGTTTGGCGAGGACCAGGGTCTGCTTTGAACGTTTTCTAGGATATCGTAGTTTAAAGACGTCGCGGTCGAGATTAAGGACATCATAGTCCGTGGATTTAAGGACTCCACAGTCCATTGTTAGTTTTAATACATTACGGTCGAGGTTAAGGACATCATAGTCCATGAGTTTAAGGACCTCACAGTCCAATATTAGTTTTAAGACATCACGGTCGAGGTTAAGGACATCATAGTTCGTGGATTTAAGGACTCCACAGTCCAATTTTAGTTTTAAGACATCACGGTCGAGGTTAAGGACATCATAGTCCGTGGATTTAAGGACTCCACAGTCCGTGAAATGCGTGGTTGTTGGGACCCGTCACCTCTTTGAGGACGTTGAAAAATTACAACGACAAATATCAAAGGAGTGAAGAGATGTACCCTTGAACCAAGGTAAAATCAGTTTAAAATTATTTTGGTTGATTGTTAGTTTTATGACATCACAGACAAGGTTAAGGACATCATAGTCCATGGATTTAAGGACTCCACAGTCCGATGTTTGCTCTGGATGCTTCCCATGGGTTCATTGCCGTGTTTGGCGAGGACCAAGCTCCGCTCTGGATGCTTCACACGGGTTCATTGCCGTGCTCTGCGAGGACCAGGATCCGCTCTAGACGTTTTCCATGGGGTCAGAAGTGACGTTATCTGTGTTCCACATGACCAGGAATTTTGCTCTAGATACTTCCCACGGGTTCACTGCCGTGTTTGGCGAGGACTAGGCTCCGCTCTGGATGCTTCACACGGATTCACTGCCGTGCTCTGCGAGGACCAGGATCCGCTCTGGACGTTTTCCACGGGGTCAGAAGTGACGTTATCCGTGTTCCACGTAACCAGGAATTTTGCTCTAAATTCTTCCCACGGGTTCACTGCCGTGTTCGGCAAGGACTAGGCTCCACTTTGGATGCTTCACACGGGTTCACTGCCGTGCTCTGCGAGGACCAGGATCCGCTCTGGACGTTTTCCACAGGGTCAGAAGTGACGTTATCCGCGTTCCACGTGACCAGGAATTTTGCACTAGATGCTTCCCACGGGTTCACTGCCGTGTTCGGCGAGGACCAGGCTCCGCTCTGGATGCTTCACATAGGTTCACTGCCGTGCTCTGCGAGGACCAGGATCCGCTCTGGACGTTTTCCACGGGGTCAGAAGTGACGTTATCCGTGTTCCACGTAACCAGGAATTTTGCTCTAGATGCTTCCCACGGGTTCACTGCCGTGTTCGAAAAGGACTAGGCTCCGCTCTGGATGCTTCACACGGGTTCACTGCCGTGCTCTGCGAGGACCAGGATCCGCTCTGGACGTTTTCCACGGGGTCAGAATTGACGTTATCCGCGTTCCACATGACCAGGAGTTTTGCACTAGATGCTTCCCATGGGTTCACTGCCGTGTTCGGCGAGGACTAGGCTCCACTCTGGATGCTTCACACGGGTTCACTGCTGTGCTCTGCGAGGACCAGGATCCGCTCTGGACTTTTTCCACGGGGTTAGAAGTGACGTTATCCGCGTTCCACGTGACCAGGAATTTTGCACTAGATGCTTCCCACGGGTTCACTGCCGTGTTCGGCGAGGACTAGGCTCCGCTCTGGATGCTTCACACGGGTTCACTGCCTGCTCTGCGAGGACCAGGATCCGCTCTGAACGTTTTCCACGGGGTCAGAAGTGACGTTATCCGTGTTCCACGTAACCAGAAATTTTGCTCTAGATGCTTCCCACAGGTTCACTGCCATGTTCGGCAAGGACTAGGCTCCGCTCTGGATGCTTCACACGGGTTCACTGCCGTGCTCTGCGAGGACCAGGATCCGCTCTGGACGTTTTCCACGGGGTCAGAAGTGACGTTATCCGCGTTCCACGTGACCAGGAATTTTACACTAGATGCTTCCCACGGGTTCACTGCCGTGTTCGGCGAGGACTAGACTCCGCTCTGGATGCTTCACACGGGTCACTGCCGTGCTCTGCGAGGACCAGGATCCGCTCTGGACGTTTTCCACGGGGTCAGAAGTGACGTTATCCACATTCCACGTGACCAGGAATTTTGCACTAGATGCTTCCCACGGGTTCGCTGCCGTGTTCGGCGAGGACTAGGCTCCGCTCTGGATGCTTCACACGGGTTCACTGCCGTGCTCTGCGAGGACCAGGATCCGCTCTGGACGTTTTCCACGGGGTCAGAAGTGACGTTATCCGCGTTCCACGTGACCAGGAATTTTGTTGATTATATCCGCATTTCACGGAGTTGGGATTTGACTCTCGGTCATCTGTACACCGTCGAGTCATGGAATTGGGAGTTGCCGCTATTCCGCTTTGCTTGATGTTGTGTCTACTGAGACGAGTGTTGAGATGATCTCCAGGCTATCTGTGACCCATCGAGATTTAGCCTTTTCTTCTAATGAAACCTGGGGAGGAGGAGTGTAATTCCTTCTTTGTTTGCGCCCCTGGATTGTATACAGGGATTGACATGCTATCACCTGTAGGGCATAAATTTCATTTTTATTTTTTTAATTCTTTCCGCGATGCTCTATCATTTCAGCTTTTTATATCGCGAAGGTCGCGATTGCCCAATCATTTCGGCTATTTGTCGCGGTGCCTAATCATTTCGGCTATTTATTTTATTTTTACTCGCTGCTTTTTATTGCGAGTTGCCCCATCATTTCGGCTATTTTGCATGTATACATTTTTTTTTACTTGTTGCTTCCGTTGCAAGTTGCCCCATCATTTCGGCTATTTCGTATGCATGTGTGGCTTGCTAACTTTTCGCTGCAAATTTAGGATTAGACACCGATTTCAGCATCAGCACCGCTACAACTGGGATATTGCCAGGAGCGAATCATCATTTGCCTCTGTCGACCTCGAACAAAGGTGGCTTAGCGAACAGGGTTAGGATCCTGTCGATTAAGGCTTTTGACTTCATGTGCCGTAAGGGTCTCACAAAGGTATTTCTCCCTGCGAGTCGTGAGGATCTCGTAGGTGTGTTTTCTCCTTAGGAATCATGAGGACTCCTAAGTGTATATTCCCCTGTAAGTCGTAAGGATCTTATAAAAGGGTTTTCTCCTTATAAGTCGAAAGGACTTACAAGGGTTGTTCACCATATGGACATATCCCTAGTCACGGGTGGGGCTTGGTTAGGGAAATGTTTATTCGCGCTCGTGGATTGTATACAAGGGTCAGTATTGAGCCGCTTGTAGAGCAGTATCGGAGGTTGTGGGGGTTGCTTAAGAACAGGTTCAGGTCTCTGTAACTTAAGACTTTCAAATCTTATGAGCCGTGAGGGTCCCATAAGAGAGTTCTCCTTACGAGTCGTGAGGATCTCACAAGTGTAATTTCTCCTTAGGAATCGTGAGGATTCCTAAGTGTATTGCTCTCTTATGAGTCATAAGGATCCCACGCAGGTGGTTTCTCCTCACAAGGTCGAGAGGACCATGTAAGTGTTTTTTAACGAGATTGCGCCCTTTCGGGTTTTCACAAACACCCGCCGGTAGCCCTGCTGTTTTTACTCACGGAGCCCTTTCGGGTTTTCATCCGTGCCCATTTTGCTTATGGACATACCGTTTTCTTTTTTTTTTATTCTTCTCTTTTTTTTATATATATAACGAGGTTGCGCCCTTTCGGGTTTACACAAACACTCGCCTGTAGCCCTGCTGTTTTTACTCACGGAGCCCTTTCGGGTTTTCATCCGTGCCCATATTGCTTATGAACATACCATTTTTATATTTTTTTTATTCTTCTCTTCTTTTTTTTATATATAACGAGGTTGCGCCCTTTCAGGTTTTCATAAACACTCGCCGGTAGCCCTGCTGTTTTTACTCACAGAGCCCTTTCGGGTTTTCATCCGTGCCCATTTTGCTTATGGACATACCGTTTTTATTTTTATTTTTATTCTTTTTTTTATCGGCTTTGGGATGCCGCAATCCACCATAGTTTATTGACATCTCGGTCAACAGCTAGTTTTAGGACATAGTGGTCCGTCGTTAGTTTAAGGACGTTTCGATCCACTGTTAGTTTAAGGACATTTCGGTCCGCTGTTAGTTTAAGGACGTTTCGGTCCGCTGTTAAGTAAGCCGGTTACTACTTATAGAGTTTGGGCTCAGGAAGATGGCAAGCGGACATAGTCATCGTCATCTATCATTGACCTAGGCCGTGACTCGTCAAGCGTAGTATTTCTTCAGGAAGCGGCCATTTATCGGTCTGAAAGGTCTTTCGTTATGCATGTCCATGAGTAGATAGGCTCCACCCTGGTAGACCTTGTCTATGATGTACGGGCCTTCATAGTTCGGCTCGAATTTTTCTCGCTTGGCGCGATTGGGGATCATAGGTCTTTTGACCACTAGCACGAGTTCGCCTTGGCGGAATGTCCTCGGTCTGGTCAATCTTTCATATGAGCGCGTCATCTTTGCTTTATAAGCCTCCAGATTTTGTTGCGCTATGAGCCGGGTTTCATCAAGGGCATCTAGCTCCTCAAGCCGAAGGTGAGCGTTTCTTCGTCTGTCAGCTCATAATGGACTGCCACTCGTAGAGAAGGTAATTCTATCTCGAGGGGGAGTACTGCTTCTGTACCGAATACCAATGCGTACGGCGTTGTGTTCATGGCTATCTTGAACGTAGTTCGATTCGCCCAGAAAGCTTCTTACAGCCTCTCGTGCCAGTCCTTCTTATTTCGGGACACCGTCTTCTTCACGATCTTTGTTAAGGTTTTGTTGAAAGCCTTAGCTAGACCGTTAGCTCGGGGTTATAAACTGAGGAATATCTCCAGTCTATGTTGTGCTGTTTTGCAAAGCGGCTAATCTTGTGGCTTCTGTAGGCTGGCCCGTTATCGGAGATGATCCGTCTCGGAGTTCCAAACCGATAAATGACGTGCGTCTTGAAGAAATGGAGGATATTCTCCGTCTTCACTTCCCTCAATGGTACTGCTTCTGCCCATTTGGAGAAGTAATTAGTCATTGCCAAAATGAATCGATGACCCCTGGACGATGCTGGTTCGATGGGGCCGATTATGTCAGTTCCCCACATTTCAAACAGCCAGCTAGCCACTGTTGGGTGTAGTGGATTTGGATGCTAGTGGATGAAGTCCCCATGAATCTGGCATGAGTGGCATTGCTTCGCATATTCGAGGCAGTCCTGAATCATCGTGGGCCAATAATAACCCATCCTTTTAATCTTCAACTTCATCTTCGGGCCAGCTTGGTGAGAACCGCAGAGTCCGTCGTGAACTTCTTGGACGACTCTTTTCGCCTCTTCAGGTCCCAGGCATCTCAACCACAAAGAATCAAATGACCTTTTGTACCGAGTATCATTGATGAAGGCGAAAGATAGGGCTCGCTTCATGAGTTGATGTTTTGAGGACGCATCTTCAGGCGTTCGACGGGATTTGAAGTAGTCTATGAAGACCTCTCTCCAATCTTCAACCTTCTCTTGGTCTTTTACTTGTAGAGCCGTTTGCTCGGTCGCTCCCTTTTCCTCGTACGACTCCGGAGATATTTCTGTCGGTGCAAGAACCCGACGGCTTTGTACCACGATTCTCACGTCATCGAGGTTTTCGTCAGCCAGTTCTTTAGCAAGTTTGGCTAATGCATCCGCTTTGCTATTTTCCGCACGCGGTATGCTTTCCAAGATGTAGGAAGGTATTTGGGTCAGCAATTGTTGTACCCTCTCACCGTACTTCACCAACTCTGGTTTGCACGTTTGGTAGTCGCCATTTACTTGACTAACAACCAATTAAGAGTTTCCGTATATGAGGAGGTTTTCAATTCCCATATCGATGGCGATCTCGAGGCCTGCTATCAAAGCTTCTTATTCGGATTCATTGTTCGTCCTTGGCTCTGTCAAGCAGAAGGCGAAGCGCAGTATCCCTCCTTGTGGGGTCACGAAGATGAGGCCTACTCCCGATTTGATTATGGGCGTGTTCTGTTTGCGCTTCTTCATGGAAGATGCTCCATCAAAATAAAGTTACCATCGGGCGTCACCACCGTCAATCGCATCAAACGCATGTTCGTCTGGCAGTTCGCAATTCAAGGGAGAATCGGCTGGTATCGGATGTTCGGCGAGGAAATCAGCGATGGCCTGGCCTTTCACTGCCTTGAGGGAACGATAGGTTATCGAGAATTCCATCAAGAGCAAGGCCCATTTAGCGAGCTGTCCCGTCAATATGGCTTTTGACATCAAATATTTGAGAGGATCCACCTTCGATATGAGACGGACTTCATGTGCCAATGCATAGTGCCTAAGCTTCATTATTGCGAAGATCAATGCCAGGCAGTGTTTTTCGATGGGAGAATAATTGCTTTCTGCCCCCAGTAGAACTCGACTCAAGTAGTAGAGAGCTCTTTCTTTCCCTTGATCATTCTCTTGTGCCCATAATGCGCCTAAGGAACCTTCGAGGGCGGTTGTATAAAGAATGAGAGGCTTTCCCTTGACCGGAGCGGCCAGTACTGGCGGGTTCTGTAGATACTGCTTGATTTCGTCCAACGCGCCTTGGCATTTGTGATCCCAGACGAACGGGGTTCCCTTCTTCATCAGGTGACTGTAGGGACGGCACTTGCCGGAAAGATTGGCTATAAATCGTCGGATATACGCGAGTTTCCCTTGGAGGGACCGTGATTGCTTAAAAGTCCTTGGAGGGGGCATCTCCATGATCGCCTTGATCTTTGACGGATCTATCTCGATACCTCGGTGTCGGACAATGAATCCTAGGAATTTGCCTGAGGAGACCCCGAACGCGCATTTGAAAGGGTTCATCTTCAAGTTGTATTGCCGAAGGCGTTGAAACACAATCTTCAGATGCTCGAGATGTTCCTCGTATAATTTGCTTTTAACCACGAGGTCGTCGATATAGCATTCGACGATTTCATGTATGAGGTCATCGAAGATCCTCGTCATGGCCCTCTGATAGGTGGCACCGGCGTTCTTTAAACCGAAGGGCATCACCTTATAGCAGAATATACCCAAAGGGGTCCGGAAAGCGGTGTGCTTCTGGTCTTCGGGATGCATCTTTATCTGATTATATCCTGACGATCTGTCCATGAAGGAGAAGACTTCGTGAGTGGACGTATTGTCTATCATCAACTCGGTGACCGGTACTGGGAAGTCATCCTTCGGGCAAGCTTTATTGAGATCCCGAAAGTCTACGCAGATGTGCACTATCCCATTCTTCTTCATTACTAGGACGATGTTGGCGATCCAGTCAGGGTACTGAACTTCTTGGATGAAGCCAGAGTCGATCAGCTTCTTGACCTCGGCGTTAATGCTCATCTTAAGCTCGAGCTGCATTCTTCTCGGTGCTTGTTTGATTGGCTTGACGTCTGGGGATATTGCCAGTTTGTGGACAGCAATCTCTGGGTCTAGTCCTGGCATTTCGGAATAATTCCATGCGAAGCAATCTTTATGCTGCATAAGGACGTCTTTTAGCGCAGCCACCCTTTCTTCAGATAGCAGCTCACTGACGAATGTCGGCCGCGGGTCGCTTGTCGTCCCCAAATCAATTTTCTTGAGGTTATCTGCAGTAGTGTGTATTCCATCTTCCAGCTCTTTCAGTGCCGGTGGAAATTCTGATATCACCTCGTCATCATCGTTTTCGAAGCACCAGGGGAAATCATCCATATTCTCAGGCCCTTCTTCTGACAGCGTTATTATATGGCAGGTACGAGCTCGCTTCCAGGACCGATGTTGATCTGGTTCTACTCTTGCTGTATGCGCGGCTTTTGGTTTGTGCTTCTGTGGTGGATTTATCCTCCAGCTGTTGGACAGAGCGAACCTGCTTTGCTGATATTGATCTTCGACCCAGTTCTTAAAGGTGAAGCAGTTTTCGAGAGGATGTCATATTGCTCGGTGATAAGAGCAGTAGTCCGGGTGGGAGGTCTCGTTGACTTGCTCGGGGTGTTTGAACTCCGGTAGTGAGATCATTTGATGTTTTATGGCGAGATTAAGTATCTTCCGTGTTTTGTTCTGAGGAAAAGAGTATGCCCGACTCATTTTCTTTATAAGGGACGAATCTGGATTACTCGATTCCCTATCGCGTGGCTTCTTGGTCCCGCTTTGTTGCTGTCGAACGCCTTTTCCGCTCTTTGACTTGTCTCTGCCTCTGCGTCGGGCCTTTCGCACAACAGATTGACAGGGAGGAGCATTTTCATCTTTCGCAGCCTGTTGAAGAAGGCGTTGCGTCCTGACTTTCTCGTAGATGGCCATTTCGTGATTATAGTCGTCTCGAACTTTTTGACCAGCTTTCCTTATAAGCTCGTCCATTTGTTCTTCGAACGACGGACTGGGCATTTTTACGTCGGGGAATTTTTCTGTTTCAGGATTAGCACTTTCCCATTGAGTATCTCCTTCTTCATCAAAGTCATGTACAACATAGCAGTCATGGAGTAGATCCCGTTTCTTGGATCGAACATATCCAAGCCCGATTGCTTCCATTCTCCCATTGGACAACCTGCGCTGAGTTCCAGGGACGTTCCAGACCCTGTCATAGAACTTGGCTTTTCGAGCGGTCTGTTTGAAGGGTATCCCTTGGCGCTTCAATAGCCTTTTCAAGCCTTCTGTATAATATCTAGGCAGACGGATGGGCTGGAACCTGTCAAGTGTAGGATCCACACCGTGCCAGATTTCTTTTTCCACTGTAGTTTCCCCGGAGCGGTAGAATAGGATCGCCTTTTCGCCTTCTCGCCGACATAGAACGTCCGCAGCTCTTCTACACTGTAGGTATCAAGCGCGTCTAGTTCTTTATGATGTTTGGGCGGAACCATGGCGACTTGCAAACTTTGCTCTGCATCAGCGAATGTTTGTATTGAAGGCCGAGCGGAGAATATAGCATGGACCTCATCTTCCGAGTCACTGCCAAAGATCAACATAGGAGCGGACGGTCCCGGCTTGTTGTACTGGGATGGGCCTGAATAAACCATCTCTTCTTCTTCCTCAGTATCACTCCCGAAGACGGGAATAGTGGTGATAGCTTTGTTTTCTGGTTTATGACATCTCTCCGTGTCCTCGAAATCTGGCAAAAAGTATTTTGCATCTTCGTACTCGCGGACTTCGTTCACGGAGAATGGATTCAGCTCTCCTGTTACGGTATACTCGAGACCATCCTTAAAGTATTTCATACACTGATGTTGTGTAGAAGAGATGATGTTGTACTCGTGTAACCAAGGCCGGCCGAGCAAAGCGTTATAGCATGTCTTGACGTCTATGACATGAAATTTAATATCCGCGACAAGTAACCCAAATCGTAATGTCAATATCACAGACCCGAGAGTCCGCGATGATTGGGAGTCAAAACCGGAAATGGTGATTTTATCACGAGCGAGATGCTGGACGCTCATGCAGATTTCCTTAAACACTCGCACGTTGAGGAGATTGACGGAAGACCCATTGTCAACCAGGATTTTGCCTATCTTTATATCGTGGCAGTATCCTGAGATATAGAGGGGACGGTTGTGCTTGCACGTCCCAAGAAGAAGGTCTTCGTCGCCGAAGGTGATATCGGCCGTGTGTACTTCCTCTAGCTCATCCTTCATCTTTTCTTCGGCGAGAAAAGCTTGGAATTGCTCTAGTTCTTAGAGCGCCTTTATCAATGAATCTCTCGCTTCTTTGGATAGTAAAAGGGCGTCGAGAATGCTGAGCTGCGAGGGTAATTTCCTCAAGTGCGCTAGAACGTTATAGTCCACCTTATTTTTCTTTGGCGGGTCCTTGGCAGTCAGCTCTTTCATGACTTGATCATCCAGGGCGATATCCTCAGAGACCTTTTCTTTTCCCTTATCTTTTCTACTTGTGGGTCCGAGATTCTTTTCTGGAAGCGTGTGATTGCGCTGCTGAATGTTTTCACAGGCCTTCGGTTCTTCCTCCTTCCCCAATGCGGATTCTTTAAAGAGGGGGCTAAGAGCCATTTCTTCGTCAGAGTCACTTCCGAAAGTGAGAATTTGCGATCCTCCGGTGTTGACTATGCGACAGTTACTGGTATCTCTTTTATGTTCCTCGGTCGCACTTCTTTGCTCCCGACGAGCTTTGCGTTTCATCCGCTTAAAATGTTGCCGGTGAGTAACGTACCCTTGCCACCATCCTTTAAAAGCGTCGCATTTCTCGGTGGGGTGCAAAATCCTTCGATGATATGAGCAGTAGCTAGGATGCATCTCTACTTCACCGGGAGTGTTTCCTTCGGAGGGTGGTAGCTTCATTCCCATTGATATGGCTTTAGCAAACCTTTTCCTCGTCTTGAACTTGATTTTATCCGTGACGGATGTTCTTTGATTCGGCGGGAGTGTCTCGACTCTTTCGTCTAGTCGTCGGCGTTTGGCTCTTTCAAATATGGCCGTCTCGCACTCCCGATCAGCTCTACTTTTCAGAAGAGCCGTGTTCAGGAATGCATCAATTATCTCATCTGATGGCCCCGGAAGTTCCGGCTTAGGATTTGCCCCCAGCTTTTCATTGCAAGGGTTTCATCATCGTCTATCGACGAGTGAGAGATCATATGGCAACTTGCCACGTGCTCCTCAGATCCATCCGATGAGTCTTCTCCGTCATCTTTGTCTTCAAGGACGTGGCTGAGGAACTCTTGAAGCGTGATTAGGGTTCGCGCCTTCTGGTTGTACTCTTCCAGCGCGTCAATCTGCTTCTGTAAGTCTGTGCGCTTATCACCAGGCTTCACGGTCTTTTTGGATCTCTTCTTCTTCTTCGAAGATTTCGACGGCTGAGCATGAACACTTGGGCCATCACCATCAATCTTTGGAGTTGGGCGCGGCTTCAGCATCCCTTCGATGATCTGGGGTTCCAACGGGTTCTTCCACCTGATCGCCGGGAATGTTTGGAGATCCTTCAGCATTCTTTTCATCTTGGCTGAAAGAGCGACCTCCCATGGAGCTTCTTCTACGAAAGAGCTTGTTTCCCCCGGTGTGTCCGTCTTCTTAGGAGTGTGTGGTTGTGGTGGGTTTACTTTCCACTTCTCAGACAACGCAAACTTGCCTTGCAGGTATTGATCCTCGATCCACCCCTTAAAGACGAAGCAATTCTCGATTGGGTGACTTACCGTTTGGTGGTAAGGGCAATAATTAGGATTATTCACTTCGCTGGGTTGCGGTGGTCGCCTGGGATTCGGCAAATTGATAAGCTTGTTGCGCATAGCAGCTCGAACAGCCTCTTCGTTTTGTCCCGGGGGAATGAGTAAGGACGCTTCATTTTCTCATTGTAATAGCGCCGTCTCTCCTCGAGTTGATCCGCTAGCTTTGGGGCACTGGGCTGCTCTTGGGTGTTAGCGACGAAGGTCGCCTTCCCTTTACCCTTGTCATTCCGCGGTTCCGGTTTCGGGGGAGACAGTCTGTGACCCATTTGATCCATCTGGGCTAGCTTATCGATCAAAGCCTGGAACGTAGTTGGTTTAAAGAACATCATGAACTGTGAAATAGTTGCATGAGGGTCTAGGGTGCCCACGAACATGCCCACCGCTGGTGCCTCTTCGATGCGCTGTTCGCACTTCGACCATAAGTTCTGCCATCGGATTGCATATTGGACCCAAGTTTCGCCCGGCTTCACCCTTGCATTAATCAATGCCGTTATTGGGGTGCGTTCGCTGGCGCTCATGAATCGCTGAGTGAATAGCAACTCCATCTCTGCGAAAGTTTTGACGGAGTCGTTTGGAAACTCCGAGTACCACTCAAACGTCGTCTCCGATAAGCTGCCGACAAATTGGCGAAGCAAGAGTTTATCATCGCCGCCGGTGTTGCCACAAAGAACCCTGAACTGGGCGACGTGTTGATGGGGATTGCTTGTCCCCTTGTAGACATGGAATTTCGGGATAGTGTAGCCCGGCGAGTATTTTATCTGATCATACCAGCCCGGATATGGTCGCCCCGTTTTGACGACTTGGCCGGCCGTTTCATTTGCCTGGTGAACTCGTATTTGTTGAGCAATATAATCATCCAGGGCAGCCTTAGAGATTGTTTCCTCTTTGGCTGTTGAAAGAGCCGAAGGTGGATTTGACGTTTCTCCTCTGTCGTCTTCGAGGATAATCGGAGGATCTTCGGCTGGAGGATTCGGCTGTATCATCATCCCGACCATGTCTTGGAACAGAAGAGTCATTTGCTTTATATTGGCCGCTTGTTCCGCAGCCTCCTTGTCCTTCTTCTCGAGCATTCTTCGAAGGAATTCAGCATCAGTTTCATGTTCGCGACGCTGCTCCGATGACGCCTCCGGGCTTTCTTTTGGTCCAGTGAGCGCGGCCATCGCAGTCAGCATCTCCTGGAGCTTCTGCTGCTGTTGTTCCTAGGCTCTTGTGATGGATCGGATGAGTGGTCGGTGGCCCGTAGAAGCGCGGCTATCCTCCTTCCCGGACGCCATGTAGACAGTATGTACTATCATGCCCCCAGACTTAGGGCGTTTGGGCTCAGTGCCTTTGACATTTGTCGCTGGCATGGGGGTCTTCTCCGGCTTTCTTTTCTTATGAGCGGTCGAAGTTGAGGGGGCCATCGTGGTGGGCACCCAAATAGCTTTCCGTGGCTTGGCAAGATGGCTTTCTTCCTGTCGGACTTTCAGTTTTTTCTACCGGCGAGAATATTCTTAATCTACCACCGAGTTCCGGACCTGCCTCCAGACTTTGTAGATCTTGGAGGACAGCCGTTGAGGGGACTGCTTCGGCTTTATTTCCGTGACATTTTCCTTCGGAGGAGGAGATCTTTTCAGTACGGCGGTAGGAGAATTCCTACGCACCTTATTTAGCAGCTCAAAGCTGTTCCCATTTGGAACAGCAGCATTAATTTCCGCCGTCGGGGCTGGTGGAGTTAGCCCAGAAGGGGAGTTGCCTCCGGCCTTCCTCACTTGGCGCCAGTGGCGACGTCGAGCATGTCGCACTGAGGGAGTTGGCTCGGTGACGGGAATGTCCTTGTCTTGCCCCCTGTTCGGGTAAGGGGCTGTTGCCGGCTTCAGCCTATTAAGGACTGATGTCCTTTGAGCAGCAGGAGCAGGAGTTGGAGTTGGGATGGTCGATCTTGTAAAGACCAACCCCTTGGCAGGAGAAGCCGCCTTAACGACTTCGGGAGCAGGGTTGGTTACTTTCTTCGAAATAACCTTCTCTGAGACTGCAAGCTTCATTGTGGGCCCGCAGGGATTTTGGCCCAATCTGGAGAAGACCGAGGCGCTGGTGTTGGACGACCCGTTGAGAGGGGACGCAGTAGCTGTAAGTCGATCGAAGACCGACTTCTTGGGAGCTTCTGGTACGGGCACAGGAGCAGTGAAGCTCGTTGGCGGGAGCATGGTCCCGAAAAACAGCCCTGTGGTGGCTTGAGTAATTTGCTCTACGGGCATCGTGAACAAAGAGGCCGCTTAGGGTCCGTAGGTTATGCCCCCAGTTGAGGCAGGACGCGAGTTGCAGCTGCAGTTGGAGCACTTCGAGCAAGTGGATGCCATTGCTGTTTTGCTTTCTGCGCCAAGCCAGAAACCAAATCTTAGTATTTTGAGACCCAAGGGCGACCATTAGCAAACCGCGATTCGTTCGCGAATACGACACACGAAGTGTGGAGTGGAAAGAGGAAAATGTCCCACCGGGCGTGCCAGAATCTGTTCACCGCCGGAAGCCGGGAAGACTGGACGTCTTTCCTGAATCTGGGGGCAGATGCTAATTGGTGCTATCCGTCCACCTCTCCGAAGATGCCAAATTGATTTATGGCACCATGTATCAAAGGTTTAAACGGATGCGATCGATGTAGCAGACTTCATCAGATTCCTCCTCGTTTGAGTGGTTTTTGATTGAAGGGACGCTCTTCCCTGCAGGCGCAAGCCCCTGCAGTTAATTACGCTACCGCATCGCGATAACAACTTTCTCCTTCTCCATGTGGTCACTTCGTGTCGTGGGTGTTTGTTTTGTGTTTGGTTGCCCGTGGATTGTATACGGAGACTAAGTTATGTTGTCGCCCGTAGGGCGTGGACTAGTCCCAATCCGTATTTTTCTTAGATTTAGGTTTGGGGGGGCTATGTTTAAGAATACGTTAGCCTTATTTGGGGCTAAGATCAATTTAAACGTTTATTAAGGACATGTTAGTCTAATTTTAGACTAAGATCAACTTAACGGGATCGTTTAGATCCAACAAAAGAGCAATTGGACTCAATTGTTTAGTTTAATGACATTGCGGTCGATAATTAGTTTAAGGACATTACGGTCCATTGTTAGTTTTAAGACATCGCGGTCGAGGTTAAGGACATCATAGTCCGTGGATTTAAGGACTCCACAGTTCGATGTTAGTTTTAAGACATCACGGTCCAGGTTAAGGACGTCATAGTCCATGAGTTTAAGGACCCCACAGTCCGGTATTAGTTTTAAGACATCACGGTCAAGGTTAAGGACGTCATAGTCCATGGATTTAAGGACCTCACAATCCGACGTTAGTTTTAAGACATCACGGTCGAGGTTAAGGACATCATAGTCCATGAGTGTAAGGACCCCACAGTCCGTAGCAATGTGTGGTTGTCGGGACCCGTCACCTCTCTGACGACGTTGAAGGATTACAACGACGGATCTCAGAGGAGTAAAGAGATGTACCCTCGAACCGGGTGTAAATTGATTGGAAGAGCAGTTGTGCTCAGTTCAATTTATATTGAGGACTTATGGCCAAAATTGGGCTAAGTCCAGTTAAAAATGTTTAACATTTTATTCATGTTTGGCCTGTTAGGCTTTTATTTGGGCTCTGATCTTTTAATAATGCATAGGATTGGGCTCTATAATTAAATGCATAGCATTTATATTAGGTTGTTAGACCTTTACTTGGGCTCTGCCCTTTTTTAATAATGCATAGCATTTTTAGCGGTCTAATAGTGCGCCACGTAGCTTGTCAGGCGCTTTGCACCAATTAAAGAGCGTAATGCGCTAGCGCATGCGAAAGTGAAACGTGTCACGCTCTGCGCTAAGCACAAGTCTGTTAGCGCACTGCGCTTTCTGAGTGCGCTGCGCCAGTGAATGACACGTGGCGCGCTCTGGTGCAGTGCACCAGTCTAAGAGCGCAGTGCGTTGTTTTAGAGACGCAAAGCGCAGATTGTGTCTGTGGTTGACACATGGCGCGTTCTGGCGCAGTGCGCCAATCCAAGGAGCGCAAAGGCGCATTTCATTAGTGCAATGCACTGTTCAATAGTGCAGAGCGCATCTTGATCAAATTCAGATCAAAGAACAAATTTTCTGTTCTCTCAAAAGAGGTTTTACCTCAAGAATCAAGAACCAAGGTTCTTGCTCTCATCAAAAGGCTGTGCCTTTGTATAGATCAAAAGATCTAAGAATGAAGTAAATTACTTCTTTTAATCTTTTATAATTAGATCTTTTTGATCTTTTTCTTTTTCATTGAAGATCTTGATCTTGTTCTTAGATCTTTGATCTTTTTAGAAGAGGATTCTTCTTTTATAATGAGATGATTTCATCTCTGTTCTTCAAAAATCAAATTCTTTACCTTTAAAGATGAAGAAGATGATCTTCTTTTTTCAAAGGCTTGCCTTTTTTCTCTATGAGGTTTTTCTCAAAATTTGCAGAGGGTTCTCTCTCTTCTGTATATCTGAGACTTGGAGTCTAGGGGCCTTTATATAGGGCCAATTGATCTGTTAGGTTAGTTACAGAGATCTTTCTCTTATTGATCTGGGGATATTTCCCCACCGTTGGATCTTTGATCCTAAGGCCTCTGTTTTACAGAAGACAGTCTTCTTATTTTAATAAGATTGGAAAGATTTTTCTAGAATTTTAATTCTGATTAATTAATAATTTATTATTTAAATTCCAGTGCTGGCGCTAGCGCGCCTGTGTTTGACACGTAGCGCGCAGCGCAGAGCGCAGCGCAACTGCTCTAGCGCATCTTTCTAGAATTTTAATTCTGATTAATTAATAATTTATTATTTAAATTCCAGTGCTGGCGCAACTGGCGCTAGCGCGCCTGCGTTTGACACGTATCGCGCAGCGCAGAGCGCAGCGCAACTGCGCTAGCGCTCCTGCGTTTGACACGTGGCGCGCAGCGCAGAGCGCAAGGGACCTGAAGCGTTGCTTCATCTTTTAAAATTTAAATTTTGAAACAAAGCTTTGCTCTGATTGAGGGTGCGCTGCCTTGGGCGCAGCGTTCCTGGCGCTGGCGTATCTGCTGTTGACACGTGGCGCTCAGTGCGCAGCGCAAGAGATCTGAAGCGTTGCTTCAATTTTTGAATTTTGAAATTCAAACAGAGTTTTGCTCTGATTGGGGGAAACAGATTCTTATTCTTCCACATACAATCAGGGATAGAGGAATCACCCTAATTTTTCTTGGAACTAAAACCAATCTCAAAATCAAAACCAGTTCCTAAGAAACTATCAAAGACCTCCTCCACAGCAACAACAACCACCGCAATCTAGTCAGCAACCCTTTCAATTGCAAACTTTTCAAAATCCAGCCAACAATTCGACACCGATTAATGATTCTTTCCAAACAGCTGGTACCGAAAAACTCTCCGCACTCGAACGAAGAATGGATACGTTTATTAAACATTCTATGCAAACGACGGATACTGTAACGTCTTCTATCCAAACGTTAATGCAGAACACCGCTTCCCACAATGAAAGTATAAAATTGATAGAAGCACAACTTGCATAGTTAAATGTCGTGATGAGCGCGAGAGAGAAAGCGAAACTTCCGTCTCAACCTCGACCAAATCTCGGCCACTCACAAAGTTATAATGTGAGTGTCGTTACTACGTTGAGACCGGGAAGAGTGCTGAACAACCAAGTCGGTGAATAGGTTGATGATGAGGAATCAATTGAAACCCCGGCTTCTATTTCTTCTTCTCCTACTTCGTCTAGTCCACCACCTTCTTCCGAGCCTATTCTTCGTTTTCCACTAGGCTCGAACCATCCGCCCATTTCCTCGAGTCAACCTAAAACGATCTCAACTCCAATTCTGGAATCCATTTCATCCCCACAATTTTCTCCAATATCGGACCCAACCCTTATTGATAAAATTCCTTATCCACATAGGTTAAGAGGCAACAGACCAAGTCCACAAATGGAGATGATTGTGTAAATTTTTAAGCAAGTTAATATAAATATTCATCTCCTAGATGTTGTTCAACAAGTTCCGTCTTATGCGAAAATCCTAAAGGACTTGTGCACTAGGAAGAAAAAAATTCAAGTGCCTAAAAAATTTTTCTTAGCGGGTAATGTGAGCAATGCGTTTACCCAACAAATATCCAAGAAACGAAAGGACCCTGGAAGTCCTACCATATCTATTTCTATTGGGGGTAAAACCATCAATCGTGCTCCACTCGATTTAGGTGCTAGTGTTAACTTGCTTCTGTATTCTGTTTATGAGCAATTAGGGATCGGAGAGTTAAAACTAGCGCACTGCACTCTTCAGATGGCCGATCGATCTATCACCCAACCTAGGGGTGAGCTAGAGGATGTGTTAATCAAAGTCGGGGAATTTATATTCCCTGTGGACTTAATCATTATAGATATACAGCCTGTAGCAAATCCCCGAAACCAAATCCTGGTGATTCTAGGTTGACCTTTTCTTGCGACTTCCAACGCAATAATAAATTGTCGAAACGGCTCTATGACCCTATCCTTCAGGGATATGTCAATTGAGCTTAACATTTACAAGTTGGGAAGTGAACCCTCCAAACCCTATGCTCATGTATTTTCTGTCGAAGCGATAGATTTCCACAGCAGCAAATTTGAACAGCTTCACGATACTGATCTTGACTCCGCTAGTACGTTATTGTTTGACCCTGCTATTTGCTATACACATACGGACCCTTCTATCGAGCTGTTCGGGTCAACATCTAACGCTAAAAATGAACCGTTTATGGAGTCTGAGTATCATCCCGTTGTTTCTGATGAGATTATTATTCGGGATATCGATGAAAGCTTTGAAGAAATCTTCGTTGAAGAACTCGCATTCTTAGAAAACATTGAAGATGTGATGAATCAACCCCAACCCAAAGAAGTTGAACTGCCGCCCCTTCTTCTTATCAATAACGAGAATGCGAGTAATCCATCATTATTTTTTCGTCTCTACAAACCGAGATGTAAACCTGTTCTATTCCACCTCTTATCCCTTCCCCACTTCTTCATGTCTATAGGTGACATGTTTTTCTACCAACCTTGGTACTACATTGATAAAATTTTTGAATGGTTAATGTTGACTTTTGGTCTTTGTAAAACTTTATATTAACCTATTACTTTAAACCCCTCCTCATAATTTTAAATGCTTAATACTATTTTACTCAAGTTTGGGAGGGAGGGGTCTTTTGGATCTTAAAAGAAAATAAATTTTTACAAAATTGTGAGCCAAAAATAAATTTGGAGGAGTATTTCACTGTCATTTATTCATGTCCCATTACTAACTTTTCCTCCCAAGTCTACAGTTTTTTTTAGATTAACAGATGACATCAGTGAGGACACTGTTGCAAACAGGTTTGGGGGAGATTTGTGCTTATTCACGCATTATTTAGCATTATTATAAATATAAGCACACAAATTTTTTATTGATAATGAAAGTTTGAAAGTGAAAAGTTATATATAAAACATAGGAATAGTTTGAGAAAAGCAAGAAAGTTAGATATTTTCTTAAACGAAGCTAGTAATAAATAGTTATGAGTCATTGTCCCAAGGGTTAGTAAGATAAAGGGAATCACTAATCTGAGGATAGATCTGAATCTGAAAAATAGTCCCTATTCTTGAGTCCAAACATTTGAACTTTAATACCCTACTATATGCACTTACACACATCTTGAAATTTAGGATAGTAGAGAATACCTTGAAATGCTCTTGTCTAAAAGTCTTGGTATGAAGAAAAATAAAAATATAAAAGAAAAAAAGGGTGAAGAAAAATGAACACTGGTTTTGTAATTGCTTAAGGCAGCATATAAAAAATATAGCGAGTGTGTTTTATCACCTAGTGCCTTAGAACAACTGGTTTGGGAGCCACTGCTAAGCCTTAGGTGTTGCAAGACGAGAAATTACGTCTAACTAAGCGATCATATTTGGTAATCGGTCGGTCAGTACCTAAAGAAATATTAACGGTCGCAAGGATGTGTGAGCAATTCCATCTAAAATTTTCACTGACTATAAAGTACTTTGGAAGATGGACAAGAGTATGATAGCTTAAATTGAATTCTCTAAGTGTAGAGATATCTTTTACACACACGTAGGAGTATATGATCGATGTTTGGAAGAAAGATAGGGAGGAAGAATAAAGACGTTATTTTATTGAGAGATGATGTGATTTCTAACATTTTTCATGACCATTAAGATAGGGCTCATAACAACTGAAAAGATGGTGTAGTTGGAAACTCTTTTTTTCAAGTTCTTTTTTTATAGTTCTTTTCTTTGTATGTAACTTTCATTGTCTTTCTTTTATTATAGGATTTTGTGGGTGTAATCCGCTGAAAACCCTCAGGAGACAACACTCCTCCTACTAAGGACACCTAGAGGTTTAACAGCTTGTTACACGTGCTCAGTGTAATCGTGTTGCCTACGAAAGTGTGCTACTTAGGTTTTTCTTTTTCTCCCTCTCTTGAATAACTAGTTTGCTCGGGACGATCAAAATTAAGTTTGGGGGTATTTGTTCAGTCGAAAATATCGCACGTTTGATATAACATTTTCCTTACTTTTCTTAAATATTTAAAGGTGTTTATTATAAATATAAAACATATTTGGGTTTAGCTGCAAAATACTATTTACCATATATTTATATATTATAATTAACATTATGAAGGAAAATATATGCATATAATATTTATATAATATTTTTATTATGCATATCATATCAAATAATCTTAATCAAATTGCTTAAAAGATTTATTACCATATAAAATGACTAAGATTATATCTCTATAACAAACTTTACTAACATTATTCATAGAGATATTGTGCAAGATTTAGCTTAGGTCAGGAGATCGGGATATCGAGATGTCGGGAATCAAAAATCTGTCGATGAAGTTTAATTAAATCATAAAATCAATACTGGCAGAAACTCAGAGAAGATATGAAGATTCCAGATATCACAACAATCTCCATGTGTCATTATAAGGATACAGAAGAATTTTCATCAAATGAACCCACTAAACCGCCGCCCATCTGCGGCTAAACCACCCTATACGCGGCGGATCCATGGTCGTTCTGAGGATTTAGGGTTTGGGATTTTGTGGGTAGGATCTTCTCAACAAACTCTCACATATGAAATCTAGGGTTTGTATCTTCTGTGACTATAAATAAGACCAATGGCTAAAGCTAGAAATTATCACCTTTAACACGAAGCAAATCACCGTCAAAGAACAAGTGATTCATGAAAGGTCCGCGATTCGACGTGATAAAGTGGCGTGAGTATCGACGGAACATCTACTTCCTACGAGGCAGAGATCGAGAGCAACTTCTTCTTCCTCTTGTAATCTAAACTCATAGGATTTGTACTTGAGAAGTTGATTAATAAAAATAGATCATTAGATTAATTATTTTGCATTTAATTTCTGCATTATGATTTCCTTCTCTACCCTTTCTTCTTCTATCTCCATCATGCGCGAGTAATTCTCCGCTTCATAGGGTTCGTAGGATTAGGGTAGAAAAATGGATGAGAAAATATTTTAACTTCTTTTACGTCTTATTAAGTTTATAAACTTTAGCAAAAAAATCGTTAACATCATAATCGGGGGCGCTATCTATTTATTGATACCGTGATTTGAGATTGGATTAATAATTATTTTGTTAAAGGCTAGACATGAATAAAGATCAATGAAGGGACAAGGGTCAATAGTGGGGAAACTCTAGTTTCTTCCAAAAATCCTAATCCTCATTAATGACTATCAATCTAGTTTTAAATCTATCAAAAGATAAAAGGAGTCATCTTTATTAGTCATTGATTGTTAGCTGGTTTGTATGTTCATTTAAATTTCAAAGAATACCGCAATTAAGTTGGTGAACACCTGCCCTAGACGGACCTGATGAAGTAGACGAAGTGGTCTGTCTAGTGCTTTCCCACTGAAGTGTTTGTTCAAAAAGATCGTCGAGAAATTGCCAAGCTTCCTCGTCAAATTTGGTTAGGAAGTGACCTTGACAAATGGTTTCTAGCAATTGCTTAGTTGCTGGGTTCAGTCCTTCGTATAAAGTTTGGCAAAGTTTCCATCTTTCAATACCGTGATGAAAGCACTGAACAAGAAGGTCTTTAAATCGTTTGAAACACTCGGAAGGAAGCTGGGAAAATTGGTTAATTTCATTATGAATTCTCGCGGTCTTATGATGTGGGTAAATTTTTTTAAGAAATGCCTTAACAAACTCTTCCCAACTGTTTATAGAATGCGATGCAGTACTATATAGCCACTTTTCAGCTAGGTCATATAAAGTGAAGGGAATGACTCGTAGCCTTATAGCATCATCGGATAGTTGGATGGTCTTCATCATTGCACAAACATTCTGGAATTTGTTAATGAAGATATAGGCGTCTTCGGATTCCAGCCCGTGAAATTTGGGCAACATATTGATGAAGTGGGGCTTAATTTCGAAATTGTCCCCATTTGTCGGCGAAAGTGAAAGACAAGTAGGAAGTGCGGAGCGGGTAGGATAGAAAAGATCCTGGAGCGCGATTCGCTGGGGCGCTACAAAAGGAGGGTGTTGCGGGTTATTCGCATCCAGTTGAGGTGGAATCAGTCCCAAGGTAGGTAAGGGGTTGTTAGGATTGAATTCTGACATCTCCTTAGAAGATGATGAATGTGAAGATGAAGGTAAAAATGAAAAAGAAGTGGAGGGAGTTTCGACTTCGAAGTCGAACGCGTCGTCAGTAGCGACTAACGAGACACGGACTAAACGGGCGCTAGTGTCCCTAGTCCAACCGGACATACACTAAAAGAGTTGTAGTGTAGTCAAATGTAGAATGTGAGGGTAAGAAAACGTCAATGGGGAAATGTGAATGAAGGTTGGGTGCAATGGAATTCTAGTGACAAATGGCAAGTTTTTGTAAAAATTTTGTTTTGTGTTTTTTTTATAAGAAGTTTTGCAAAAGATTTAGTAAGGAACTATGACACACTTTCAAGCAATCACAATTTAAGCATGCACAATCAAGCCTAGAGCTAAGGTCTCCTAAGTCAACTAGACTGCTCCTAACTGGTCCAAAGCGACAAGTTGTGAGATATCCCTCAAATCGCCTCTTCACCGCCAATTGTGGTCGGGTAAGCACAAATGAAGAAAGGAGGGTTCCGCTCACGAATCACCGTGAGACGGGCCTTTTAAAGTTACATTTCTCACTTGTCTAGCCTAGGCACCACAAAGTCAGGTTTAGATAAACGACTGAATGCCCACAACCTTCCTCTATCCTAATGAGCGCGACAGTCCTTAATTGGCTGAGTCTAGATATTTTTTTAATTAACTCGAGAGTGATGCATATGCTTTTTGTGATTTCTGGGGTCTTAGGAAGGGTGATGAAATCCCCACCCAATCTTGATTGGTGTTATAGCCCCTTAAATTCCGTTTTAAATATGCAAAGCAATTAACACACAAAATCTAAAACATTTGTCAAAAAAATTTCTTTTTATTTGCGGCGCAAAGAATCCTTCACAAAAATGATTTATTGGAGAGGGAGAAGAAGTTTTGCGTAAAGAACTCTGCAGGAAAATTTTTCAGTGGAATTCAGGGGGTAGAAGAGAAGACAAGAAATACTCATAGAGAAATCTGAGTGCTGACGTCAGCAATTTGACCGCGGTTCCGCGGTCAAACCCATACTTTAGCCGCGGTTCCGCGGCGGTTCAGTTGGTTCAGGCCTCCGAGAGTTTTCTGTGTGCTGTTATGGTTCTCCTCTGTCTGTTCAGATCCTCTGTTGCTTGATTTGTTCACTGGATTTGCTCCAGATCTGAATCAGTCCGTCTTCCGTTCCTGCACAATTCGCACAAAAACCGATCAAAAAGAACAAGATGATATTTTTTTAGTTTTATATTTTCAATTTTTATAATTTTTTTCAATTTCAATTAATCCGAAATTGCAAAAAGAAAATAAATATCGTGTCCCCGGCAACGGCGCCATTTGATTGTTGGCTGGTTTGTACGTGTGTTTAAATTTCAAAGAATACCACAATCAAGACGGTGTCGCTTGGTAGCTAGCCGGTTGAGTACGGGTCGGTCCACAGGAAAATGTTGTTCTCTCTTTAAGTTCTAACGAGTTAAGTCCTATTTTTGGTAGGTTTTTAGTTAAAATCTAAGAATAGGATTAATTAGATTTAAAGGCTTGCTAGGGTTAGGATTAAATTAGTTTGGAATAAGGATTCTATTCACTACTTTCCTTGCCCTAGTTAAGAATATAGGTGTTAGAGTAATAATCAACAAAGGGGATTAGCACGACTAGAAAGAAACTTAGTTTCTTCCTTTTGGTCCTTGTCCGTCCTTTCTTAACTCTTAGCCCTAACCTCTATTCAAATCAACCACAACCGGTCTAACTAGGGAATCGCCGCTATCTTGTAGGATAGGATGCCGTAGTGAGCGGTGTGTGGTTGATTTAAATAGAGTCCGTATTAATTAAAATTATAGAGGCAAGGAAAGGAGTGAGAGAGATTTCCTTCTCTGAAACCTTCCATATCCTAGCCCTAACAAGTGAGGAATTACTCACTCATTAGGAAAGTGACAAAAGAATTCATTTTTATAATTTTTATTTTAAAAGGCTATCTAAGTTGCAGATAATAAAAGATAGATAAAAAATATTGCACGAATTAAATTCAGATAAACAAAAGAATGCAAGATAGAAAATAAAAGTACCTTCTTTATTGATACCTCTTCAACGATTACAATGAAATTAAAATTTTAATCTAGAAAATAAAAAGAGGCATGCCTAATTAGGCTTTCGGCTTTCTTATTTATAGATAGGAGAAACCCTAGGTTTTACATCTGATCCACATTTGAAATTATAAGACCACCCTAAGAAAGCAGGGTCAAAGCACCGACACCCACCGACACGTGCACCGACACGTGCATTTCACGGCCGCGGTTTCGCGGCAGAAAGCCATGTTTGGTCGCGGTTCCGCGGCCATATTGGGGGATCTCTGGCTCAAACTTCTAGGGTTGCTTCATGTTGCTTTTTCCTTCTGTTTTCTTCACTTGATTCCACAGAATCTTTTCTATTTTCTTCCAGATTTCCACAGTGCAGAATGTTGTGGACTTTTACCGTAAGCTTCACGTTGAATTCTTGAATCTTGTGCTGCCCTTGTGCTTTGTGCATTGAACTGTTTACTGATTTTCATTTGTTTTCTTGAACTGGTAGGCGGCATCATACGGATTCATCTATTATTGGTCGTAGTCTCACATTTGTAGCGTCTTTTCATCAATTTCACTGTATTGTTCTGAGAATCTGTAATCTGCAACTATTTAGCAGACATGGATCAAAAGTACCTATTTATTTGTAATATGATTAAGAATGGGCGATATAATAATGCAAAATTCTAATATGAACAGTCATCCACGACTACTAAATCCTAACGGACCCTACAAGCCTTCTTTATATATATTCTACATCCATATTTAACATAGATCTTGAATCTACAACTATTCTTCTTTCTTCTTTTATTCTAATCAACTTGTCTAAAGCAAGATTAAAAGTTCCACGCATCCTTGCGGACGACTCGTACTCATCTCGACTAGCTACACGCGACACCGTTATTGATTGCGGTTAATATACAAATACACTTTCACAGATCAATTAAATGGCGCCGTTGCCGGGGATACGTGCATAATTTTTTTTCTTGCTATTCCTGTTGAATTCTTATTCGATCTATATCATAAAAATAAAATAAAACAACAAATTGTGTATTTAACGATTAGTGTGCGATTTTTGCGAGGGAATCTGGAATCACTTGAACGACAAAATCGAGATTCAGAGACCTTCAGAGAGGACCAGAGGAGCAAAGGAGACCACAGTGGAAAAATTGTCAACAGAACCCTCCTTTCTGTGGCAGAACCGCGGCGGAGTAGGAGAGTTGGAGTGCCAAACTTCTCTGGTATTTTTCTCAACTCTTTCTCTCTCCTCTGAAATCCAATAATATGTTTTTCTGCAGGATTCTTTGCAAAATATCGCCACTCAAAAATCCTTTTGTGTGTTTTGTAATTAGTTTGTTTGTGCATATTTTAATACGGACTTTAAGGGGCAAGACCAAAATTTAGATTAGGTGGGAATTTCATCACCCTTCCTAGGCCCTACAAATTACAAAACGAGCATCCGCATAACCCTATATTAATTTAAAAAAATCTAGATCAAGATTCTAAGGATCGTCGCGCTCAATTAGAACAGAGGAGGGTCGTGGGTAATCTATCGCTTATCCGCATTACTTTTGTGGTGTCTAGGCAAGTGTGACTAAGGAAAGTGGTTACTTAATTAGGCCCGCTATTTTCGGTGATTCGTATAGCGGATACCTGCCACTTACCTGGTACTTATCTGGCCACAAGAGTAATAAAGAGATAGTAGAGGATTGATCCTGCGACTTGTCCTTTGGAAGTCTAGAAGCGGTCTAGTTACTTGACCTAGGTGACCTTAGTTCTATGGTTGATTGTGCAATTTTTGTGTGATTTGTCTCATGTCCGACACTTTTCGAAACAAACCATTATAAAATCGTTCACATACGCTGCCACTTGCGCTAAACCCGCTTAGTGCATGCTCGGCTGGACACGGTATTCTAGTGCCCATCTTATCCGCGTTTCTACTATCGACTCCGAAGTCGATACTTCTTCATCTTCTTTTTCCCCTCCACCCACCACATCGACTGAGATGGACGGTTCTCCATCAGATTTTACTACCACCACCCTGCCACCATCCATAGGTGCGCAGAATCCACCGCGCATCTCTCTCCAAGAGAGATGCTATCCTATACGCGGTCCCCTTCCTACTTGTCTATCTATTCCACCAGCCAATGGGGATAATTTTGAAATTAAACCCCACTTCATCAACCTGTTGCCCAAATTTCATGGGCTCGAGTCTGAAGACGCATACTTTTTTATCACCAAATTCGAAAACGTATGTGCAATGATGGGCACTTCATAACTTTCAGTGGATGCTATGAGATTACGTCTTCTTCCTTTTAGCTTGTGCGATCTAGCAGAAAAATGGCTTTATAACACTTCCGCACACTCTATTGCCAATTTGGATGAATTTGTTATAGTATTCCTTAAGAAATTTTATCCCAATCATAAGACCGCCCATGTTCGAAGCGAGATTAACCAGTTTACCCAGCTTCCTAATGAACCATTTTGGAAATGTTTTGAACGGTTTAATGATCTGCTAGTCTAATGCCTTCATCACGGAATCAATAGATGGGATCTGTGTCGAATTATATATGAGGGTGTTACTCCAGCGATAAAGCAGATGCTTGAAACCATTTTTCAATGCCATTTCATGTCCAAAGACGATGGTGAAGGTTGGCAATTTCTGGAAGATCTCGCTGAACAAACTTTACAATGGGAAAGCGTTATACCAACATCGTCTAGAGGAGGTATCCATCAGCTTGATATTTCCATCACAGAGAAAACCGAAATGGCTGCGATACAAAGGAAACTCGACGCTTTAGAAAACAAAATCTCTTCGGCCTCTCTAAACCAAGTTACGCTTTCGAAAACCGTGTGTGGTTGCTGTTCTAACCCATCACATTTAACGGAAGAATGTCTTTTGAGTCCGCCGTTTCAAGGTCAAGAACAAATTAATGCTACTTTTCAGCAACGACCTAGAAATGATCATTATTCTTCCACATACAATCAGGGAATGAGGAATCGCCCTAATTTTTCTTGGAACTAAAACCAACCTCAAAATCAAAATCAGTTCCCAAGAAACTATCAAAGACCTCCTCCACAGCAACAGCAACTACCGCAATCTAGTCAGCACCCCTTTCAATCGCAAACTTTTCAAAATCCAGCCAATAATTCTGCACCGATTAATGATTCTTTCCAAACGGCTGGTACCGAAAAACTCCCCGCACTCGAACGAAGAATAGATACGTTTATTAAACATTCCATGCAAACGACGGATACTTTAACGTCTTCTATCCAAACATTAATGCAAAACACCGCTTCCCACGATGAAAGTATAAAATCGATAGAAGCACAACTTGCACAGTTAAATGCCGCGATGGGTGCGAGAGAGAAAGGGAAACTTCCGTCTCAAGCTCTACCAAATCTCTGCCACTCACAAAGTTATAATATGAGTGTCGTTACCACGTTGAGATCGGAAAGAGTGCTGAACAACCAAGTCGGTGAATAAGTTGATAATGAGAAATCAATTGAAACCCCGGCTTCTACTTCTTCTTCTCCTACTTCGTCTAGTCCACCACCTTCTTCCAAGCCTATTCTCCGTTTTCCACTAGGCTCGAACCCTCCGTCCATTTCCTCGAGTCAACCTAAAACGATCCCAACTCCAATTCTGGGATCCATTTCATCCCCACAATTTTCTCCAATGTTGGACTTAACAATTATTGATAAAGCTCCTTATCCACATAGGTTAAGAGGCAACAGACCAAGTCCACAAATGGAGATGATTGTGGAAATTTTTAAGCAAGTTAACATAAATATTCCTCTCCTAAATGCTATTCAACAAGTTCCGTCTTATGCAAAAATCCTAAAGGACTTGTGCAGTAGGAAGAAAAAAATTCAAGTGCCTAAAAAAGTTTTCTTAGCGAGTAATGTGAGCAATGCGTTTACCCAACAAATACCTAAGAAACGAAAGGACCCTGGAAGTCCTACCATATCTATTTCTATTGGGGGTAAAACCATCAATCGCGCTCCACTCGATTTAGGTGCTAGTGTTAACTTGCTTCCGTATTCTGTTTATGAGCAATTAGGGATCGGAGAGTTAAAACCAACACACTGCACTCTTCAGATGGCCGATCGATCTATCACCCAACCTAGAGGTGAGCTAGAGGATGTGTTAATCAAAGTCGGGGAATTTATATTTCCTGTGGACTTTATCGTTACAGATACACAGCCTGTAGCAAACCCCCGAAACCAAATCCAGGTGATTCTAGGTCGACCTTTTCTTGCGACTTCCAACGCAATAATAAATTGTCGAAACGGCTCTATGACCCTATCCTTCGGGAAGATGTCAATTGAGTTTAACATTTACAAGTTGGGAAGTGAACCCTCCGAACTCTATGCTCAAGTATTTTCTGTTGAAGCGATAGATTTTGACAACAGCGAATTTGAACAGCTTCATGATACTGATCTTGACTCCGCTAGTACGTTATTGTTTGACCCTGCTATTTGCTATACACATACGGACTCTTCTATCGAGCTATCTGGGTCAACATATAACGCTAAAAATGAACCATTTATGGAGTCCGGGTATCATCCCGTTCTTTCCGATGAGATTATTATTCGGGATATCGATGAAAGTTTTGAAGAAATCTTCGCTGAAGAACTCGCATTCTTAGAAAACATGGGAGTTGTGATGAATCAACCCCCACCCAAAGAAGTTGAACCGCCACCCCTTTTTCTTATCAATAACGAGAATACGAGTAATCCATCATCATTGTTTCGTCTCTACAAACCGAGACGTAAACTCATTCTATTCCACCTCTTATCCCCTCCCTACTTCTTCATGTCTATAGGTGACATGTTCTTCTACCAACCGTGGTGCTACATTGATAAAATCTTTAAATGGTTGGTGTTGACTTTTGGTTTTTGTAAAACTTTATATTGACCTATAACTTTAAAACCCCCCCTCATAATTTTAAATGCTTAATACTATTTTACTCATGTTGGGGGGGGGAATCTTTTAGCTCTTAAAAAAAATTTACAAAATTGTGAGCTAAAAATAAGTTTGGGGGAGTATTTCATTATCATTTATTCATGTCCCCGTTACTAACTTTTCCTTCCAAGTCTACAGTTTTTTTTAAATTAACAGATGACATCAGTGAGACACTGCTGCAAACAGGTTTGGGGGAGATTTGTGCTTATTCACGCATTATTTCGCATTACCATAAATATAAGCACACAAATTTTTTTTATTGATAATGAAAGTTTAAAAGTGAAAAATTACATATGAAACATAGAAATAGTTTGAGAAAATCAAGAAAGTTAGATGTTTTCTTAAACGAAACTAATAATAAGTAGTTATGAGCCATTATCCCAAGGGTTAGTAAGATGAAGGGAATCACTAATCTGAGGATATATCTGAGTCTGAAAAATAGTCCATATTCTTGAGTCCAAACATTTGTACTTTGATACCCTACTATATGCACTTGCACACATCTTGAAACTTGGGATAATAGAGGATACCTTGAAATGCTCTTATCTAAAAGCCTTGGTATGAAGAAATATAAAAATATAAAAGAAAAAATGATGAAGAAAAATGAACACTGCTTTTGTAATTGCTTAAGGTAGCATATATAAAATATAGCGAGGGTGCTTTATCACCTAGTGCCTTAGAACAGCTGGTTTGGGAGCCACTGTGTAACACCCTAGTTCATTTATACCAGTTCCAGTTCATGTATTTCTTTATTTATAGTACTTTCCTGATTTATTGTGTTTTGGGTGCGAATAGTGTATTTGACATTTGTATTTGCATCCGACCCGACCCGCTTACTTGAAACCTGTCTTGATTCATATTTATAATCTACCCTGACTTGTTACGTAGACTCGTGCACTTTCATTTATTTGTACATTGCATACTCGCATTTTATCTAGCATCTGCATTTTAATATAACATTGTAAGTCACATAAAATATTTTAAAAATATATTGCATGGCCTGCTTGATACCCCTAACCCTGTGGTAGCATCCGCGCATCTTGTTCTCATCCCGTTCGGTGAAACGGACTTGTTTGGATGGCTACGTGCACGTGCGTGCATCCGTTCTTGGGGATATGCATTTTCGTTACCCGGATATCCAACTTTAATTTTGGTAGACGTGTATATTTTTCGTATTTTAAAACTGAATTTTAGACCCGACCCGGCCATATTTTGAACTATATTTGTATTTACCAGAATATCAAATTTTATTTATATAATATTAATTTTATAAACTGATACAAATTAAAATTTAGTTAACTAATAAAAGATTTTTTTAATTTAAATCTAAACTAATTTCCTAACAAACTAACAACCTCTTTCTCTCTCCTCTGCATATATATATTTATATATATTTTATCTATTAATTTTTTCTTTCCTTATTTAATACACAGCCTCTTCTTCTTACTTATTCTTCTTCTTTCTTCTTTCTTTTTCTTGATCTTGTTTCTTGATTCCGGTGATCACCGCCAGATCCGTGCTCGTCGCTGACGATCCGAGTGATCCAGTGAACGTACCTTACCTGCGTGATCATCCTCTTACCTTGCCTGGACCCGTCCCGCATGCCGCATGTGCGTTGTGACGATTTACCGACGTCGGACGTGCCGTGCGTATCCGTCGTGTGATCCATCGAGGCAAGTTTATCTTGCTACATGCTATAATATATTTTACATCCATATTAATAATAATAATAATATTTAATGTTTAGTGTATTGTACATCCCCTGTTATCATTTTACTGTTTTACGACGTCCGTTTGCATCCGTACAATTATTTTCATATCTAATTGCATGCAAGTTAATCTTGCTAGATGCTATACTACAATATATTGCACACATGTGAATAATAACATTACTTATTGTTTAATTATGCATCCCACATTACCATTTTACTATTTTACTGTTTTCGGACATCCGTGTGCATCCATATCATTATTTACATATCTAGTCCAATACTAATTCATCTTGCTACATGCTAGGTATATTATTATGCATCCATATGAGTAAAATATTACCAGTTTATCACATTATACATCCATATTAAAGTTTTACCGTTTTCGGATACCCGTTTGCATCCATATCATTTAAATATATATATCATCGTAATATTTTTTATTATTATCTTTAATTAGTTTATAATCTCCATTTTATAATGTTATACAAAATATAGTTTGAAAATATTATAGTTTACACATGAAACGTCGTTGCAAAGCGGATACGACAAATCTGAAATTTACTGTACACCTTACCTTATAAAATTCATTATAAATCATAGAAAAATCATTAGTATACGTTATTTAGTTCGTTACGAAGCTAACTCAGAATACTATAACTCTATGAAATATTTACTTGCAAAATAAATTGTTTAAATAACGTAAAATGAAAATGAAAATATCTCTAAACTGCTGTCCAGGGAAATTCCAGCAGCAAACTTTCAACTTTGAATATTCATAGTTTTTTGTAGGAACAACCTGAGATACTTCAACTTATAAAAATGAAAATCTTATTGAATTATTTTTGTTTTGGTATAAGACACGTCCCTTTTGGAGAACGTTTGTTATTTTTAAGCTATTTTACAAATCAGGATGACGCTGAATTTCTGACGGAACTTTCTTGTGCATGGTTAATCAATACCACTTTTATAGTTATTAATCAGTTTGAATATATTATCGATGTTAATATTATTATATCAATATCTATTTAATAAATAATAGTGCTTGTATTTTAATATTCAGCAAATTTTACCGATTTACAGTTTTACAGTATCCGTCTGTATCCGTACAGTTTATTACATATCTAGTTGCACGCCAAGACCATATTATTTCATGTTACTGTTGTATTAGTACTCCATGTTCAATAGTGTGCATCCTACATAATCATGAAGCTATAGTTGTAACCCCTGATAGTTATTTATGCATCTATGTTTATTTGTGAACCCATACCATTAATTCTGCATAACTAGTTGCACCCCATATTACATTAACTCATATTATTAATACATTAGTACCCCATACTTGATATTGTGCATCCATGCTTTTATTTGTGCACCCGTATCTGCTGCAATTGTATTATAAGCATCCGCTTGATACCTGTTCACTACCTGACCCGACCTGATATTCTACTACTTGACATGACTTGATACATGTACACTACTTGACATGACCTGATATTTCACTACTTGACATGTTACCTGATCCTATTTCTAATGCCGACAATCCTGTCATGTTGTCCCGATGGACATATCATGTTGTCTGTATAGACAAACCTGTTCTTGCTTGATCCTGTGTTGGCATTAGCCTCAGATTTATCAATACCTGACTTGAACACATAACTTAGGGGTATGGGAAAATCAATGATGAAACCTGACTTGTAACTCGACAGTTCGATGCTTATACTGATCAGTTTTACGGGTTAGGCCAGCCCCGGGATGATGCTGCTGACATCATTCATCTGTACATGTTACTTGTTTACTGCCTAGCGGCACGTCTCGGATTCAGCCCGAGAATCTTGATCGTGGTCCCGAGCATGCACGGGATACTATTGAGTTACATCGACGATTCATTAAATTGATTTCAAAGACTTGAGAGTAGTTAACCCAGTACTTAGTTCAGATTACTCACCGCACGTCACATGTGGTTATACTCTTCACTGTTCCTTATTTGTGTTACTGTTATACTTTTATTACTGTTCATATTCATGCCTGCATATCCTGTTATCTCCTGATTATATTATTGTTGATATTATGACGCACTGACGTCTGGGTTTTGCATGGCCCAGATCCTGTACCTTTGCAGCTGACCGATCAGGAGTATTTCAGTGAACAGGCCGAGCAGTGAGGACCTGTTAGTATTTTAGTTTAGTTTTCTTTCAGCATTCTCATTCCTGATGTGAGCCCGTATTTGGGACGTACATTACAAATTATTATTGTCTAATGGACCTATTGCTTCCGCATATTATTTCTTGACTCGTTTATTCTGGCATATGGACATGTACTAGATAGTTTATTTTACTTTCATGTTCTTGATATCTTATAGACAGCCGTAATGTGACTATGGAGGGATGTTTCCTATCCACGGGTAGCATGGTTGGCTCTGTCATGTGCCGATCTTAGCACACTCTGGGAAGCGGGGCGTGACAGGGTTTGTTTGGTATCAGAGCCATATGATTTAGGTTAATTGGATTTGATTCTTTTGTAGTTGGGTATTGGACCCAATACACGAATCAGAATACTCGTGATTAGGAACATGTCCTGCCACATTGTTATCGTAATTCTTGAATCATATCTTTCTCTTGACCCTTGTCTTGACGATATGTAAATGACTTTGCATCTCAGCTTGAAACCTTTTGGTTCCCTATTGTTTCTCCATGTTCCTTTGATTCGGATACTATGATTTGGGTGACTTGAACGGAGTTATGTGATTGTAACTATGAACTGCAGCATGGTTACAATACGGTACTCTATTTAAGTAACTTGGAGTCCTAGTTTTGATTCATTTCCTTGTTCCATGGTCGTTTTATTACCTTGGTTCTCTCAGTGTCATTGCTTACCAGTTCATGTTTTGCAGATTTCTTGGTGATCGATACCGGCAGTTATGATGTTGTCTTGGGAATGGATTTTTATCGGCACTTTCCACGCTCATATTGATTGTAGGGCAAAGAAAGTGATTTTCCAGATTCCCGGACATCCGCAGTTTGTTTTTGCTAGAGGTAGCAGTTCTGTCGGGCCAGTCGAGTTTAGGGCTAGGCCGACAAACAGTGTTCTTTCGTCGATGGAAGTTGATAAGGAGGAAGCGCCAGCTATAGTTCGAGAGTTCATGGACGTGTTCGAGGATATCTCGGGTTTACCACCAAAACGAGATGTGGAGTTCGCGATTGATCTTGTTCCTTGTGCAGCGCCAATCTCAAAGGCATACTATCCAATGGCGCCAGTAGAGTTGGAAGAAGTCAAGAAGCAGGTTACTGAATTGCTAGAGAAGGGTTGGATTCGCAGCAGCAATTCACCTTGGGGAGCTCCAGTTCTTCTAGTAAAGAAGAAAGATGGCACAAGGAGGATGTGCATTGATTATCGAGAATTAAACCGGGTGACTATTAAGAACAAGTACCCGATCCCTCGCTTTGGCGAATTGTTCGAGCAGCTTAGTGGCGCGAGGGTATTCTCGAAGCTGGATTTGCGATCCGGATATCATCAGGTCCGAGTTAAATCAGAAGATATTTGCAAGACTGCGTTCCGAAATCGGTATGGACATTACGAGTATTTAGTGATGCCATTCGGAGTCACGAATGCACCGGCGATATTTATGGACTTGGTGAACAGAATCTTTTCACCGTTCTTGGACTAGTTTATAGTGGTGTTCATCGATGATATTCTGGTCTACTCGAGGAGTATTGAAGAGCATGCGGAACACTTGAAGATCGTACTGCAGACATTGAGGCAAGAAAGATTATATGCAAAGATGAGCAAGTGCGAGTTTTGGCTTGAAGAAGTGAAGTTTTTGGGGCATGTTGTATCCAGAGATGGAATCGCCGTTGACCCTGAGAAAATTGCAGAAGTTCAAGATTGGCCGATTCCGAAGAATGTAGCAGAGATCAGAAGTTTTCTTGGACTTGCCGGATATTACAGAAGATTCGTGGAGAATTTTGCTCGTTTGGCTGAGCCTTTGACCAAGCTTACGCGAAAGGAAGTACCATTCGTATGGACGGATAAATGTGCGTCAGCTTTTGAGTCGTTGAAACAGAAATTGATAACCGCTCCTATTTTGACCGTACCAGACAGTTCCGGAGGATTCGTGATTCACAGTGACGCATCTGGAAAAGGTTTGGGATGTGTTTTGATGCAACATGGGAAGGTTATAGCTTACGCATCGAGACAGTTGAAGATCCATAAGAAGAATTACCCAACTCATGATTTGGAGCTTGCAGCATTGATTTTCGCTTTGAAGATTTAGAGACACTACTTATTGGGCGAAAGGATTGAAGTATTCACCGATCACAAAAGCCTAAAGTACGTGTTCACGCAGAAAGAGCTAAACATGAGGTAGCGTAGATGGTTGGAACTGATGGCTGACTACGATCTTGACCTTAACTACCATCCGGGGAAAGTTAATGTTGTGCCGGATGCGCTTAGTCAGTTGCCAGTAATTCGGATGTTGACTGCACAGAAGGAACTTATCGAAGACTTTCGGAGATTCGAGTTGGAGATCGTGTTACCGCATTCTTCGGGATAGTTGATGCAGCTGCAAGTACAGTCGTCGTTGATTGATAATATTAAAGCAGTGCAGTCGCATGACCCAAGATTGCAGAAGTTTCAAGAACAGGTTGAAGCAGGACTTCGAACGGACTCGATGATTCATGAAGATGGTTTGTTGCTATATGGTAGCCGTTTGTGTGTGCCGAAGGGAGACATTCATGAAAAAGTTATGAAGGAGGCGCACAGTTCCACATATTTCGTACATCCAGAAGGCACAAAGATGTACCGTGATCTACGACGGCACTTCTGGTGGGAAGGCATGAAAAGGGAGATTGCCCGTTTTGTAGCGAAGTGCTTGGTATGTCAGCAGGTTAAGGCTGAACATCAAAGGATGGCTGGTTTATTGCAACCACTTCCGATTTCTCAATGGAAGTGGGAACATATAACCATGGATTTCATGACAGCTTTATCGCGGAGTCCAAAGGGCAACAATGCAGTTTGGTGATTGTTGATCGATTGACCAAGGCTACTCATTTTATACCATTTCAAGTTGGTCAGTCAACAGAAACGTTGGTAGAACGGTACATGCAGGGGATTGTGAGATTGCATGGAGTACCGGTGAGCATCGTTTCCGATCGTGATACCCGATTCTTATCGCACTTCTGGAGGAGCTTACAGGAAAGTTTGGGGACTCAATTGAAATTTAGCACTGCTTATCATCCTCAGACAGATGGCCAGTCGGAGAGATCGATCCAAACTCTTGAAGATATGTTGAGAGCTTGCATGTTGGACTTCAAGGGTTCATGGGAGGATCATCTACACTTGGTGGAGTTCTCATACAATAACAGCTTTCAGGTGACTATTCAGATAGCTTCATTCGAAGCGTTGTATGGTCGCAAGTGTCGCTCACCCGTTTGTTGGGATGATGTTGGAGAACGAAGATTGTTGGGACCAGATTTGATCGTGCAAACAGTGGAAAAGGTTAATACCATCCGGAATCACATGAAGGCAGACACTAGAAGGGAGAAGAGTTGGGCAGATACATCCAGAAGACCTCTAGAGTTCACTGTTGGTGATCTGGTATTCTTGAAGATATCACCGACTAGAGAAGTGATTCGTTTTGGGAGTCGGGGCAAGCTTAATCCTCGATTCATGTGGCCTTTCGAGATTATGGAGTGTGTTGGAGAAGTGGCTTATCAATTGACGTTACCACAATCTTTGGCGAATGTTCATGACGTGTTTCATGTATCTCAACTCCGTAAGTATGTTCGAGATAAAACACACGTGCTAGATCACTCGGAGCTGACTGTAAGGGAGGATTTAACCTTTGAGGAATGACCGATATCGATTGTTGATCGAAGAGAAAAGGTCCTTAAGAACAAAATTATCCCTCTTGTACTTGTTTCTTGGGGAAATCGCTCGCACGGAGAATCGACTTGGGAACGAGAAGACGAGATTCGACAGAAGTTTCCACACCTATTCTTGTAGATTCATAGTTGTTTATCTTTCTTTTTCCTGGAATTTCGAGGACGAAATTCTTTTTGTAGTTGGGTATAATATAACACCCTAGTTCATTTATACCAGTTCTAGTTCATGTATTTCTTTATTTATGGTATTTTCCTGATTTATTGTGTTTTGGGTGCGAATAGTATATTTGACATTTGTATTTGCATCCGACCCGACCCGCTTACTTGAAACCTGTCTTGATTCATGTTTATGATCTACCCTGACTTGTTACGTGGACTCGTGCACTTTCATTTATTTGTACATTGCATACTCGCATTTTATCTAGCTTCTGCATTTTAATATAACATTGTAAGTCGCATAAAATATTTTAAAAATATATTGCATGGCCTGCTTGATACCCCTAACCCTGTGGTAGCATCCGCGCATCTTGTTCTCGTCTCAATCGGTGAAACGGACTTGTTTGGATGGCTACGTGCACGTGCGTGCATCCGTTCTTGGGGTATGCATTTTCGTTACTCGGATATTCAACTTTAATTTTGGTCGACGTGTATATTTTTCGTATTTTAAAACTGAATTTTAGACCCAACCCGGGCATGTTTTGAACTATATTTGTATTTACCAGAATATCAAATTTTATTTATATAATATTAATTTTATAAACTGATACAAATTAAAATTTAGTTAACTAATAAAAGATTTTTTAAATTTAAATCTAAACTAATTTCCTAACAAACTAACAACCCCTTTCTCTCTCTCTCCTCTGCATATATATGTTTATATATTTTTTATTTATTAATTTTTTCTTTCCTTATTTAATTCACAGCCTCTTCTTCTTACTTCTTCTTCTTCTTCTTTCTTCTTTCTTTTTCTTGATCTTGTTTCTTGATTCCGGTGATCACCGCCGGAGCCGTGCTCGTCGCTGACGATCCGAGTGATCCAGTAAATGTACCTTGCCTGCGTGATCACCCTCTTGCCTTGCCTGGACCCGTCCCGCGTGCCGCATGTGCGTTGCGACGATTTACCGACGTCGGACGTGCCGTGCGTATCCGTCGTGTGATCCATCGAGGCAAGTTTATCTTGCTACATGCTATGATATATTTTACATCCATATTAATAATAATATTTAATATTTAGTGTATTGTACATCCCCTGTTATCATTTTACTGTTTTACGACGTCCGTTTGCATCCGTACAATTATTTTCATATCTAGTTGCATGCAAGTTAATCTTGCTACATGCTATACTACAATATATTGCACACATGTGAATAATAACATTACTTATTGTTTAATTATGCATCCCACATTACCATTTTACTATTTTAGTGTCTTCGGACATCCGTGTGCATCCATATCACTATTTACATATCTAGTCGCATGCTAATTCATCTTGCTACATGCTAGGTATATTATTATGCATCCATATGAGTAAAATATTACCAGTTTATCACATTATACATCCATATTAAAGTTTTACCGTTTTCGGATACCCGTTTGCATCCATATCATTTAAATATATATATCGTCGTAATATTTCTTATTATTATATTTAATTAGTTTATAATCTCCATTTTATAATGTTATACAAAATATAGTTTGAAAATATTATAGTTTACACATGAAACGTCGTTGCAAAGCGGATACGACAAATCTGAAATTTACTGTACACCTTACCTTATAAAATTCATTATAAATCATAGAAAAATCATTAGTATACGTTCTTTAGTTCATTACGAAGCTAACTCAGAATAATATAACTCTATGAAATATTTACTTGCAAAATAAATTGTTTAAATAACGTAAAATGCAAATGAAAATATCTCTAAACTGCTGTTCAGGGAAATTCCAGCAGCAAACTTTCAACTTTGAATATTCATAGTTTTTTGTAGGAACAACCTGAGATACTTCAACTTATAAAAATGAAAATATTATTGAATTATTTTTGTTTTGGTATAAGACACGTCCCTTTTGGAGAACGTTTGTTATTTTTAAGCTATTTTACAAATCAGGGTGACGCTGAATTTCTGACGGAACTTTCTTGTGCATGGTTAATCAATACCACTTTTATAGTTATTAATCGGTTTGAATATGTTATCCATGTTAATATTATTATATCAATATCTATTTAATAAATAATAGTGCATGTGTTTTAATATTCAGCAAATTTTACCGATTTACAGTTTTATAGTATCCGTCTGTATCCGTACAGTTTATTACATATCTAGTTGCACGCCGAGACCATATTATTTCATGTTACTGTTGTATTAGTACTCCATGTTCAATAGTGTGCATCCTACATAATCATGAAGCTATAATTGTAACCCCTGATAGTTATTTATGCATCTATGTTTATTTGTGTACCCATACCATTAATTCGGCATAACTAGTTGCACCCCATATTACATTAACTCATATTATTAATACATTAGTACCCCATGCTTGATATTGTGCATCCATGCTTTTATTTGTGCACCCGTATCTGCTGCAATTGTATTATGAGCATCCGCTTGATACCTGTTCACTACCTGACACGACCTGATATTCCACTACTTGACATGACTTGATGCATGTACACTACTTGACATGACCTGATATTTCACTACTTGACATGTTACCTGATATTCTTTCTAATACCGACAATCCTGTCATGTTGTCCCGATGGACATATCCTGTTATCTGTATAGACAAACCTGTTCTTGCTTGATCCTGTGTTGGCATTAGCCTCAGATTTATCAATACCTGACTTGAACACATAACTTAAGGGTATGGGGAAATCAATGATGAAACCTAACTTGTAACTCGACAGTTCGATACTTATACTGATCAGTTTTACGGGTTAGGCCAGCCCCGGGATGCTTCTGCTGACATCATTCATCTGTACATGTTACCCGTTTACTGCCAAGCGGCACGTCTCGGATTCAGCCCGAGAATCTTGACAGTGGTCCCGGGCATGCACGGGATACTATTGAGTTACATCGACGATTCATTAAATTGATTTCAAAGACTTGAGAGTAGTTAACCCAGTACTTAGTTCACATTACTCACCGCACGTCACATGTGGTTATACTCTTCACTGTTCCTTATTTGTGTTACTGTTATACTTTTATTACTGTTCATACTCATGCCTGCATATCCTGTTATCTCCTGATTATATTATTGTTGATATTATAACGCACTGACGTCTGGGTTTTGCATGGCCCAGATCCTGTACCTTTGCAGCTGACCGATCAGGAGTATTTCAGTGAACAGGCCGAGCAGTGAAGACATGTTAGTGTTTTAGTTTAGTTTTCTTTCAGCATTCTCATTCCTGATGTAAACCCGTATTTGGGACGTACATTCCAGATTATGATTGTCTAATGGATCTATTGCTTCCGCATATTATTTCTTGACTCGTTTATTCTGGCATATGGACATGTACTAGATAGTTTATTTTACTTTCATGTTCTTGATATCTTATAGACAGCCGTAATGTGACTGTAGAGGGATGTTTCCTATCCACCGGTAGCATGGTTGGCTCTGTCACGTGCCGATCTTAACGTACTCTGAGAAGCGGGGCGTGACACACTGCTAAAGTCTTAGGTATTGCAAGACGAGGAATTATGCCTAAATAAGCGAGCACATTTGGTAATCGGTCGGTTAGTACCTCAAGAAGTATTAGCGGTCGCATGAAGAATGTGTGAGCAATTTTATCTAAAATATTCACTGACTATAAAATTCTTTGGAAGATGGACAAGAGTATGATAGCTTGAATTGAATTCTTTAAGTGTAGGGATGTCTTTTACACACACGTAGGGGTATATGATCGATGTTTGGAAGAAAGATAGCGAGGAAGAATAAAGACGATGTTTTATTAAGAGATGGTGTGATTTCTAACATTTTTCATGACCATTAAGATATGGCTCATAGCAACTGAAAAGATGGTGTAGTTGGAAACTCTTTTTTTCAAGTTCTTTTTTTATAGTTCTTATTTTTGTATGTAACTTTCATCGTCTTTCTTTTATTATAAGATTTTGTGGGTGTAATCCGCTGAAAACCCTCAGGAGACAACACTCCTCCTAGTAGGGGCGCCTAGAGGCTTAACGGCCTGATGCACGTGCTCAGTACAATCGTGTTGCCTACGAAAGTGTGCTACTTAGGTTTTTCTTTTTCTCCCTTTCTTGAATAACTAGTTTGCTCGGGACGATCAAAATTAAGTTTGGAGGCATTTGTTCAGTCGAAAGTATCGCACGTTTGATATAATATTTTCCTTACTTTTCTTAAATATTTAAAGGTGTTTATTATGAATATAGAACAAATTTGGGTTTAGCTGCAAAATACTATTTACCATATGTTTATATATTATAATTAAAATTATGAAGGAAAATATATGTATATAATATTTACATAATATTTTTATTATGCATATCATATCAAATAATCTTAATTAAATTGCTTAAAAGGTTTATTACCATATAAAATAATTAAGATTATATCTCTATAACAGATATTTCTAACATTATTCATAGAGATATTGTGAAAGATTTAGCTCGGGTCAGGAGATCGGGATATCGAGATGTCGGGAATCAAAAATCTGCCGATGATGTTTAATTAAATCATAAAATCCATACTGGCAGAGACTCAGAGAAGATATGAAGATTCCAGATATCACAACAATCTCCATGTGTCATTATAAGGCTACAGAAGAATTTTCATCAAATGAACCCACTAAACCGCCGCCCATCCGCGGCTAAACCACCCTATACGCGACGGATCCACGGCCGTTCTGAGGAGTTAGGGTTTGGGATTTTGTGGGTAGGATCTTCTCAACAAACCCTCACATATGAAATCTAGGGTTTGTATCTTCTGTGACTATAAATAAACCGAGGGCTAAAACTAGAAATCATCACCTTTAACACGAAGCAAATCACCGTCAAAAAAGAAGTGATCCACGACAGGTCCACGATTCGACGTGATAAAGCGACGTGAGTATCGACGGAACATCTACTTCCTTCGAGGCAGAGATCGAGAGCAACTTCTTCTTCCTCTTATAATCTAAACTCATAGGATTTGTACTTGAGAAGTTGATTAATAAAGATAGATCATTAGATAAATTATTTCGTATTTAATTTCTGCATTATGATTTCCTTCTCTATCATTTCTTCTTCTATCTCTATCATGCGTGAGTAATTCTCCGCTTGATAGGGTTCGTAGGATTAGGATAGAACAATAGATGAGACAATATTTTAACTTCTTTTACGTCTTATGAAGTTTATAAATTTTAGTAAAAAAATAGTTAACATCCTAATCGGGAGCGCTATCAATTTATTGATAGTCTTGACCGCGATTTGAGATTAGATTAACAATTGTTTTGTTAAGAGCTAGACATGAATAGAGATCAATGAAGGGATAAGGGTCAATAGTGGGGAAACCTTAGTTTCTTCCAAAAACCCTTAATCCTTATTCATCACTATCAATCTAGTTTTAAATCTATCAAAAAATAAAAGGAGTCATCTTTATTAGTCATCCATGACAACTAAATCCTAACGAACCCCACAAGCCTTCTTTATATATATTCTACATCCGTGTTTAACATAGATATAGAATCTACAACTATTCTCCTTTCTTCTTTTATTCTAATCAACTCATCTAATGCAAGATTAAAAGTTCAACGCATCCCTGCGGACGACCTGTACTCATCTCGGCTAGCTACACGCGATACCATTATTGATTGCAGTTACTATACAATGACACTTTCACAGATCAATCAATTGGCGCTGGCGCTGGCACCCTCGTGGAGAGCACGTAAGGTGCTGCCTCATTAAAATTCAACAAAGCTTAGCTCTTTTATTATGTTTAAATATTGGGGGAACAAATGCCCCCCACCGTTGTTCTCACATGACTCGTATGTGAGTGAAAATGTGTCACTTTTTCCACCGTTAGAACTTCTAGAAAGTTGAACTGTCCTTTCACATTCTATAAATAGGCCATTTGGCCCTTGAGATGACTGTCGTTTCACCATCTTCTTTGTTTTTCCTTGAGAATTTAATTCTCTTCTCAGAGCTTAGATCTCTGCCCACAGAACCTCTTAGAGTTGAACTCTGTTAAAAAAATTGGTAAGGATTATGACCAAAATTTAACTTTTAAAAAGATCTCCTTTTTTGTTTTGGATTTTTAACTCATTAACAGAGCTTGGCTCTTTTCTTGAAATGATCTCTTAGAGATCTTTAAAAAACTTTTATTTTGGTATACCGTTGGTCTTAAAAATCTTAGGGTTTACCCTATTATTAGCTATGATCTTTGAGGGTTCTCTAGAATTTGATTCCATTTTATTTCCGATGGAAATTTTTGGGATTTAATCCCATCATCGGAGGAATTTAATTCCAGTTAGTACTACAGATTTTAGCTCTGAGAAATTTTGGAAATTTTTGGAAATTTTATTCCTCTTTCCTTTTTTCTTTTTAGTGTTCTACCACTCTTCTTACAGATTTGGATCTGTTGCAGAACATATTCTTCGAGAACATTGGGAGTTTTGAACTCCATTGCTTAGTGAGATTTTTCATTTAATGAGAATCATTTTGGATTCTCACAATGAGTGCATTTCTCATCATTGATGAGGCATCACCTTGATTTTGTGGAGCCCATTGTCTATTTTATCTTTGGACTGTGGTGACTTTATTCTGTCATAATGGAGTACAGATTTGGGTGTACTGAAAATGCTAAGGCCCTTAGTTGTAGTTAATTATATTGTGTCGATAACCAACTCTCTGATAACGAACTCTCTACGGGTTTTTTTCAGGTACTATAGCTTTCGATTCCTTTTTACCTTACGTTCATTCGGAGAGTGCTTTTGCCGATGCGCCTACAGATCAAGAAGTCTTTGCGCTAATTCGGGACTACGACCTAGAGAAAAAGTCTCTTCATCTATGGGGATCGTGGTACAGTTATATTATTCGAGGTCGGTGCAGCTTTACTTATGCGGTGCCATCAGAACAGATCTCGTCGATTCATTATGCTGACCCTACGCAGGTCACTTATGCAGTAGAGAAGGTCAACTGAACCTTAGAAGGTCGTCTCCAACCTTCCATAGCGTCGATACCCGTCCAGCGGCCGATGGCCCTAGACATTCTGGGGTGTCACATATGTCAAGAAGAAGCACGTCCTTGGGGTCAGGTTTATACGATAGGAGTGACTCCCCGACATCCGGCTGGTTATCTGCAGTGGGCCCATTACATTTTGTCAGCCAAGAAGTCACTGCTGCTGAAGGTTGGGTTATACCCAGCGATCTAGCGTCTCTCTTTTATTACCACACTCCTTATGTGTGGTGGGTTAAATCCTTCCTGGAGTAGTGAAATATTCCGACCCACACATTTCTTTTATCGGATCGGGAGGTATCAATTTCACTGGAGGAATTCGCGGAAATATCCGGGTTACCCGTCAGAGGAGAGCATTATAAGGACATACTTCCTCCTGAAGAGTATGTCTTCGCTACTGAATCGGTGGTTATGGGTCTTACCTCGGAAAATTCTGTTCAACACAAGTTTCCGAGCTTGATCAAAGTGTTGAACACATATGAGTGCTTGTTCTTGGAGTCCAAGGAGCATGGAGTTAGCTTTGTGGACTTTGTTGCCCGTTTCCTCCGTTCGAAGGTTTTATTGAAGAAATCTGCGAAGTTTGCCAAGCTCAATGATCCTTTTGGATTTGGCTTAGACAAACTGTCGACCGCGGAGGCGGATTTAAATCAATTCTTTATTCCGGATACCCCAATCATCCCTTTTGCAGAGATTGCCGCTCTGGACATTGATGAGGAGACGTTCTTTATGGGGTTCATTGGCTTGTGGCTAAGCTGGTTTGCGCTTCCAATGAACCCTCGCTATATGAGACCGTCTGTCTTTTACCCGGCTCATCGCATTGCAGCGGGAACATGTATGGCTATTGGGGTTGCAGGATTAGCACATTTATATCGTGGTCTGAATATAGCGTCCGACACCGCTCAGCTGGGATTGAAGCCCGTAAATCTTCCATTGCACTACTTCACCTCGTGGATCGAGATGCACGCGTTGGGTGCCTTTAGCATGCATAAACGGCCTATATTTTATGAAGGATACAACTTCCCTCGGGTCATGCAATTGGTCGATGCTTCTTCTCAAGACCCAACACAGTGAGAGGCTCGGCGATTACTTCTTCGCCCGCGCATGGTTAGGGACAACATGACCTTCGTCGATAGGATCCTGACCATTGGTAAGGAACTCTACAAAATAATCCAGCCACTCCACGATGTCTTCAAGGATGGAGCTTCCGCATTGAGGACCCGGGAGATTGTTCATTTGTATTCTATCAGGCCGGGTTTCCTTGTGTTCAGACAGAACGCCTCGATGTTGTTTATAAGATATAACCCACATTGTTTTGCCCAGCAATCTGGTTACAACCAAGGCGTTCCCCTTGAATCGTTTCTTATTGATCCGGTTGCTACAGAAGAGGATGTTCGCAACGCGGCGCATCATTTTATGCGGCTAAATACGAGGTCTCATTTCCTGATCGGTGAGCCGAGTCATATCCCGAAAGCCTCGAATGCTTATATCGCCTGGTATCAGCACGCCACGGGTGCAGTCGTCAAGGAGGAAAGGCGGATGCTTCTTGACCATAAGGATTCCGTCCTGGCTGGGAATCCTGCGGTTCCGCTGAAGCGACGAGCGGTTCCGCTGAAGCGACGGGCGGTTGTCCGTCCCTCTTTAAGAGAGAGCACCACAGTTGTAGTTCCGCGAGCCTTTTTTGCTAAGCCACGGCCGAATGTAAGTACTCCTGTGACTGTGGTGGCTGCGGTGTCCCCTAAGTCGGGAATTGGCTCAAAGATCGGGACTCGCCTTCCCAAGAAGCCCGTTAAGTGAAAACTGTTGTCGTCGGGTGTTGTTGTCAGTTCGCAAAAGAAGAAGAAATCTTTATTCTCGGCTGACGTTGTATTTGGTTAGGAGCCTCATGCTCCTTACAGCGAGGGGTTGTCCGAATACGGCACCAACGACGGTCTGTTCGAAGCCTCTATCGATGAGAATGCCACTACTGATATTCAAGCCGCTATTGAGGCTTCTGAGAGATTAGCCCGCGAGCAAGCAGCTCTTGCTTCTCTTGCGGCGTCCGGTATATTTCATTTACATTCTTTTGTATGTATGTATATATATATATATTGAATTTATTATTCTTTATTAACGCTCTTTTCTTAACAGGAATCTCCACTGAAGAGGCTCTCTTGGCGTCCCTCAAGACATATGAGGAAGAGGAAAGGCTTCGTGATTCTATGGGTCTCGATATGATTCGTTTTGTGACGCCTTTGAATATACATGTTTAGCTCATTTTGTTCACACCCTGACTCCCTTCTTCTTTTTATTACAGGAACCACCGCAACTTGTGTCGTTCCAAGTGCAATGCCATCCTTAGGTGGTGGTGTGGAGGAGGATTCAGAGCTACCGGCTATAGTTGAGGTCACCCCAAGGTCGTCACGGGAAGCGTCGCTAAACAAGCCAATGACGGACGTTGTAGCAGATCCGGAGGCCAAGCCTGACAAAGACGTTCCTCTATCGGAGATTCTGGGGAGATCTTTTCGTACAACTAAAGCTGAGAGGAAGCGCGGAAAGAACGCAGTAAGGGAGCATCAGGCTAACTTGGCCACAGGCGCGGGTTCGAGTGATGCCCGACTCTCTGACGTTCCCATGGAGGACATTCCTTCTGCCTTGTCCACCGCTAATAGGCAGATTGCGCGTGCGGCTCGCGAAGAGGCTAAGCAGTTACTTCAAGGTAAAACAGCGCACGATTACTTATTGAAACCTAGTAGAACTTATTTACTTTTTCAGGTTTCTTCTTACAGCAATTTTTCTTGAATTATAACACATTTGCCCTTGATTGACGCGGCAGAGCCGAGTTTGGGTATTAATGTGGTAAGTGAAGTGCCAACGTTTGAAGAGTCTGGGGCGTCATGCCTTCATGTCGAATAAGGGATTATTCCAACCGCTGATTCCTCCCCCTGTGGATCCCCGACATCAGCGGGTGATGCGAGTATGACGACAGCTCTTATTGATTCGGGGGACGAAGGTGTCGACGTTGAATCCATCTTTCCAGTGATGGTGGAAATCGAGGAAGCTGTCATGGTTAGTGGCGCTCCAGACACCGCTATGGTTTCTGCCCTGTCAGGTATTCCTCGTATTGTTTCTTTTGGGTTCTCAATTCTGCTGGACATATTCGCTGATGTCTCCTTTATTCTGAAAATAGGTGCGGTAAACTCTGGCGCTGTGCTGATTGAAGAATCGCCGTCAGCCGTTGCCATGACTGTCGTTGCTCCTCCTATCTCTTTTGTACCTCCCGAGTTCTCTCGGATTTAATGACGGAAGGTAAAGATCTTTCATTTCCTTGTTTCATTGTAGATATTATTTCTTGGATTAATTTCTTTACCATATATTGTTGCAATCCTGTAGGAGTGCTTTTTGACCGCTTATACCAAATGTTAAGCTCGCACTTCGCCTTCCAATCGGAATTCGTTCCTCTTTCTGGCGTTGGTTAGTATATTCTTCATCTCTTATTTCATCTTTCTACGAGTAATCCTTCTATTGCTATACTGTTCTTGTATTGACCATAGTTTTACGGCTCGAGGAAGAGAACAAAGGAATAGTCCGAGCCTCCTAAGCTCCCTGATTTGCCACTTTTGACTACTGCTATGTTAGATCTCATTCATCATCATTCTTTTTTATTTTTAGGTTGAAATCTGACCCTTCTTTGTGCGTGCTTTATTCCGCAGGAGCTACGCCGGCTTTGGCTCCTCTTGAGTCTCGCATTTCTATGCCCGTGGGGCCCTTCGCTAATCGTCAGTCTTCCAGGGGTGCGGCAAATAGCAGGCGGATGCTAAGCGAATTTATTGAAGACTTTAATATTGAAGCTCTCACTTCTGCTGTGGACTTTACGGACGACGTCAACCCTATGCTGGCGACGCTTGTGACTTTCCATAATGAAGATTTCATCGGCATTTGGGCTGACTACTGTAAGCGAATTGAGGCTTGTCTCCATGAGATCAAGCAAAAGCGTCTTGCGCCTGAAGCATTAACCTCGAAGGCTCAACTGATCTCCTGGATTGAGCAAAGTGTCGCTTCCATTCAATACTTCGAGCAGAAATTGGTCCTGAAATAGAAGGAACATGAGACGGCTTTTGGCGAATCCAGCCAATTGCGTGCCCAGGTCGAAGCGAATGCCGCACAGCTGCAAGTTATTTTTGAAAATCTCCAACAATGCGTTTCTAAGGGAATGGCGCTGAGGCAAAACTCAACTCTACCGAGCGGGGAATGCGAGATTGCGAAGTTGCTAAACAGGAAATTGCTGAGAAGGTTTCATCATGCTTGCAACAACGGGCTCAAGTCAAAGCGATGCCGGCTGCAATAGTGGCGCGTGAGGAGGAGCTGTGGCAAGAGAGTGAACGGGTGCTATTTTATTGAAAACCCCGCCTTCTTAACAGCTAGAATTGTATTCCCCCTTTTTATATATTAATTGTATTTTTCAAACACTTTGATTCATGAATAAAGAATATACATTTTTTGCATGCGCTCCTCTGTATTTGATGTCTTAATTTAGCACCAATTAGTTTATTCACTCGTTTCGGAGTCTCTAGTTTATTCACTCGTTTCGGAGTTTCTAGTTTATGTACTCATTTCGGAGTTTGTAGTTTATTCACTCTTTTTGGAGTCTCTAGTTTATGTACTCATCTCGGAATTTATAGTTTATTCACTCGTTTTGGAGTCTCTAGTTATGTACTCATTTCGGAGTTTGTAGTTTATTCACTTATTTCGGAGTCTCTAGTTTATGTACTCATTTCAGAGTTTGTAGTTTATTCACTTGTTTCGGAGTCTCTATGGTTTACCTTCGTTAGGTTTACAGGAAAACTTATCCTAACGTTGTATGTAGATAACCCCCATTCTTTTTACGACAGATGTCCGTTAGGTTTGTGGTACTAGGGTTTTAGTCTGTGGTACCGTCGCGTTGGCTGATATATTCCTCGATATGCAGTTTTTAAGCCGCTGTTCGAGTAGCCCCACGACTGTCGTGTCTCTGATCGCTTCGGGAGCTGGACAAGACGTCTTCAAATAATCTCCTTATTCCATATTACCGTCGGAAGAGCAAGCTTTAAGAATTTGCCATGACGCTTTTTACTTGAAGTTAAGCTCAATTTGGATCCCCGATAAGCCATAACCGCACTCTTCTAGGGTGGGATGATCTCCAATGGTATTTTAGGCTTTATATGAGTTGTCGTCAAGACCCGAAACTGGGAATGTGCCGTCACTTGGTTTTTTTTGCTTTGACGATGTCGCGCCGATTCTTTGCTGGAATAGGGTAAACATCTGTAGGACCTCTATGATGTATGTATTGCAATTGAAGTCCGGAACTAGGAATATGCCATTGCTCGAATTTCATTTGATAGTTGCGTCCGCATCCTGCTGAAATGAGGGGGAAACGCCGGGATAGTCTCTAGGTTGTATATGTACCGTCAAGACTTGGAGCTGGGATTTTTCCATTACTCCCTTTTTTTTCTTTGACCCTTGGGTCTTTCTTTTTTGATGATGACATTGCGTCCGCATCCTGCTGGAATGAGAAGGAACACCGGGATAGTCTCTAGGTTGTATACGTCCAGACTTGGAGCTAAGATTTTGCCATCACTCCTCTTTTATTCGACCCTTGGGTCTTTTGTTGACGCCGCGTCTGCACCCTGCTGGCATGAGAAGCACGTCAAGTCGATCTCTATGCTGTAGATGTCGCCATCAAGATCTGGAACTAGAAATATGCCACGCTCCACTTTGATTTGACCCTTGAGTCCTTATTAACGTTGCGTCTGCATCCTGCTGGCGTGAGAAGCACGTCGAGCTGGAATTAGGATTTTGCCGTCACTCCCTTTTGATTTGGCTCCTTGGAGACTTTGTTGACGTTGCATCTACATCCTGTCAGAATGAGAAGAACGTCGGGATGACCTCTAGGCTGTACATGTTGCCATTAAGATCTGGCTCTCCTTTTGACAGAGCCTGATGGGAAAATATGGTACCCCTTCTTTCATTTGTGTCCATGGATTGTATACAAGGGTCGGTGTGGACCTACCAGCAGAGCAGAAAAGTTTCATTTTTTTAATTTCTTTCCGCGATACTCTATCTTTTCAGCTTTTCATATCACGAAAGTCGCGATCGCCCAATCATTTCGGCTATTTATTCGCGGTGCCCAGTCATTTCGGCTATGTCATCAATTTTTTACGCGATTTGAAATATGATACCAACCTTGGAATCAGCATCGCTGCCACTAAGATGTTTCCAGGAGCGAATCATCATCTACCATGAGAGGACTTAAAGTTTGACCCCTGTTTAGGCATCAGCGTCGCTGCAACTGGAATGTTGGCAGGAGCGAATCATCATTTGCCTTTGTCGATTTGAACAAAGATGGCTTAGTAAACATGGTTAAGATATGTTGACTAAGGCTTTTGACTTCATGAGCCATAAGGGTCTCATAAAAGTATTTATCCCTATGAGTCGTAAGGATCTCGTAGGTGTATTTTCTCCTATAAGTCATAAGGATCTTATAAGAGTGTTTTCTCCTCGTAAGTCGAGAGGACTTACAAGTGTCACTCACAATATGGGGATATTTCTCGCCAATGGTGGAACTTGATGGGAGAATATTTATTTATGCCCATGGATTGTATACAAGGGTCAATATAGGTCCGCCTGTAGGGCAATATTAGGGAATATGACAGCTTAAGAACAGGTTTAGATATCTGTAGCTTAAGACTTTTGAATCCTATAAGCCGTGAGAGTCTCATTAGGGGAATTCTCCTTACGAATCGTAAGGATCTCTTAAGTGTAATTTTTCCTTAGGAATCGTGAGGATTCCTAAGTGTGTTTGTCCTTTGTGAGTTGTAAGGATCTCCCGTAGGTATTTTCTCCTCGCAAGGTCGACAGGACCTTACAAGTGCATATGAAATTTTTTACGAGTTTGCGACCTTTTCGGGGTTTTCACAACTCGCGGGAGGAGGATCGGCGCCTTCGTCTGCAACAGGCGGAGGAGAAGATAGCCGCCCTCGAAGCTCGAGTGGTCGCCGAGGAGCTGACGAATTCCAAGTACAAGGAGTCTCACCGACTTCTGGGTGAATCCAACTGGGACATCCAGGCTAATTTGGAGGAGATTGGCAACCTCTATAACGCAATGAAGAAGTCAAGGGATGCCAGCAGGAAGGATGCTCGGGTGGCGCTCAAGGCGGTGAAGCTTGCCGAGGTCCGGGCGGTGAAGTCCGTGGAGAGGTATAAGGCGTCTGACCAGTTCTACGCTGACCTCGCCGAAGCTTCGGCCATCGTTTGGCATGAGGCCCTCGATGTCGTCAAGGCGTCAATGCCGGAGTTTGCTGACGGTGAGCTCCGCGCTAAGTACCCTCTCTGCGAGGATGTGCCACAAGGGGCGGGTGCCGAGGTTGCTGCAGGGGGCGAAGCAGTCCAAGAGACCGAAGCCCCGGCCCCTGAGGGCGGTGTCGAGCAGGGTAAAATCCTGGCAGAGCCCACGGCCTGAGCTATCTTCCTATGAGAGTTTTTGTTTTTCTTTTTAAAATTTTGTAAGCCTCCGGACATTTTTTTAAGGCTAAGGAGCCCAAAATACCTTGTACAAATTTGAAATATAAATAAAGTTGAGCTTATTTTCCTCTGCATAAATGTCTGTTTTTTGCGTGAGTATTTTAGCTTGTCAGTCTTCTTCTCCCGCGAGTGTTAGGTCGTAGGTCTATGCCAGGCATTTTAGGTGACGATCATGCGTCGAGTGTAAGTGCAGGAAGGTTGGTATCAGCCCGTACCTCGGAGTCGAGGTGACGACCACGTGTTTTAGTATGAGCAGAAATCAGCCAAGTTAGAATAGGTCGGCCATAACCGATTCTTCCACAATGTGGGTCCTAGATCCATTTCTTCGTATGGTAGGAATCTACCCTTCGGAGATAAAGCGAGCAGGAATCCATACGGTGGCCTCTGTAGCAGGGCTTTAAATCCTTAGTGTAGATGGGTAGGAAGCTACCCGCTAAGGATAAACCGGGCAGGGAAGCTGCCCGGTGACCTCTGTTAGTTATATGTATGCCTTAGAGGCCATTACTATACATAGGATGTATATTGTAGTGGATGCTTGGACATATATAGGGAGGACTTTCTTGCTCGACATGATAGTATGCTCTCTGGTTGCTCTTTACCTTAACGTGTACACTGATTGTCTCTCTGTTACATGTTGGTAAAGCCCTTAGGATGTGTACTTGACTACCTGTACTATGATGCGGATCATACTAGTGGGGACATGGTAGTCCATAAGTACATCCTTCAAGGTCCCTAGTCGTGGGTGTATCGAGACGGGGTATCGATATACCAGAGTAGACTAGCGTATACCTTCTCGACCCATACAGATGGGCGATGGATGATCCCATATCCATTGGTGTTTGACATCAGAGATGATATACGGGTGCTCAGTGGAGACTGGGTACACTGGACGGACTCGCCGAGAACTCCCAGATGGTATTATACCTTACGTCAGATAGCAGTTCTCTGGTGACACTGGTACAGGTTAGTCTGTAGACCCGAGATCGTCATAGAGTCTTGTGTGATTCCCACTGTGCTTTGATTTCCACCTTACCACGTCCAACAGGGCGTGCAAAACGGTGGTTTTTAGGTACAGTCCCGAGTCACATGGAGGCAATGAGCGATAGGAGGGGATTCGTCTCTCCCGGTATAGGGAGTTGATGTTGCGCTGTGTTCGATTGGCTATAACCGGAAATCCCTGGCCAGGGTTGCTGAGATTTACTGGTAAGTGTTACCAGTAGTTTCTCGAACTGTTATACACCTCATATCGACACGACTTATCGGGCTATTGGGGTCTGACGTTTACCACCCCTAGGCAAGATATGCGACATATCAGACGACGAGACCGGACTGTACGGTAAGTGTTACTGGTTGGATTCACAGGAGTATGAGCGGGCTTGCTCGTCGATTTTCTGATTGCTCAATACCCGGGTGGCCGTTACGTTTAGCAGACCGCTTGCGGCTTGTGGGTGTTTGATATGATCATCACCTGCTGCCGGCGTATTGACGAGTCTTTAGAGTCCTACACAGAGGTTTCCTGGCTCAAGCGAAACAAAATAAGAGCACATATGAGATATGTGCGGGACCGAGAATAATGCGTGTATGTGATACCGTATTCTATTCTCGTGATGAATGTATCGATTGGTTGTATGCGATATAACCTAGTTATCGAATCAAGGATTGATTCGATAAGTCGATACATTGGATATTAGTCGGTCATATGCGATATGACCGGATCGTTAAAACAAGCGTTGATTTAATGATTTAATGAATAATTATATATTTGATATATTACTTTGCATTAACTAGTATTGGTTCACTTAAAATGGATTTTCTCACTTGAAGTGCACATTGTATATGTGATATATTTTTTGTGCACTTGATTGTATCATGTTTGATGATACATGCATGTTTGGGTGTATGTTTAGTTTAAACCTTGGTTAAGTAAATGGTTCGGGTTTTAATTTATTTATTCATTTATTTATTTATTTATTTTGGCAAAAAGAGAAATGGTGGCTTGCTTTGTTTTACATTGAAGCTTCATGAAGCTTTGAAAAAGTCTACCATTTTTGTTTCATGCCTAACCTAACCATTCACCTAACCTTAGTTTACTCTCTACACATAACCATGGTTGCTAATATGATAAGAATCACTTATTTTCTATTATTGGAAAAGATTTATCATATTATCTTCTTCTTCGTCTTCTTCTTCAAGAAGAAAAAGCATGCTAGCTTCAATGGTGAAATGAGAAAAAGAGTGAGAAATCCAATTCTAAAGTGAACCCACTTCCTATTTCTTCATCCTCTACCACTTGCCAAGTAGTATAGGATGTTTTCTTCACAAGTTTCATGACTTGGTGAAGTTGGAGCTTGATCTTGAGTCGCCTCGACGTAGATCATCTTCGGCATCGAAGTCGACGACCTAGCCCGATCGTTTCTTCGACGAAACCAATACTAGAGTCCGGGATCCGATGATCGCAGCGGAGGGACGTCAACGCGGAGCTATGGAGGTGGAGGACCGGATCTACAAAGGTTGTATTTTCCTTTCACTCGTAGTTAAGTTGTTAACTAGTTGCTTGTTTCGCCTAATCTCTAGTCAACGATCGCATTAGGGTTTCTCGGCACCGGAAATTTTTGAATTTCGTATGGTTGATGCCTTGTGAGACCTCTTTAGCGTGCCTAGGAACCCTACAGTGGTATCAGAGCCTAGCTAGAGCCTTAGGCGAAGTGTAAACGATGTTAGAATTCCGATCGAACCCCGAAACCCTAAAAATGACCCCTCTCTGTACATTTTTACAAAACTGGGTTTTTTCCAGATTAAAAATGCTTAAAAAATTCAGCAGGAAATTCTAAGAATTACGGTGCAAAAATGACCAAGTGATACGGCTAAAGCGCGGCGGAACCGCGGCAGAAGCTTGGCTTCTGCGGCGGAACCGCGGCCAAATTATGAGATTAGGCTTCCATTTTTGCACAGTAATTTGTCTCTTCAGGTGCTGAGTTTTCTGGAAATTTTTAATGTTTACTCAAGAGTTGAGTTTTCTGGGTTGTATTGGGAGTTCGTAGATTCGATCAGATTATCAGACTTTGTCTATGTGTTTTTTCGGATATTTTAGAAACTGTTAAAAGGTTCGACCGGATATAAATACCCAATTTTTCCCCTGCCGGGAAATTTCCAAGTGTTGGATTTTTCTGTAGTTTAAGAATGTTCTAAGTAGTGCAAGTAACGCGATGGACCCTCTAGAAGACAACAAACCTTAACTCGATTATGTGACCGTCTTGAACTGCCCTTTGAACCTTCGGGTTTGGGGCAGTACGGCGTGCCACATGTGAGGCGTTGGCTTGACCCTTCTACGGCTGGACCATTGGTACTGAGGCATGAACTGGATGTTTTTTAAACCTATTTCATGTGTTGATTTGGTTCGGGAAAACTTGGGTGTTTGAATGTTCGATCGGAAAGTTTAACATTTTCTATTTATCTGGAATGGGATACAATAATTGGAATTCACAAGTAATTATGAGATAACTGAATGAATGTTATAAACATAGCACTTTAGTCTCACTTGATCGGTTGCCACGGAATTTTGATGTGATCAAAAGTCCGTCGCAATCACTAGCGTACGCGGATACTCGCCGGGTAAACTTAATAGACAGCCTCACCCCATAGCCCCGACCAAGTGACTGTAGAAGAACCCCGTCGCCGAAAGCATCCGTTCGGGTGCTCGCGGCAGCGGTGTTCCGCCTTGGTGCACTTCGTTGACGGTATCGGGGGTGCGGCCGTCTACTGAAGTTTGCGACGAGCATTCGATCAGGATGTCGGGAATCTTTTTGAATTGCCCGACTTGGTATTGAAAAGTGTTTTCGATTTTGAGACTAAAATGTGGAGTTTATAATTGTTAGGCATGTGATCTCTAAGGAATTCATTTGATTAGGCATGCGATGTCTAAAAAGGTTGCGGATTCCAACTGTTGTAGTTTTACACTTTATTTTCTGTGACCGTAAGTGAAATATGTGATATCGCCGGTTTCGTTGCTATATGTCAACGACAATTGGGATACGCAGATTTACTTACGTTGATGACATGTGATGTTATGTGTTGCTGGATATGTTATATTGGATCGTCGTGTTTGAATAGCCGGGGTTTTTTTTATGTGAAATGAGTGTTTTTCATTTTCATTCATGTAAAAACTTGTATGTAATATTCTTTTATTGGGGCACTTCCAGGTTGCGGAAGATGTCACCATTTGTATATTATTTACTTTTCCGCACTAGGATAGACCTGAGGAGGGGAGCATAAGTAACCGGGTTCTGGAGTCCAGTGGGAGACCAACTCGAGGAGTCGAGTCCGGGTCTCCTAACTCTAGAATTGGTAGGGTTGCTTGCCGCTCTCGTAGGGGTCTAGGGGTGTGGGTTTGGCTATTCATCGCGACCGTGGAATCCGTGTTTTGTACTGGCTCGTATTGAAAACACGGACGTCCTAGTATATCCAATATTTCATATGATATTTTTTCTGCTGCGTTATCTGTGATGTGATCATGTAATATGCTGTGATGGATACTGTATATAGTATATATGATATATTATATAGACGTTACTTATGTTTTACACCCGTGCTAGCCCTGCCCTGCTCTGTCGTTAGTCACCTAACCTAACGGTGCACGAGGGGATATCGAGACGAATGCGGATGGCATAAGTGTACGCCGTATTTATCTGTGATGTTTAGGTGCTTAAATGATAGGACTTCATTAATATGATTAATGAAAGAAAAGAAACCTAAAGATGTTGTGGAATCGAATTTCAAAAATAAAACAGGTAGCTACAGTTCTTGCTTTGCACAGCGGTATATATGATATATCCTGCACCTTATTCAATGAGGAAAGGGCCGAGATCCCTTCACCGGGAGTGACCTCTTTAGCAATAACTGGCAGATGCTACACACTCGGTTTGTCTTTTGATAGCTTCTATAGTTTCTGCTTTGCACAGTGATATATATGATATATCCCGCACCTCATTTGACGAGGAAAGGGCCGACGATCTCTTCACCGGGAGTGACCCTTTTAGCAAAACTAGAAAAGCCTAAAAAACGCTCCATTTTAAAATCATTTGATTCTACAACGATATCAAGTTCATTGCGCAATAGGTTTTCAGAAAAACCTGTCGTAGCCTTCCGTCACTTCAGATAAGTACTAGTTAGTATTCGTGCTGCAGTAGTTTGGCCTCCGTCAAGGCGTAGTGTACGGTAGCTAACTAGTGCTTATCTGCTAGCATATGATGTGATTGGATTAGGGTATTCGTAGGGCGTTGTTTGGCCTCCGTCAAGGGTCGTGCGGGTGGGTTTAATTCAATCAGGTAATGACGGGTTGAACTTGACTAGCGGACTATGGGTAGTTTGGCCTCCGTCAAGGTCATAGGACGCTAGGGGCAAAATATTATCGGGAATTTCAAGTGTTGAAATTTGCAATGAGATTGCATACCTTCTATGAGATAGTTGGATCCCGATACCCGCTGCGAGTAAGAGTTACTCCTGGGAGAGTTTTACACATTACAATTAGCCGATCAAGTAGGTGTCTAGAAAGGTGTCAACGGGGTTACGCCTCTGGGAAAATGAGGTTTACATTAATTAGGTTCGTGCGAAAGCACAGGGGACCTCCCTCAAAGTACTGACACTGGCCTGGCTGAAAGATTGGCGAACTTGTAGCGTGTAATTAATCCCGACTAGTTTTTCCTTTTAGGGTTTGAAGGAAGATTTGATAAAAACAGTGGGAGCCATCCTGATTAGATAAAATAATAACCAATCTATTCTTGCAAAAGCGCACGCTGAGTGTTTTCTTCTCTCTCTCCAGGTAGCGACCATATCACGCCTTAATCAAGATAATAATACGGAATATTGACCGAACCCGCTTGTTATACTGAGCTGGGGAACGTTGGTCCCGCTCCAACTTATAATTGTTATAAGACAGAGCAGGAAATAAGGGGAATACCAGGATTCCCATGCCGCCCAAACGAAGAAAGTGCATATGATGCATCTCCTTCGGGTGTGTTCATTACAAAGAACTGTTTCTCTGTATCCTCTACGTCCTGGGTATTTGATACCGGATCAGGATCCCAGATATGTAATCTGTTACATAGGGCTACAGAAAGGTAGAGAACTGAGAACGGGTGATAAGTTTCATGAGACAGAAAACGGGGCAAGTGTTGCAGCCAAGTCTGTTGGTCACTGTCACCCTGTATTACCAATACATTGATTCTGAACGAATGTTATTAGATACCGAACCTGATATACAAAATCATATCAGTCTCTTTATTAGTAAAGAAAGGATATAATTTTGTATTGTTGGATAATGTTTTGAACATTTCCTATATCAAAAGTTGATCGGTTCAGGCACGTTATCTAAAAGCATTAATGTTCTAAATCAAACTACAGTTCTTAGTATACATAACACACACAAGAGGAAGAGTTCAGAAATGAACGAATTCTTCTTGAGGTATTGTAGACTAGGTCATATCAATGTGACCCGACTAGCTGAAGTTACATATAGATGCATATTTAAATCAGTTTGAATTTACATCTTGTGAAACTTGCCAGTCATGTCACAAAGATAAGATGAACATAGCTCCGTTTACTGGAAACAGAGAAAGAGTTAGTGAACTCTTGGGATGATACATGTTGATGTATGTAGGTCCCCTGTCTACACATGCCAAGACCGGTTCTTTGTACTTCATTAAATTCTCTGATGATCTTTCGAGATTCAGACCTATGTTCCTGTTGAAACACAAGTCCGAACCTTTTGAGATATTCACAGAATATAAGTTAGAAGTAGAGAACCAAAATGAGGGTATAAGTATTATGTCCTTTGATGCGATCAAGGGGGGAGAATACTTGAGCACGGAATTCCTGGACTATTCTAAAGGAGAATGAGATTCTCTCTCAGCATTACTCCTCCGTATACACCATAGCACGATGGTATATCGGGGCGGAGCAATTGCACCCTATTCGATATGGTGCGCTCTATGATGAGTACTACTGAGTTACCTGTTTCCTTTTGGGAGTTATGCGCTTGAGAAGCTGCATACCTATTGAAATTAGGTTCGAATTAGATCACAGCCTACCACTCCATATGAGATATGGTATGGGAAGAGCCCATGTCTTAAGCTAGTTAAGATTTGGGGTTGACCGGCCTATGTCTAAAAGCAAAATCCGGACAAGCTCGAGGCAAGATCAGTTATGTAGAACTGGAAAGGTTCCAGCTATACAAACTATAGCAGATGATTTGGTAGAACCAAAGGATTCAGTAGATTCCAACGAACCTCAGCCTCTCCGCCGATCTAGTAGGTTTCCTCATCCGCCTGAGAGATACTTCGGTTTCTCGATGACAGTGGGAGCGAGGATTGCATCATGAGATGATGACCCAACTAGTTTCGAGCAGGCCATCGAGAGTAGGGACTCTGTAAGAATGGCTGGATGCTTAGCGATCTGAGATGGAATCCTTATACACCAATAAAGTATGGACTTTAGTTGCTTTATCTGAAGGGTTAAATCCCCATCAGGAGCAAGTATATCTTGAGAAGATTACTTGGTGTACTTGGAAAAGTTGAGACTTTCAAAGCTAGACTTGTTAAAGGTTTTCGTCATCGACCAGGCATGGATAATGATGAAACATTTTCCAGTGGCTATGCTTAAGTCCTTCCAGATCCTACTTGCCATGGCTACATACCATGACTACGATATCTGGTGGTTGGGTGTCATGACTGCTTTTCTAAAATGATGTTTCAGAAAAGAGAGTCTATAAGTACACAGCCAGAGGTCTTCGTAGACAGTGGGAGCAGCGGAAACGTGTGCAAGTTGCTTTATAGGATAAAGCAGGCATCGCGGAGTTGGAACATCTATTTTGATGTATTAGTCAAAGAGTTTGACATCATCAAAATGGTAGATGAACCTTGTATAAACAAAAGGGTAGTAGGGAGTATGGTGACGATCCTCATAGAGTAAATGGATGACATACTCTTGATAGGGAAGGAGTTTCCTATGCTACGCTCGATCAATCTCCGCTTATCACAATGATTCTCCACATAGGATCAAAGTGATACCTACTAAATCCTGGGTTTTGGATCTATGAGATGGATCTAAATGGATATTAGGATTCTCACTAGCTGAAGTGAGATGGTATCAATTGATCCTGGGGAGAATCACTGGAAGTGTTCCAGGATGATAAGGACGACTGAATGTCAGTCACAGGCATTGTCTTTACCCTCAGTGGATGGACGGTATGTTGGAAGAGTTCCATGCTAGATACCGTGGCATACTAGACGATTAAAGGTGAGATACATCGCTACTGAAGATGCTACCAAAGAGGCAGTCTGGGTGTATATTGGTTCATGAGATGAATTTAGTTCCTCCCATTGTGTGACAATGGAGTTATGGCTTATGCCAATGAACGTCCGTCCCATCAGTGATCCAGACATATTCTAAGGCAGTATCACCTGATCATGGAGATGGTTGATCTCCAGGGTGATCGAGGTTAGGAGAACAGACTCAGAGGACAACACGGCGGATCCACTCACAAAGGCCTTTTCCCAGAGAGAGACTTTTATGGGATGGTTGAGTATGAGATACTACAACCACTGCTATCAGATGGCCCTAGTGCAAGTGGGAGATTGTTAGTTATATGTATGCCCTAGAGGCCATTACTATACATAGGATGTATATTGTAGTGGATGCTTGGACATATATAGGGAGGACTTTCTTGCTCGACATGATAGTATGCTCTCTGGTTGCTCTTTACCTTAACGTGTACACTGATTGTCTCTCTGTTACATGTTGGTAAAGCCCTTAGGATGTGTACTTGACTACCTGTACTATGATGCGGATCATACTAGTGGGGACATGGTAGTCCATAAGTACATCCTTCAAGGTCCCTAGTCGTGGGTGTATCGAGACGGGGCATCGATATACCAGAGTAGACTAGCGTATACCTTCTCGACCCATACAGATGGGCGATGGATGATCCCATATCCATTGGTGTTTGATATCAGAGATGATATACAGGTGCTCAGTGGAGACTGGGTACACTGGACGGACTCGCCGAGAACTCCCAGATGGTATTATACCTTACGTCAGATGGCAGTTCTCTGGTGACACTGGTACAGGTTAGTCTGTAGACCCAAGATCGTCATAGAGTCTTGTGTGATTCCCACTGTGCTTTGATTTCCACCTTACCACGTCCAAGAGGGCGTGCAAAACGGTGGTTTTTGGGTACAGTCCCGAGTCACATGGAGGCAATGAGCGATAGGAGGGGATTCGTCTCTCCCGGTATAGGGAGTTGATGTTGCGCTGTGTTCGATTGGCTATAACCGGAAATCCCTGGCCAGGGTTGCTGAGATTTACTGGTAAGTGTTACCAGTAGTTTCTCGAACTGTTATAGACCTCATATCGACATGACTTATCGAGCTATTGGGGTCTGACGTTTACCACCCCTAGGCAAGATATGCGACATATCAGACGACGAGACCGGACTGTACGGTAAGTGTTACTGGTTGGATTCACAGGAGTATGAGCGGGCTTGCTCGTCGATCTTCTGATCGCTCAATACCCGGGAGGCCGTTACGTTTAGCAGACCGCTTGCGGCTTGTGGGTGTTTGATATGATCATCACCTGCTGCCGGCGTATTGACGAGTCTTTAGAGTCCTACACAGAGGTTTCCTGGCTCAAGCGAAACGAAATAGGAGCACATATGAGATATGTGCGGGACCGAGAATAATGCGTGTATGTGATACCGTATTCTATTCTCGTGATGAATGTATCGATTGGTTGTATGCGATATAACCTAGTTATCGAATCAAGGATTGATTCGATAAGTCGATACATTGGATATTAGTCGGTCATATGCGATATGACCGGATCGTTAAATCAAGCGTTGATTTAATGATTTAATGCATAATTATATATTTGATATATTACTTTGCATTAACTAGTATTGGTTCACTTAAAATGGATTTTCTCACTTGAAGTGCACATTGTATATGTGATATATTTTTTGTGCACTTGATTGTATCATGTTTGATGATACATGCATGTTTAGGTGTATGTTTAGTTTAAACCTTGGTTAAGTAAATGGTTAGGGTTTTAATTTATTTATTCATTTATTTATTTATTTATTTTGGCAAAAAGAGAAATGGTGGCTTGCTTTGTTTTACATTGAAACTTCATGAAGCTTTGAAAAAGTCTACCATTTTTGTTTCATGCCTAACCTAACCATTCACCTAACCTTAGTTTACTCTCTACACATAACCATGGTTGCTAATATGATAAGAATCACTTATTTTCTATTATTGGAAAAGATTTATCATATTATCTTCTTCTTCCTCCTCTTCTTCAAGAAGAAAAGGCATGCTAGCTTCAATGGTGAAATGAGAAAAAGAGTGAGAAATCCAATTCTAAAGTGAACCCACTTCCTATTTCTTCATCCTCTACCACTTGCCAAGTAGTATAGGGTATTTTCTTCACAAGTTTCATGACTTGGTGAAGTTGGAGCTTGATCTTGAGTCGCCTCGACGTAGATCATCTTCGGCATCGAAGTCGACGACCTAGCCCGATCGTTTCTTCGACGAAACCAATACTAGAGTCCGGGATCCGATGATCGCAGCGGAGGGACATCAACGCGGAGCTATGGAGGTGGAGGACCGGATCTACAAAGGTTGTATTTTCCGTTCACTCGTAGTTAAGTTGTTAACTAGTTACTTGTTTCGCCTAATCTCTAGTCAACGATCGCATTAGGGTTTCTCGGCACCGGAAATTTTTGAATTTGGCATGGTTGATGCCTTGTGAGACCTCTTTAGCGTGCCTAGGAACCCTACAACCTCGAGAGTGGGGCTTTAGATCTTTAGCGTGGATGGATAGGAAGCTACCTGCTAGGGATGGACCGGGCAGGGAAACTACTCGGTGGCATCGAGAGGAGGGCTTTAGATCCTATGGGTAGGAAGCTACCCGCTAGGGATAGACCGGACAGGGAAGCTGCTCGGTTGCCTTGAGAGGAGGGCTTTAGATCCTTAGCATAGATAGGTAGGAAGCTACCCGTTAGGGATGGATCGGGCAGGGAAGCTGCTCGGTGGCCTCGAGAGGAGGGCTTTAGATCCTTAGCATAGATGGGTAGGAAGCTACCCGTTAGGGATGGACCGGGCAAGGAAGCTGCTCGGTGGTCTCGTGATGAGGGCTTTCGATCCACAGCGTTGTCGGGCAGGAATCTACCCGCTGCAGATGAGCCAGCAGGAAATTGCTCGACGGCCTCGTGATGAGGGCTTTAGATTCTTAGCGTAGATGGGTAAGAAGCTACCCGCTAGGGATGGACCGGGCAGGGAAGTTGCTCGATGGCCTCGAGAGGAGAGCTTTAGATTCTTAGCGTAGATGGGTAGGAAGCTTCCCGCTTGGGATGGACCGGGCAGGAAAGCTACTCGGTGGCCTCGTGATGAGGGCTGTCGATCCAGAGCGTTGTCGGGCAGGAATCTACCTGCTGCAGATGGGACAGCAGGAAATTACTCAGCGGTCTCGTGATGAGGGCTTTAGATCCTTAGCATAGATGGATAGGAAGCCACCCGCTAAGGATGGACCGGGCAGGGAAGCTGCTCGGTGGCCTCAAGAGGAGGGATTTAGATCCTTAGCGTAGATGGATAAGAAGCTACCCACTAGGGATAGACCGGACAGGGAAGCTGCTCGGTGGCCTCGAGAGGAGGGCTTTAGATCCTTAGCGTAGATGGATAAGAAGCTACCCGCTAGGGATGGACCGGGCAAGGAAGCTGCTCGGTGGCCTCGAGAGGAGGGCTTTAGATCCACAGCGTTGTCTGGCAGGAATCTACCTGCCGTAGATGGGCCAGCAGGAACTTGCTTGGCGGTCTCGTGATGAGGGGTTTAGATCCTTAGCGTAGATGGGTAGGAAGCTACCCGTTAGGAATGGACCGGGCAGGGAAGCTGCTCGGTGGTCTCGAGAGGAGGGATTTAGATCCTTAGCGTAGATGGGTAGTAAGCTACCCGCTAGGGATGGACTGGGTAAGGAAGCTGCTCGGTGGTCTCGAGAGGAGGGGTTTAGATCCTTAGCGTAGATGGGTAGGAAGCAACCCGCTAGGGATGGATCGGGCAGGGAAGCTGCTCGGTGGCCTCGTGATGAGAGTTTTCGATCTACAGTGTTGTCGAGCAGGAATCTACCCGCTGCAGATGGGCCAGCAGGAAGCTACTCGGTGGCCTCGTGATGAGGGATTTCGATCCATAGTGTTGTCGGCCAAGAATCTACCCGCTGCAAATAGGCCAGCAGGAAATTTCTCGGCGGCCTCGTGATGAGGGCTTTCGATCCTTAGCGTTGTTGGGTAGGAAGCTACCCGCTAGGGATGGACCGGGCAGGGAAGCTGCTCGGTGACCTCAAGAGGAGAGCTTTAGATCCTTAGCGTTGTCGAGCAAGAATCTACCCGCTGCAGATGGGCCAGCAGGAAATTGCTCGGCAGTCTCATGACGAGGGCTTTAGATCCTTAGCGTAGATGGGTAGGAAGCTACCTGCTAGGGATGGACCGGGCAGGAAAGTTTTTCGGTGGCCTCGAGTGGAAGGCTTTAGATCCTTAGCGTAGATGGGTAGGAAGCTATCCGTTAGGGATGGACCAGGCAAGGAAGCTGCTCGGTGGCCTCGAGAGGAGGGTTTTAGATCCTTGGCGTAGATAGGTAGGAAGCTACCCACTAGGGATGGACCGGGCAGGGAAGCTGCTCAGTGGCCTCATGATGAGGGCTTTCGATCCACAGCGTTGTTGTGCAGGAATCTACCCGCTGTAGATGGGCCAGTATGAAGCTGTTTGGTGGCCTTGTGATGAGGGCTTTCGATCCATAGCGTTGTCGGGTAGGAATCTACCCACTGCAGATGGGCCAGCAGGAAATTGCTCGGCGGCCTCGTGATGAGGGCTTTCGATCTTTAGTATTATTGGGTAGGAAGCTACCCGCTCGGGATGGACCGGGCAGGGAAGCTGCTCGATGGCTTCAAGAGGAGGGCTTTAGATCCTTAGCGTAGATGGGTAGGAAGCTACCCGTTAGGGATGGACTAGACAGGGAAGCTGCTCGGTAGCCTCATGATGAGGACTTTCGACGGCCTCGTGACGGGGGCTTTAGATCCTTAACGTAGATGGGTAGGAAGCTACCCGCTAGGGATGGACCGGGCAGGGAAGCTGCTCGGTGGCCTCGAGAGGAGGGTTTTAGATCCTTAGCGTAGATGGGTAGGAAACTATCCGTTAGGGGCAGGAGAGCTGCTCGGTAGCCTCGAGAGAAGGGTTTTAGATTCTTAGCGTAGATGGGTAGGAAGCTACCCGCTAGGGATGGACCTGGCAGGGAAGCTGCTCGGTGGCCTCGTGATGAGGGCTTTCGATCCACAACATTGTTGGGTAGGAATCAACCCGCTGCAGACGGGCCAGTAGGAAGCTGCTCGGTAGCCTCGTGATGAGGGCTTTCGATCCACAGCGTTGTCGGGCAGGAATCTACCCACTGCAGATGGGCCAGCAGGAAATTGCTCGTCGGCCTCGTGATTAGGGCTTTCGATCCTTAGCGTTGTTGGGTAAGAAGTACCCGCTCGGGATGGACCAGGCAGGAAAGCTACTCGGTGGCTTCGAGAGGAGGGCTTTAGATTTTTAGCGTAGATAGATAAGAAGCTACCCGTTAGGGATGGACCGGGAAGGGAAGTTGCTCGGTGGCCTCATGATGAGGGCTTTCGATCCACAGCGTTGTCGGGCAGGAATCTACCTACTGCAGATGGGCCAGCAGGAAATTGCTCGGCGGCCTCGTGATGACGGCTTTCGATCCACAGCGTTGTCAGGCAGGAATCTATCCACTGTGGATAAGCCGAGTAGGAAGACATTCGTCGGCCCTGCAGTGAGTTTTAGCATGGAAACAAAGAGAAGTAGTTCAGATTGCGGGGAATCAAGAATCTTTATTATTGAATAAAATACAGATTATATGATTCAATTTAAATTCTCCTGCATTGAATGACCGGTTTTGGTAGGTGTCCTTGTTGCTCGGACTTGGGTTAGTCGGCGATGATCATGATCTGTCCGATCGTCAGCTCTCTGTCTTTAATTTGATCGGCTTGCCCCCTATCTGCTTGACGTTTATCTCGTACGTACTTTGCTAAGTGACCGGAGCTCTTCGATGTAATCGCGCAGCTGTTTACAATCCTCGGTCGCATGTCCTTGCGTCCGGTGATAGGCTCAATACGGGCCTTGGAGCCGCTTGCCCGTGCTTCGGGTAGTTTGCGGGAGCCTGAAGAACCTCTCGCCCTTAGCTTCCTCCAATAGCTTGGCTTGGGAAATGTTCAGAGGCGTACTCCTGGAACCTAGGGGAGTAAGGTTTCGGACGATCGTCTTTCCTTTTCTCTTCCCTGTCCCTCTTCTTCCGGTCAGCTTGGTCGCCTCCGGGCATGTTGGAGTTCACCTCGGACTCGAGTTGGATTTCTCGCTCGGTCTACGCCTTCATTTCGGCCATGGTCTTAGGTTGCGCTATTGCAAAAGAGTGGAGCCACTCTTTGTGCCTAAGACCCGACCTCAGCACGATGATGACCGTTTTGTCGCCGTTCTAAGGCACCTTCAGGAGGGCGTTGTAGAAGAGGGTGACATACCCTTTGAAGAATTCTCTGTCTCGGCTCTTGACAGTGAATAAGTAGTCGAATGTCTTCTTCTGCCGTCGGTTGCCGACGAAATGGCCGAGGAATTGGGTAGCCATCTCGTCAATGGTGGAGATAGAGCATGGTGCCAGCCCCCGGAACCAATCCCGGCCAGCCCGGATTAGCGTGGAAACCTCGGCATTGGGCCGCGTCCGAGTTATCTTGGAAGCTCATGCTAGCTGTAAACGCATCCAAGTGATATTTCGGGTCGGACATCCCGTCAAAGAGAGCCACCTTGGGCGACTTGTTCCTGGATGAGACTCGCTCGGCTAGCAGCTCTTCTGTGAAGGGCTTCATGAGCGAATCGGCGGAGTATTGGGCCCCTTCACCGGACGCTTGGCCATCCCGGCGTATGCCCTCGATTTTCTTCTCGAGGGACTCGAGTCGGTGGTGGTAACCCGAGGATTCTGCACAGTCGGAGTGGTGGCTACCCCCGCTCTGGGTCTGCGCCAGGGTGCGGCTTCGATTCCGCTCTATCAGGTGTCTCAAATCCTTGAGTCGGGCCCTTCTCGAGTGATCCCTGCTCTCATAGTTCACGCGATCCCGGCGAGAGTGGGGCGTCGGTCATGCGTGGAAGCAGGCGAGCTGACCGACACTTCCTCAGGAGGAGAGAACGCGCGACGGGCGCTGGAGTGACAGCCCTGTCTTCCCTAGGACTGCAGCATGGAGCTGTCCGACATCCAGCGGGTCATAGAATCAATCATTGTGTCTGGGTTAAGGTGGTCGTAGTCGGCCCGCCAACGCTCAGTGGCGCTGTGATAAGGGTGAGGTAGATCGAGGGCTTGAGTGTGCCCGTCCGTCCTTCGGTGGACGTCGTTGTCCCGGGAAGGGGGAGCCGCGGTCTGGTGGGTAGGGCCCGTCGCTTGAACACGGACGAGGGCATCTACCAGCGTCATAAGCCTGTCTATCCGGACAGACAAGGTGTGGATGACATTAGGAGGGGGAGGCGAGCCGCTCCCGCTTTCGTTGTGGCGGCTCGTATTCGGATCGTTGCGGTCGTCGCTCGCCATTAGATCGAGAGAGGAAGGTTAGATTTTATGGTGGAACAAAAAAAATCTTTTGTTCCCACAGACGGTGCCAACTGATGGAAGTCGTGATCTCCTTCAGATACTGTCCTCCATCGATCCTGCGATGGCGGTCTTGGATGGCTGAGATTTAGTTTGAGTGTTTTTTAGTGTGTGGATCTCAATGGGTCAGTGTGGGATGCCAAGCTACCTATAAAAAAGTCCCGGGATGGGTGACCACCATAGGACCCTCTGACGATCAAGTTAGAGCCGAGGAATAGGTGCAGAGTAGTGGCGTATTGGAATAAATTCGAGTTACCTGAGTCATTTGAGAGAGGGGTTTATATAGGGGTCGCGTAGAGCGAGCAGGAGCAAGATCATCGCCGTCAGTTATGCCCCAGCGTTATCCTAGCCTTGAATGACGGGATGCACCCATTAATGGAGGGATACGCCTATTAATGGAGGGATGCGCTAGCGAAGGACGCGGATCGTGGGGAGGCGGATATCTCACCCTGGCGATATACGCGGAGCCATTGCGGGGCGCATGGGATCCACGCCCTTGGTTGATCGGGGGAGGCCGAGAAAGCTCAGCACGTCAGGGCTTAGAGACGAGCCGGGAGGACGAGGAAGCTCGGCATGCCGGGGGCTCGGAGACGAGCCAGGAGGCTAGAAAAGCTCGGAGACGAGCTGTTGGTAATTTCCTAGGTGAAGGTGGAATGTATTCAAGGAGGTCTCCTGAAAGGCCGGATACATTCTTCGGGACGAAGTCCCGAGGAATCCTCATAATGCAACTCATTTATTCCACCTCTGTAGCCTTCGGGACACGTCATCCGCCACGTGTCGTAATCTGAGGAGATACCACTTGTGAGCATTATCACCTACTCTTATTGTTGGTATATAAACTGTGATTTATGAAAATAAACCAATATTCATACTGTTGTCAGTTGGACCCAAAAATACTAAGTATATCAATGGTTCCTCCCACACATACTGATACATCGATATCTATGCTATATCAATACCATATACGCATGGGTACAAGTATGCTGACACATTTCAAGCGTTGCAAACTAAATTACACTAAATTCTTTATCTTTACTATTAAACTGGAAGTCCTTACATAATGTCATTAATCAATAAAAAAAAGAATAGAAAAAATGATAAAATTCTAATAGCCAAAATTGAGCATTGGAGATATACACCCCATCCACCACAATAGATAAAAATAAGAAAATGAAATCTTAACAACCATCTCTCTCTCTCTCTCATTCATTACACATTCTCTCTTATGCTCAAAAACCTAAAAAGAGATATATCTTACAAATTTATATATAAATCCTTTTATCTTTGTTACTTTGCATAACTCATAAATTTCTCAATTATAATATTACCACTACGGCATTTATTTAATTTAAATTTAGGAAAAACCGTAGATATCTTTAGAAATTTTTGTATAATGTCCAGGATAAAAAAATTACACGTCTTCGGGATATATGGGAAAAATCTTCTCTGTAGAGAAATTTCTCTGCAGGCCCCTTATAAGCCCTTGGATGAGTTTTAAGATTCGTGCAAGAGAAGAGAGAAAGTGTACAAAAAAGATTTGCACGAAATTCAAAGCCCATCCAAAGTTTTACAAGGGGCTTGTAGAGAAATTTTTTCTACGAGCCCTTGTAGAGAATTTTTTTCCGATATATATGTTGTTTAAAATAAGCACATGTGCATCGCACGTGCAAAACACTAGTACTCTTAATAACAACGTTTTGTTACAAAAATATCTTAACGTTTTTATCACTAAAAAATGCCTTGAACTATGGTTTTTAATAGATTTATTTTCACTAAAACCCCCCAGGTATTTTACCATGAATAAAACGCTTTAAGGCCATGTTTAGATAGTTAGAATTAAAATTCATAGAATTTAATTTAGAATTAGAATATCCCGGAATGCACTTGCAATCCTTTTGTGTGAAAATGTAAGGACTTTTCAACTTGAATCGGTGTTTGAATAATTTGGAATAAGGATATTCAATTTTTTTATTTTTTCACTAATTAAGGCACGAAATCAAAACTTTACCGAGTAATTATACCATGGCTTGTCCCAGCCCCAACACATCCCATCCTATTAAAATTAGGGATATACAGAAATGGATTAAGAAAAGAAACCGGATTGAAACTCACATCCACAATGGCTCCTCCAGCTTCAATCAGTATAAGAGATATATCAAGAAAATCTTATCAGAATGAAAATGATGGATCTCTGGATCTCCTTTAGATGTTATCTTCCGTTGATCTGCAACGAGCGCTGATGGATGGCTGAGATTGAGTTGGAGGGTTGCCTCCTAGAGCGTGTGGATCTCAATGGGTTTTATGTGGTTGAGGCCGAGCTACCTGCAAAGAAGTCCCGGGGTGGTTGTGCCACTGAGGACCCTCCGACGATCAAGTTAGATGGGGTATTTTGGCAAAGTAACGGCCTATTGGGGTAAAATTGGCTTATCTGAGTCGTCTGAGAGAAGGATTTATATAGTGGCTACCATAGGCAGGCGGGCGCGAGATTCACGCCGGCCGTTACGCCCTTGGCGTCACGCCCGCGTGATAAGCGGGATTCCCTATTAATGACAAGATATGATCGTTAATGCGGAATCGTGATGGCGTGGGACGCGGGATCATGGGCGGCGGATATCTGGCGCTTGGCGAGATTCGCGGAGCCATAGCGGAGGCGCCTGTGATCGGTGCTATGGGTCGGTCGGTGAGACCGAAGAAGATAAGCTCGGCGGGAGGCTCGGGAACGAGCGGGAGGCCGAGGCATCATGGTTCTGCAACAGCTTGGAGGAGAGCTGGGGGTAGTTTGGAAAGCCACCGAAGGTCGGGAACATCCTCAGGTCGGAGGCTCGGGGTGTGCTTCCAACGTAATGTTCTTGACCCTTTCTTGTAAGCTCTGGGACACATCATCTGCCACGTGTCATTATCTGGGGAGTCACCGATATCAAGCATCATCATTAGCCCCCCACTCTCTTCTCGACCCGTTTCTGGGTCGGGTCGAGAGTGGTCTGACCGGTCATCCGAGGTGATCTCTCACTTGAAGATATCGTCGGTGCGTATTCCCAGGCAAAAAGTCGTATTTTCTTGATGACGTCAATGAATCAGGGGAGAGATCTCGCATTAAGGAGGAAGCGTCAGTTTGTGCGTACGTTCATCGAAGCGTCAGCCCACGTGTCTGGCGCTGGTTGGCTGACGAGACGGGCCGCAGGCGTTCCCGCGCCCGATGGGACGCGTCCAATGTGAGTGTGACAGGTAGAATATTGTCGGTCGTTGGTTGTGAAGCGTTGTTTTGGCAGGAGGCGATCGGAGCCGTAGGATGTGTACGCCGGCAGCTATAAATAGAGGTGGGATCCCCATCAGGGCCCATACCTCACCATAATTTCCTCGTCCCTAGTCGTGTTAGTTCAGTGCTCTTCTCCTGAGGTCGGATTCCTTGCGTTTTCTCTTCCGAGGACTTGTCCCTTTGATCAGGTTATATGTCTTCTACCGAGGAGTCTGTAGAAATAGTCCGGATAGAGTCTAAGGAGTCTTCTGCAGCTTCCTCTTCTATTTCTTCCTCTTCCTCTTCTGAGTCGGAGTCCTCCCGGGAAGTTGGGGTTAGTCATGCTCCCGGGGTCATGCGACGGGGGCGGTCCCCAGAGCGCAGGCTATGGATGCTCTTCGCGCGTCATCCATGCTGAGGCACACGGATGAGATCGCCACCATCCGAACTCGTTTCCATATTCCTGCCAGCTACTCGCTTCGTCTGGCCGAGGAGGGGGAGAGGGCGGACCAAGTACGGGTCAAGGAGATTACCTTGTACCTGGAAGCTTTTTGGGCCGAGATGCGCCTGCCCTTCTTTTCCAAGGTGAGTGCGGCGTTGAATTATTTTAAGTTAGCCCCGGGCCAGTTAGTGACGAACTCTTGGAGGATTCTCCTTGGGTTCCTGGTCTGGTTGAAATTGTGTCTGATCCTTTTCAGCCGGAGCCTTCTCGTTTCTTCTCTTTGCTACAAAAACCACCCGGCACTCGTAGGGGCGAGCCGAGCTGGGTATACATCTCTTTTAGAAAACACCGGGGAGGTGCTGCCGGGTCAGGGGTCGTCATAGTACCTTCTTCCATTCACGAATGGAAGAAGAAGTTTTTATTTGTTGGGCCGCCCGAGGGTGAGGATTGGCCTGTGCCCATCCCGTGGCACAGGGCCAGCTGCACGCGGGTGAGTCGGTCGAATGATCCCGACACGGTGGCGGTGTCGGAGTGGGAGCCCCTCCCCGGGCTAATGTGCTGCTGTCTGAGCGGGCCTTCAGTTGGACCGGGCTCAGCCTCGCCCAGTTTGTGAGTAAGTTAGGAGTTTTCAGGAGAGCTTTTTAGGCTTGCGTATTCTTTTACTTTTCTGGCATTGCTGACTCCTCTGTATTTTTGTCTTATGCAGAACCCATGGACCTAGGCAAATTTCGGGCAGCCCTGGTCGAACAGAAGAAGGGGAAGAAGGCCGGAGGCGCCGGCCCTTCTCGCCCATTGTCGGCTCCGGCTCCACCGGCAGCCGCTCCATCCAGGCGCTCAAGCACACCTCGGGCCCCGGAGTCTAGCCAAGTGCCGAGTCAAAACGTGCTCGGGAGCAAGAGCCCCGGGCTCCAGAGGTGGGGGTGAGACCGGTTCCCCTACGTCGCTCCTCAAGAGGTTTCATAAGACGGCGCCCCGTTCCCCGGCTTCCCCGATCCTCATGGACGATAGGGAGCTTCGCTTCGAGGTGCCCTCGGGGCTTTCCGTTGACGATGGTCTGCTCTCAGAGATGGAAAGGTCGGCCGGGGGCAGAATCCCTCGGGGGACCCTCCGGGCCCAAATGGTGGCCATAGCTCAAGAGGCCATGCAGGTTAGTGTTCGCACCCCACTCGGTTCTTCATTCAGTATTTTTGCTCGCGAGATTGGGTGCCCCCCTTTTCTTTTTAACCCTCCTCCGTTTTCTTCATGTCCTTCAGCACGTCGCCCTCGTCGTCAACTTGGAGGACGAGGAAATTGTCCCGGCAATGCGGGCCGCGGGCGATTTCTCCTTGCGGGAGGAGAGCTTAAGGCTGGAGCTGGAAGCGGCGGTGGAGAGGGTCGCTGCCCTCGAAGACCGGGTGGCGGCCGGGGATTGGGAGATCGCCAAGTATCGAGAGGCCGCCCGAGCCTCCGAGGCCAAGTTAGAAGATTCCAGGGTGCTTGTTGCCACCCTGAAGAAGACGGCGAACACCCTCCGGAGGGAGAACGAAGCGGCGAAGGAAGGAACGAGGCGTGTCGAGCTCCGAGCTTCGAAGGCGGTGGAAAGATACAAGAAGTCGGATCAGTATTACACCGACCTCGCTGGAACTGCTACTGTCGTTTGGCACAACGCCCTCGACGCCGTCAAGGCCCTGATGCCGGAGTTCCCTGACGGCGAGCTCCGGGGTGAGTACCTCCTCGGGGATGAGGCACAAGGAAATGCCCCTGGAAGCGCTGCAAGGGGAGAGGCCCCTGGTGGGAGCACTGGGGATAAGTCGGTCGCCCTGGCCACCGGCGCCGAGGTTCCCGCTGTGGGTGCCGACCTTCAAAATGCCATCCCGGTTGTCGCAGTGGAAGCGCAACTCCTCGAGGTTCTTCCTGGCCCCGAGGCCTGAACTTCTTCGCTTCCTTATTTTCTTTGCGCTAAAATTTTGTAAGCCTCCGGGCATTTTTGTAAGGCTGGGGAGCCCATATTACCTCTGTAAAGACTTCCAGATTTTTATGAATAAAAATATTTTTGCAGTGTTCTTTGCGTGTGCATTTTCCTTTTATTTGTGGTAAACATTTTCATTTGCGCGGTACTGCTTTCATATTAGGTCGGTTTTTCATCTAGCGATCGCACGTCGAGTTGAATTCGACCATTTTCCAAGTGTGCAAAGACCGGCGAAATGTCGGTATCTCTATAGCCCCGAAGTCAAGGTGGAGGTCGCTTAGTAAAGACATGTAGGAAGTTGAGCAGTGAAGCTGCTCGGTGGCCTCTTGATGAGGGCTTGATCCTTGGCGTCGGTGGGTAGGAGATTACCAGCCATGGATAGACCGAGCAGCGAAGCTGCTCGGTAGCCTCTTAACGAGGGCTTTGATCCTTGGCGTCGGTGGGTAAGAAATTACCTGCCAAGGATGGACCGAGCAGGGTAGCTGCTTCGTGGCCTCTTGATGAGGGCTTTTATCCTTGGCGTCGTGGGGTAAGAAATTACCAGCCAAGGATGGACCGAGCAGTGAAGCTGCTCGGTGGCCTCTTGATGAGGGCTTTGATCCTTGGCGTCGGTGGGTAAGAAATTACCAGCCAAGGATGGACCGAGCAGGGTAGCTGCTCGGTGGCCACTTGATGAGGGTTTTTATACTTGGCGTCGTGGGGTAAGAAATTACCAGCCAAGGATGGACTGGGCAGGGTTGCTGCCCGGTTGCCTCCTGGCGAGGGCTTTGATCCTTGGCATCGGTGGGTAGTGAACTACCAGCCATGGATGGACCGAGCAGGGTTGCTGCCTGGTGGCCTCTTGGTGAGGGCTTTGATCTTTGGCGTCGGTAGGTAGTGAACTACCAGCCATGGATGGACCGAGCAGGGTTGGTGCCTGGTGGCCTCTTGGTAAGGGCTTTAATTCTTGGCATTGATGGGTAGTGAACTACCAGCCATGGATGGACCGAGCAGGGTTGCTGCCTGGTGGCCTCTTGGCGAGGGCTTTGATTCTTGGCGTCGGTGAGTAGTGAACTACCAGCCATGGATGGACCGAGCAGGGTTGCTGCCTAGTGGCCTTTTGGTGAGGGCTTGGATCCTTGGCGTCGGTGGGTATTAGATTACCAGCCATGGATGGACCGAGCAGTGAAGCTGCTCGGTGGCCTCTTGACGAGGGCTTTGATCCTTGGCGTCGGTGGGTAAGAAATTACCAGCCAAGGATGGACCGAGCAGGGTAGCTGCTCGGTGGCCTCTTGATGAGGGCTTTTATCCTTGGCGTCGTGGGGTAAGAAATTACCAGCCAAGGATGGACCGAGCAGTGGGGCTGCTCGGTGGCCTCTTGACGAGGGCTTTGATCTTTGGCGGCGGTGGGTAAGAAATTACCAGCCAAGGATGGACCGAGCAGGGTAGCTGCTCGGTGGCCTCTTGATGAGGGCTTTTATCCTTGGCGTCGTGGGGTAAGAAATTACCAGCCAAGGATGGACCGAGAAGGGTTGTTGCTCGGTTGCCTTTTGGCGAGGGCTTTGATCCTTGGCGTCGGTGGGTAGTGAACTACAAGCCATGCATAGACCGAGCAGGGTTGCCACCTGGTAGCCTCTTAGTGAGAGATTTGATCCTTGGCGTCGGTGGGTAGTGAACTACCAGCCATGGATGGACCGAGCAGGGTTGCTGCCTGGTGGCCTCTTGGTGAGGGCTTTGATCCTTGGCGTCGGTGGGTAGTGAACTACCAGCCATGGATGGACCGAGCAGGGTGGCTGCCTGGTAGCCTCTTGGTGAGGGCTTTGATCCTTGGCGTCGGTGGGTAGTGAACTACCAGCCATGGATGGACCGAGCAGGGTTGCTGCCTGGTGGCCTCTTGGTGAGGGCTTTGATCCTTGGCGTCGGTGGGTAGTGAACTACCAGCCATGGATGGACCGAGAAGGGTTGCTGCCTGGTGGCCTCTTGGTGAGGGCTTGGATCCTTGGCATCGGTAGGTAGTGAACTACCAGCCATGGATGGACCGAGCAGGGTTGCTGCCTGGTGGCCTCTTGGTGAGGGCTTTGATCCTTGGCGTCGGTGGGTAGTGAACTACCAGCCATGGATGGACCGAGCAGGGTTGCTGCCCGGTGGCCTCTTGGTGAGGGCTTGGATCCTTAGCGCGGGAGGGCATGGAGAGGCCTGCTAAGGATGGATCGAGCAGGGTAGCTGCTCGGTTTTTCGAGGTTTTGTCCGACCTATCCTGGTGCGTGAACATCGGGAAGAGTAACCGTCACGGGCAACACGTGTCATGAACGCATGAGGGGAGGCAAAGCGTTTATAAGAGCCGCGTCGCTCCGACCTCGGATCGCCGAGAAAGATAGGATATCAGCCGCGTGGCGGTACAGTGGTGGAAGAAACGAGCGACCGTTGGACTCTTGGGGCGTTGTGGGGCTATAAAACGGAGGGCGTGTTAATCACTCCTTTCTCCATCCCCAAAATGCAAGAATGGATGAATTCCTTTTCTCCATCCCCGAGATCATAAATTTCGAGGACGTGTATCTGTACGACCAGCTGTGCTCCGAGGAGACGGTGCAGGTGGTGATCCGGCGGGTTGAGGATCATATCGGCCGCCTGCTCCCCCGGCGATCAGCCCTTCTCCAGCCCTTCTCCAGCTGCTGATGTACTCGATCTGGAGGGCATCGCCGGGGCTGCACAACCCCTTGTCCGAACAACTGAAGGACGAGGCGGTTGGCAAGCTGAGGTCGTTATATCGTTTCATCCTGATCTCGAAGAGTCGGCAGGATTGCTCAGTGGCACTCATCCTCGAGTGTTGCCAATTGAGGCATCTCGTCGATGGGTGCCCGCCCGTGGAGTTTCCTAGCCCGTCCGTGGCCACGAGGGTTCGCGGACAGCATCAGAGGCAAAGGTCCGAGGCGGCAAGGGCTCGGCTGGCGGAAATTTCCTCGGAGTATCATGAGGAATGCTTCTTGCACCCCCTTCCCCCGCTGCTGTAATATTATTTTTTTTAATGTAATGTAAGGCTGAGGAGCCTACAATACCTTTTTGAATCAATAAAATTCTTCTTTTTGCAATGCTCTATCGTGTCCTTCTTATTGTTTAAATAAAAAAAACTTAGAAGAATTTACATCGTTTTGTTGAAGAACCCAAGTGTAGTCTGCTAAGGATGGACCGAGCATGGTAGCTGCCCGGTGGATCTGGAGGTTCAGTTTAACCTTCATTAGTTCATGAACATTGGGAGGAGCGACCGTCGCAGGCGGCACGTGCCAGGAATGCTTGGGGGAGGCGTAACGTTTCTTGGAGCCGCGTCAGTTTTGCCGCGCGGCGGCGCGGTATTGGAGTAATCTTGGTAGATCCCAGGATTCGCGTCCATGCGCGCGTGGATCTAGGTCCTTAAGGATTCTGTTTGAGGTTATAAATAGAGAAGGAGATGGCAACTTCTTCGGCATCGCTTTTTGAGATGACTGGGCGCATGTATTCGATTGAAGAGATCATTACCTTCGACGACGTCTCCGTGTATGACCAATCCTTGGCTGAGGATGGGTATCGGGGAGTGGTTCAGCGCCTCGAGGGTCACGTCGGCCGGCTTCTCCCTCGGCGGTCGTCCCTCCTACAGTTGCTGATGTACGCAATTAGGAGGAGGTCCCCAGGGTTGTGCAACGCCTTCTCCGAGGAGTTGCTGGACGAGGCGCTCGACAAGACGCGCTCGATCTACCTACTCGGCCTCATCTCGAAGGCCAGGCACGACCGATTCTTGGCCTTCATTTTGGAGTGCTTCAAAAAGAGGTATATCGTGAGCCAAGGCGCAGAGGGCGGAGCGTCGGGTGCTTCCGTGGCGTCCCGGGTTCGCATGCAGCATCGGCTGGAGCGGGCTACCGAGGCTAGGGCTCGGCTAGCGGAAATCTACTCTGAGTATCACCAGGAGTACTTCCTCGATCCCGTTCCCCCTCTGCTATAAAATTTTCCTTTTTATTTTTCTGTAAGGCTAAGGAGCCCTGATACCTTTTGAATAAATAAAATTCTCCTTTTTGCGATACCCCATTGTTCCCTTCTTATTATCTAAATAGAAAGAACTTTAGAAAGGTTTACACCGCCTTTGTGAAAGAGGAAATATACACTCGTAGATATTCTTTTCAGAGCTACAGTTGACCTTCTCAGCGTTGTAAGGCAGTGGAAACTTGCGACCATCCGCGTCTTATAAGCGGTAGGCTCCGCCGGGCAGGACCTCGGAGACGAGGAAAGGACCATTCCATTTTAGGGAAAACTTATGCAGCTTCCCTTGATCGACGAACTCGTTCCGTCTTAGGACTAAATCTCCGGTCTTGAAGAAGCGACGCTTGACTCGAGCGTTGTAGTAGCGGGCGGTTTGCTATTGATAGGCGGCAGCTCTGATATGAGCCCGGTCCTGTTTCTCTAACAAGATGTCCAGGTTAGTTTAGAGGGCTGAGGTATTCGCTTCGTCGTCGAAATGCTCGACCCGGTGACTGGGGAGCCCGATCTCCGTTGGGACCATTGCCTCGGTACCGTAGCAGAGGCTGGAAAGGGTCTCCCTGGTGGGGGTTTTCTTCGATGTGCGCAGGGCCCATAAGACCCGGGGTAATTTCTCGACCCAACTGCCTTGGCGTCCTTCTAGCTATGTCCGAAGATCTCGAAGGACGTCCCGGTTAGCAACCTCGGCTTTCCCGTTGCATTGGGGATGTGCGACCGCGGCAAACTTCATGAGAATACGATATTCGCTGCATAATTCCTTAACTTTTTCGTTTTCGAAATTTGTCCTATGGTCGGTGATGATACACCTCGGGATACCGAACCGGAGTATCACGTTGTTCTGCAGGAACTTGATAGTCGTGGTGACGTCCGGTTTCCTGATGGGAATGGTCTCGATCCACTTCGTGAAGTAGTCCACCGCGACGAGGACATACTTATGCCCGCCCCTACCGGTAGGGAACTGGCCTATCATGTCCATTCCCCACTGGGTAAACGACCACGGGGAGCTTAGGGCGGTTAGCTCGGTTGCCGGAAGGCGAGGTATGGTTCTATGGAGTTGGCAGCTCTTGCATCACCTGACGAGCTTCTAGGCGTCCTGATGAATTGTCGGCCAGTAGTACCCTTGGAGCAATACCTTCTGGATTAAGGTGCTGGCCCCTTGGTGCGCGCCGCCGACCCCTTCGTTGATCTCACAGAGGACATAGTCGGCTTCGTGGGGGTCGACGCATCGGAGCAGGGGCTGAGTGAAGGACTTCTTGTAAAGGTTCCTATTGCTCCAGACAAAATAGCGAGCTTTGGCTCAGATACGGCGGGCTTCTCCCCGATCTTCCGGGGGCGTACCTTTTCTCATGAATTCCACGAGGGGCTTTCTCCAATCCCGGTCTTCTTCCCGGGCTATGTACGCTCGAAGTGGCGTTGCCCCGTCTTCCACGCTGGGCCGTGGCAAGACCTCGAAGAGGATGTTCCTCTTGTTGTTGGCCGTATAAGATGAAGCCAGCTTACTCAAGGCGTCGGCCTGAGCGTTTAGCTGTCTGGGGATCTGCTCCACCTGGACTTCGTGAAAGTCCTTCCGCAGTCTTCTTACATCGGCCAGATACTTCACCATCAGAGGCTCCCGTGCCTCGAATCGGCCGGTCACTTGGCCAACGACTAGGGCGGAATCGCTGTGGATCCGAATTGTTTTCAGCCCCAGTCTGAAGGCTATGCGCAGTCCAGCCAGCAAGGTCTCATATTCCTTCGCGTTATTTGAGGCTTTGAACCCGAGCTTCAGAGAATAGTCCATTTCTGCGTTGTTCGGGCCCCGAATGATAAGGCCGGCACCGCAGCCTTCCTCGGTCGAGGACCCGTCGACGTAGAGGATCCAATAAGGGACGAAGTCGGGCTTCCCATCAACTGAGGGTTGAGCTGCGGGGGCCGGCGTGGACTCCGGCTCTTTGCTGGGGATAGTGCACTCGACGACAAAATCGACCAGGGCTTGTGCTTTGATAGCCTGCCTTGGGCGGTATTTTATGTCGAACTGGGATAGCTCCCACCTCCATTTCTTCAAGTGGCCAGAGGACTCGGGGGAGGCGAGGATAGACCCCAAAGGCCGCTCGGTAAGAACTAGGAGGTGTGCGCCTGGAAATAGTGTCATAGTTTCCTTGAGGCCACGATGAGTGCCAAGACGATCTTCTCTATGGCTGGGTACCTCGTTTTTGCGTCCTTGAAGACGTGGCTCACATAGTATACCGGCTTCCGGACTCCCTCGACCTCTCGGAAGAGCACCGAGCCTGCAGCTTGGTCGGATACCGCTAGATATAGCGATAGCTCGTCCCCTTCAACTGGCCGGGTGAGAGCGGGGGAGTCGCAAGGTGCCTCTTAATTGCTCAAAGGTAGTCTGTCACTCCTCCGACCACTCGAATCTTGGTATCTTCCTTAGAGCTTTGAAGAACGGGAGGCACTTCTCCCCAGAGCTCGACATGAAATGACTTAGAGCGGTAAGATCCTCGTCTTGGTTTTCTCCTGCGTTCATGTTAAGGATGGCGTTGATTTTCTCCTGGTTAGCTTCGATTCCATGGTTGGTGACCATGAAACCGAGGAATTTTCCGCCGGTGACCCCAAATGCGCACTTGGCGGGGTTCAGTTTCATCTTGTATTTGCGGAGGACGTCGAAGGCCTAACCCAGATCCTTGGCGTGTTCGTCCGATGAGACCGATTTGACGAGCATGTCGTCGACGTAAACTTCCATTTCCTGAACATGCGATTAACCAACCATTGGTACGTAGCTCCGGCGTTTTTGTGGCCGAAAAGCATCACCTTGTAGCAGTATACCCCCGGTCCGTTGTGAATGCGGTAAGATCCTCGTCTGCCGGATTCATACGGATCTAGTTGTATCCGGAGAAAGCATCCATGAAGCTAAATAGCTCGTGGCCTACCGAGCTGTCGACGAGCTGATCTATCCGAGAGAGGGGATAGTTGTCTTTCGGGCAGGCGTTGTTGAGGTCGGTGAAGTCGACGCACATGCGCCACTTCCCGCTTAACTTTTTGACAATGACTACGTTCTCCAACCATTCCGAGTAATGCACATTCCGAATGAAGTTGGCAGCGAGGAGCCTGTCTACCTCGTCCTCGATCGCCTTTTGCTTGATCGGTGCGAAGCTTCATTTTTTCTGCCTGACGGGTCGGACCGTAGGGTCTACCCCGAGCTTGTAAGATATGATTTTGGGGTCGATCCAAGGCATGTCGGCAGGCGCCCAGGAGAACACGTCAGAGTTGTTTCTAAGGAAGTGAACCAGGTCGTCTCACTGAGTCCCCATCAAAAGCGAACCGATCTGGACGGTTCGTTCGTCGTCCCCTTCTACGAGGGGGGCCGCTGTTAGGGGCTCCACCGAGGTCTCTCGGACCTCTTTTTGCTCATCTCGAGTGTCCAGAGAACCCTTGATGCCACCCTCGCCCTCAACATCATTGTTTGACCGCTCAGACGTAGATGTTGCGGTGAAGCAAACCTTTGCCGCTCGTTGGTCCCCGTAGGCCCAACCTATCCCGCCTTGGTCGAGCGAGAATTTCATCGCTAAGTGGTAGGTCGATATCTGGGCCCGGAGGAAGTTCAGTGTCGGGCGACCGAGGATGACGTTGTAGGTCGATGGGATTCTCGCGACGATAAACTCCACAGGCACGGTGCGCGTACGGACTGCCTCCCCGATGTTAAATTGGAGAGTGATTACCCCTTCCGCCGGAATAGAGTTGTTAGTGAATCCTGACAGGACGTGTGCGGTCGGCTTTAGGTCCGACGGGGTGAGTCCCATACGCAGAAAGCGGTCATAAAAGAGAATGTCTGCCGAGCTTCCCGAGTCGAACAGTATCCTCTGCATTTCGTAGCGGTGGACCCGAGCTGTGATCACCAGCGGGTCGTTGTGAGGCAGGGATATACCGTGGAGGTCCTTGTCGGTAAAAACGATCGGCTCGGCTGCTTTGGCCTTCTTCCTCGGGTGGCTGCCAGTCCCCTCGATCGGTGAGGGATGCTGAGTCTTGTCGGTCTTCATCGTACCCCCCGCTGATATGGCCATGATTTGGCCGATTGTCAATTCGCCGGGAGGGGGACGTTGCTCTTGCTCACGGTCGGCCTGCTGCTTGTCTCGCAAGTACGTTGCTAGGTGCCCCGAGCGGATTAGCTCCTCGATGTAGTCTCGGAGCTGCTTGCAGTTCTCAGTGGAGTGGCCATGTGACCTGTAGAAACCGCAGTAGGGGCCCCGGGTGCGCTTTGCCGCCCTGTTCGAGACTGGGGGGGTTTGAAGAACCTCTCGCCCTTAGCCTCCTCCAGCAGTACTATCTTGGAGACGTTGAGCGGGGTGTACTCCTGAAACTTCGGGGAGTAGGGCTTTGGCCGCTCAATCTTCTTTTTCTCCTCCCGAGCCCTTTTCTTCTGATCAGCTTGTTCTGTCCGGGGCAGGTTGGCGTTCACCTCGGACTCAAGCTGGATCTCACGTTCGGTCTAGGCCTTTACCTCGGCCATGGTCTTAGGTTGCGCTAATGCAAAGGAGCGTAGCCACTCCTTATGCCTAAGACCCGACCTAAGGGCCGTAATGACCGTTTCGTCACGGTGTTCTGGGACCTCAAGGAGGGCGTTGTAGAAGCGGGTGATGTATCCTTTGAAGGATTCTTTGTCCCCGCTCTTTATGGTGAAGAGATGGTCGACGGTCCGCTTCTGCCGTCTGTTCCCGACGAAGTGGCCGAGGAATTGGATAGCCAGCTCATCGAAGGTAGGGATCGAGCGCGGCGCGAGTCCTCGGAACCAGTCTCGTTCGGAGCGGATGAGAGTGGCGGGGAAAGCGCGGCATTGTGCGGCGTCGGAACAGTCCTGGAAACTCATCCCGGCCGTGAACGTGTCCAAATGGTCATTCGAGTCGAACTTCCCGTCGAAGAGGGAGACCTTTGGGGGCTTGTTCCGGAAGGAGACGTGGACGGCGAGTAGCTCTTTGGTGAAGGGCTTCGTGAGCGAATCGGCGACATATTTAGCCCCGTCGCTTGAATGACGATTTTCCCGATGCATGCCTTCGATCTTCTTTTCGAAGGCGTCGAGTCGGCCGTGGTATCCCGATGATTCGGCACATTCTGATTTTTGGCCTCTGCTGCCGAAGACCTCTGCCTGGCCACGGCCACGGTTCCGTTCGATGAGGTTCCTCAGGTCCCCTGGCGAGGTCGTCTTCGAGCTGCCGTGGCGAGTCCCGTGCGCGCGACCCCGTCGAGGGAGGGGGTGCCGGTCATGCCTGGGCGCAGGCGAGCTGACCGACACCTCCTCGGGAGAGACAGGAGTGCGATGGGGATCGGGGCGAGGCGCTCTGGCGAAAGACCTCGGTGTTGAACTGTGCGGCGCCTACTGGGTCTTTGAATTCGTCGGCCTGGGGGATCTGCAGCCGTCGGAGACTGCGAGACGGTGATCGGTCGTGCCAACGCGGGCGGAGTCTTCTCTCCTTCTGTAGAGGTCCTGGTCCCGAGGTGGGGGAGCGGCGACCTGGGGAGCTTGTCCGGCCGTTTGGACACGGACGAGTGCATCCACGACGGACGCAAGTTGATTTATCCGAGCGGATAGGGCATGAATGGCGTTCGGGGGAGCAGGGGATTCTCCGTCGTCTCCACTGCAGGGAGGCCGACGGTTGGTCCTTGAATCGTCACGGTGACCGCTTGCCATGAAGTCGAGATCGGAAGATGAACTTTCGTTGAGTGGAACTAGCGAGTTCCCACAGACGGCGCCAACTGATGGATCTCTGGATCTCCTTCAGATGTTTTCTTCCGTTGATCTGCAAGGAGCGCTGATGAATGGCTGAGATTGAGTTGGAGGGTTGCCTCCTAAAGCGTGTGGATCTCAATGAGTTTCATGTGGTTGAGGCCAAGCTATCTGCAAAGAAGTCCCGGGGTGGTTGTGCCACCGAGGACCCTCCGACGATCAAGTTAGACGGGGTATTTTGGCAGAGTAACGGCTTATTGGGGTAAAATTGGCTTACCTGAGTCGTCTGAGAGAGGGGTTTATATAGTGGCCACCATGGGCAGTCGGGCGCGAGATTCACGCCGGCCGTTACGCCCCTGGCGTCACACCCGCGTGATAAGCGGTATTCCCCATTAATGACGTGATATGCTCGTTAATGGGGATCGTGATGGCGTGGGACGCGGGATCATGGACGGCGGATATCTCGCGCCTGGCGAGATTCGTGGAGCCGTGGCGGAGCGCCAGTGATCGGTGTTGTGGGTCGGTCGGTGAGACCGAAGAAGATAAGCTCGGCGAGAGGCTCGGGAACGAGCGGGAGGCCGAGGCATCTTGGTTCTGCGACAGCTCGGAGGCGAGCTGGGGGTGGTTTGGAAGGCCGCCGAAGGTCGGGGACATCCTCGGGTCGGAGGCCCGGGTTGTACTTCCAACGTAACGTTCTTGATTCTTGTACGCTCTGGGACACGTTATCTGCCACGTGTTACTGGGGAGTCACCGATATCGAGTATCATCAGAAAATATTCAAAATTTGAATGTGTGTGTCAGATAGATCAACAAAATGAGATTTTGACATATACCCACACAAAGAAATAAGCCACAATTGATAACTCAGAGTATATTTATTTAAATTTCTCTTAACAAAGAACAATCCCCACAATGAAAATATTTGATAAGGAGGACAAGATTTGAAGGAGAATGTCAAGAATAGATCAACAAGATGAGATTTTGGCAAGTACCCCGATGAGGATACAAGCCCTAATTGATAAATAAAACTAAATTTGTATCATCACTCAAATAAGAAAAATGGAACAATAACACAAATTGCAGCAGAATTCTATCAGTACCCATATGAGAAATGGATCCCAAACATCAATCACAAGAAACATCCGATAAAAAATGGAGGCAAATTTTGAGAGGAAATCATACAAGTGGAGCTTCTCATGAGTTTGATGGAACACCTCAGATAGGAGATACTCTTCGATGTTTGGCTGATCGATGTCCATCTCTGTGCTTGATGATTCGAGCCCCGCCATTGAGGAGAAAGAAAGAATGACAGAGAGGGGAGAGAGAGAGGGGAGAGGAGAGAGTCTAAGCCACCGCCGGAGGAGGAGGACGACACGAGAGGAGGAGAGGGAGAGGATGCGAGCGTAAGCCATAGCCGCCGCCGGGGTGCCTTCGTGGAGAATGGAGCGGCCTCTCGGCTTGAGGAAGAGAGAAGGAAGAAAAGTGAGAAGGAAGAAGGAGAAGCGAGGGAGAAAGCTGGGGAAAAAATTGGTCCTGGCTTAATTTTTCTATACAGCGGATATGGCTAAAGTAGAGCTTTCTCTCTCTTTGGATCATTGAACAAAAAAACTCATCCAAACAGTCCCTTTTATAGGTTCGTGGAAAAACGACATCTGATTTTTTTCCTCAGTGGCACAAGAGTATCCAAACAACACCTAAGGAATTTTCAGTGTAATTTACGGTATTTACTTCTTCCGTTTTGCCCGCAGATCCCAAAAAAAATGGGAAAAGATTTGAGCAGCGATCAAATCGCGTCGATGCGCGATGCCTTCTCCCTCTTCGACAACGACGGCGGCGGCCTCATCGCGCCGTCGGCCAGCTCAGGGACGCGTTCATGGTACTGGATAAGGACTCAGCCGGGGCCGGGGCGGTCTCGGATCTGCGCCACGTGCTCACCAGCATCGGGGAGAAGCTCGATCCCGCGGAGTTCGATGAGTGGATCAGGGAGGTCGATGTGGGCGCAGATGGGATGGTCAAGTATATGAGGGTTTCATTTTGAGGATGGTGGCGAAGTGAGGGGGATGATGGAACCCTAACCCTAATGGAGAGACTTGGTATGAATTTTTCAACTTAGGGCATTTATCCATTTGATTTGATTTGGAACTGTTATGTTTGGTGTTGTATCTTAGGATTAGATCTAGAAAATAACTTGGATGATTGAGAATAGGGGGACATCTCAAATTGGGTAAATGGCGTCTCATACCGGAAAATCAGAGGAATTGATCGAGACCTGCACAAGCGGTAGAGCATGTGGTTTAATTCAATACCATGCGCAAAACCTTATCAGCCCATGACACATGAACAATAAAACCAATCCTTAACGAGATGGTATTGACTTTCATATTAAATAAATGGTAAAAACAACTATAAACAAATCAACATATTTTTCAACAATTAATGATGTCTTGAGTATTTATCATAAACATTGCAAAAGCGGCACTAAACTTTTTGACGTCCGCCCTCCCCACCCCAACACACAAAACCCCCCCCAAAAAAAAAAGGAAAAAGAAAAAGAAAAAAAATGTAATTAATAATGTTGAATAAACCAATAGCTCATTAATAAAAGTATTAACCCATTAATGGAACCACTAGATCATTAATTAACTTAATACAAAAACCTCACTATGCTATTGGTAAACCCAATACCAAGGTCTAGAATCTTGGCATTAATTCTCCACGGACAGACATTTTTGATATTAGATCAGCCATTGCCGACCAAGATCGGTGAGAATTAAAACCATTGTTGGAAAAGACCAGTCCATACAAAGTTATACTTTGTCCTGTAATCTGAATTTGATGGACTTCACATTCCTTGATTAAGAGGATCATCGTGGCATCAAAGGTTGCTACATTCTTTGTATGACATGATTGCTACAAAATCCTTTTACCATCAGAAAGTTGTGTTCTTAGATTGCTTTAAGCGCTTCCTTCTATAAAATTAGGTCTAAATTTGAACATGTTTGTCAATCTGATTAACCCATGCCATTCCTTTTTATTTTCCAACATTTGCCATGCATTCCCTTGTTAAAATAGCAATAAATCATTCATCATATTGGCAGAAATAAAATCGGATCTCCCCTTGCCATGGCTTTTCCATATGCAATTAGTGTCATTTTGTGTGAAGCCTTCCTCAACCTCATCATTTTTGCAGTATAAGTGCGATTTATTGCTCTATCATTAATATTCATGCTGGACCGCATTAAACTGGTGTTTCTATAATCTCCACGATATAATAAGCAACCCTGGATGATTGGGAATGAAATTGTTTGCCAACACATCTATGTAGAGAGGAGAGAGGCATTGCCATAAATCCTTAAAAGTACTTGGGAACTATTACTTTTTCCAAACAAAGAAACAATCCTCCAAATTACCTTGGATCAGCAAAGAGGACAAATGTGATCACAACTTGATCTGTCTGGACTTCAAAAATCTTAGTTTATAGTTGATAAGATATATTCCTTCTAAAGTAAATTCTGTCTATATATTCTTTATAATTTACCTTGTATTTTCATTGTTTTATTTCTTTTATCTCATTCCAGTGGATACTATCACTTGTTTCTGCAAAAAAAACAAGGCTATGATCTGGTGAAAATCCTCAAGTCATCTGTCTAAAAATTTATGATATGGAGACGGTTGCATTTGGAAATCATAGACCTTCACATAAGATTTACATGCTAGCAATAATATATTTTAACTTCATTAGGTTAAATTTCAGGAAGACATAGGTGGCTAATTGTCAACCTTTAATCTCAAAAAATTAAATAAAAAAAATCGGGAAGACATTTTCAAGGTTTGCCATTGTTCCAGTTAAAACACTCCTTTGAAGCAAACATTACCTTTGATCCTTCTTTATGATTTGGCACTTAAGCAACTACTTAATGCTCTCTGTAGCCCTAATCGTAAAACTCCCGCCGTGTCAGTATTGAGTACTTACACTATTAACTCTATCCTTCTCTATTTTGTCAATTCTTAACCTTAGCCTTGTTGCTTGGTTGTGTAATTTTCTAACGACAGCTTTACCCAAATCAATGCAAAACTTTGAGAAGCATGACTTTCCTTGCAGGGGGCGTGCTCAAATAATGTTGTGCATGTTTAGTATGAATTTTACAAAATTACTACTTTGCAGTTTGCACATAAAACGAGTGAGAACTAACTGAAATGGTCGGGAAATATTTAACGAATGGTGATAAGGGTGCCTGTTAGGAGCAACATTATTATAATGGTACGTGGAAAATGTTAGTTAAATGGAAGATACGCGCATGTTTAATCTAGCAGACGGTCATGCATGGAAGAAAACATTTGGTATAGCTGACACCCAATGTTTGGGATTAGAACATGTTTTTGCAGGCTGTAATAGTTTTAGTTTGACACTTTATTTAGATAGCTGATCTCTCTCTGTTGCACAACATAAATTAGGTGATATACATCCTCGGCTTTTGGATTAATTTTATTGTTTTGCTTTCAGTTGCATTACTTCATGATTTGTGTCTGCAGTTTGGTGATGCACTTATTGGATTATAATTTTTCAATTGTGGCTACAGAGGAAGCAGAGGAGGATGCAGAACATGGCAGTTCCTGTTATCTAAAATTGGAGCTGATCTACCTGTTGTTAGAATGCCTTTTTTTCTTCTTCTTTTTCTTAGGTATGTGTAAACAGTTTCTAACTGGGCATGGTTCATTCAATTTTTCTTTTGGTTTTCTAGTGCCCCATTTTTTTATTGAAATCATTTTGTCTTGTAGACATCTTGTTATTTTACAGTTTGTGGTTTGGATGGATTTATCAGTAAAGAAGTGTTGAATTCTTGCATATGTTTCATATTGATTCTTTCCTTTCCTGACGCGGCCGCTCTTGAGAATAGAACCAGTAACCTCGACTAACCGTTCAATTCAGAGAGAGAAGTTTTGCTGCAAGACTGTATTTATTTGGTCACCGATAAAGATTGCTTATTGTTACAAATCGATCATATAAAAAAATAGAACGATGGAACAGCGTAATAAACTCTTCTTCTCATATTAGAATCTAGCTGAAGATGTGTTGTATTGCACCTGCAACTACATGCAAATCTAACCAGCTTACTTCTGGTTGCTTAAAATAATCTTTCAATGTTATGTTTATAGAAAAACATTTTGCAGTGGCAGCGTGAAATCTGCATGTCTTCTTATCTTCATTTTTTAAAAATAGCTATGTGTGCTATTTTAGTTGATTTTTCTAGCACAAACCACAGTAATGCGGTTCAAATGTATCTCAGAATTACCAAATAAAACGGAAAACATTTCAAGTTTATGAGTGAATAAACTTAGAAAATATAGAAGTCTAGACATTAGACATATGATCGGTGTTTTACCCATACGCCTGAAGTCTTGGTTTTGGATCCATTGCCTCAAATCCAATAGATCCAAACCCATCCACTCGAGGACATTTTCGGCATTTCAATTTATTGCCTCGATATATCATACACACCAAGCCCTAACCAATTTCTGTTTCATCCTCAGCCGCCAAAAGAGAGTACGAAACCCTAATCCCCGTCGCCTCCGCCGCCTCTCACCGCAGCATCTGCAGCCATGGGTCGTATGCACAGCCGCGGGTAATCTCCCTCTCTCTCCTCTTTCTCACTCATCTATCTCTCTACCTAATCTCTCTTCATTTTCTCTCATTAGAAAGGGTATCTCATCGTCGGCGTTGCCGTACAAGAGGACGCCACCGAGCTGGCTCAAGAACTCGCCCCAAGAAGTGAGCCTTTCATCTCTTTACTTCGATCTTTTTAGATTTTGGATGATTTTTAATATAAGATTTGGTGAATTGATCGATTTGTTTGAATGTGTTTAGGTTGACGAGAACATCTGCAAGTTCGCAAAGAAGGGGCTGACTCCGTCTCAGATCGGCGTCATCCTCCGTGATTCGCACGGGATTGCTCAGGTGAAAAGCGTCACTGGTAACAAGATCCTTAGGATCTTGAAGGCTCATGGTATGATTTCCAATCCTACTTCTAAATTATAAATGAATATTTTATTCAGCATTTGGTTGCTATTGGTTTTTTCCATGTTGCATTTGTTGAGTTTGAAACTTATTCTGGTAGCTTAAATTTTGTATTTTGTTTTTTCCGTTCGAAACTTATTGCGCTGTGGATGCTTTAAAAAGTTTGAACACTTTCGGATATGTTAGATTACCGCCGAAATGCATAGTTAATTTTAGATATCTGCATTTATATATTGTTATATGAAGGTATTGACCATTTTTTAATCTTTGAACTTTTCCTAGCAGCCTATATAATTTCACCATTTGAGCTGTTAAAAAAACTTGTTGTCTAAACCATCAGTTTTGAAGTTCGTGTTTTCTGCTTTAGATCGAAACTTTAATATGCATAGATACACTGGCTCGTTGTAACTTACAGTTGTTTTTTAATATAATGAACCCCAAAACTTATGTATTTCTAATACAATCTCTATAATTTAAGTGGTTTAAAAACAACACCCAGGACGTAGAACTTGACTTAATAGCCCCCATGGTCAAGTTTATCCATTCATTACATTTTACCGTTGGTGAGCTAAATGACAGGTTTTCAGGAGTAAAATTAATTTTAAACATGATTGTTAGGTAACCATGGGAAAATAGGGAAAATGACTTAAATGCAACAAATTGTAGCATTATAAAAAGCTATCCACATATAACAACAAAATGTGGATAAAAAGAGTCATACTTGCAGTCCACCCTTAGGGTTAGGGCTAGACATTTTCAAAAGCTTTAATGGGTTGTTAGTTAAAAAGGATTTAAGAGCGCATTCATTGGCTGAAGATCTTCATCGCGGAGATGATCAAGAATTTCAGTGAAGAATATGAAGGCTTCATGCATGGGAGAGTAGGCAATGGAGATTAGTTGTTTAGATATAGTAAAAGGACGAGTGAGGATTTTTTCCCCTTGGATTTAACCTTGGTGTCGGCCCTAATTCAAACATCTGGTTCGGTTAATTTGGACAGAAGGTTCTATTTAAGTAGTTCAGAGGTTTTAAGGGTTGTATACTTGTATCATACTTAAGTTTTATGCGTTGTATTTAAGGGTTTTAAGGGGGAGGGACCCTTTTACATTATTGTTTTAATAACCGACTTAATGTTTACGGCTCTTCTCTGTTTGAAGACTTCGTGTTCAAAGTTGAGATTTCTAGATTTTGTGCATCTATTAATGGGCTTAACTAACACTCCTGAAGTTTATGTTATCCTTTGCTCAATCCCTACTCAGCAATTTTGTCATTTATTTGTTTGTGTTTATGTTTACGTTCAACTTCGAAATATCTAGCTTAGTGACATATAACCTACCTAAGTTTACTATTCAAGTAGAGATAAAAAAGCTGTCCCAGATTGAAACTCAATTTTCATTACGAAGCGGTTTCTATACTTGTTTTTATCCACCCAAACTTCTGTCTTGTAAACTAAATGCTACTCTTACCCAAAAAGATGTCAATACCATGAAACATCATGATTTAGGTGAACAAACTAATTTAGTAATATTTATATCCATATTCCTATGGTTGATGTATATAATTTTCCACTAGGGCTTGCTCCGGAGATCCCTGAGGATCTGTACCATCTGATAAAGAAGGCTGTTGCCATTAGGAAGCACTTGGAAAGGAACAGGAAGGACAAAGACTCCAAGTTCAGGTTGATCCTTGTTGAGAGCAGGATTCATCGGTTGGCCCGCTATTACAAGAGGACCAAAAAGCTCCCCCCAGTGTGGAAATAGTGAGTAACACTTGCAGCATTCCCTTTTAACCTTTTTAGGGATAATTTATTTTCTCATCTCTTTTGCCCTTCTCTTTCCATCTTTCCTAGTTTGTATCTACTTCTCTAGTTGAACGCCTTCAATAATCTTATAGTCTGCATTACACTGTTTAAATGGTCAAACCTCATATTGTTACTGTATTAGATATTTAGATTCACTGGGCCTTGTATCTCTTTCATAGTACTGTCCATGCTTCTATGAAGGGTGGTTGTATGTGTCTATTTGTGTCGTTCATTGATTTATGGGATGGTTCAATTAGGCATGTGCATTCCAGCATTAGTGTTAGACAACCTTGTTCGATCATGGCGTTTGGCTTGTGCTAGTTGTTTTTTTTCATATTTGAATAGTAATATCATTTGGTATAGTAATAGCACTGATTATATGAGATGAATGCCATCAACATAAATTTTCACGTGAACATATAATTAAGATTACGGGTTAGTTAACCAGTTATTCTTGGAACATGGTCTTACAGGAACAACTTACAGCATAGCTTGATAAAACTATGTTTTTTAGTTGTGGTTATAAAGATGGTTAAAAATCAAAGAAACATAAGAAAAATTCCATGGATGGTGTAAAATTAGTAAATGACCTGTATGACTTTTGCATTCTGAAACAAACGTGTCCTAGAAGTTGATTTTTTCCCCTTTTTGGCCGTCATCATAGTAATGTGAACCTCTCTCTCTCTCACACACACACACACAGCAAATAAAAGAAAAGATCACCCCAAGAAAAAACACACGCAGAACACCCTTGTCATGTTTTCTTGTTGAACAGTCGAATACAAGACTTCTTGAATAAATTTTTCAGTGGAAGACATTCTGCTACATCGTGGATCAATGATGTGACAAATTATGCGTTATCTTTCTGCAATAGCCATAGAAATGGCTTTTGAAGATGCTATTATGTGCTGAGATCCAAAGTTCAATGCTTCTCCTTTCCTGTTTTGCATACTACTATATAGAACGAAAATTTATACCAAAATTAAACTCATTTGAAGGCTCATTCCTTGTACGTTTAATGTTCGGTATGTAATCAGCCTTTTTAGTGTTGTCACAAGATAGTTTGGATCAATGATGTCATCTAATTACTGCGTTATCTTTCTGCAATAGCCTTAAATTGGCTTTGAGGACGCCATTACATACTGAGATCCACGCCCAGATATTCTCTTTTGGATGCTAACCCTTTTAATTTTCCATTTTGGGATGTGAAATTGCCCCAACATTTTTGCTCGTTTGAAGTTCCTTCATATCATAGCAGCATGTAAAATGCATTTTCTTTCTTTTTCCGGTGTATGCTGGACATAATTTTTTGGGATTATTTATTTCCCTTTTGCAAGTATTAACTTAAAACATGTTATTCCTTTACAGCGAATCGACCACTGCCAGCACCCTCGTGGCATAATCAGGGTATCTATTTGGATATGTAAGCTCGATGTTTGTAGGTGTAATTTGAGAACTGAGTCATTTCTCTTTAAAAGTCATGGATTTGGCTATGAAACTCATTTTTTAATGTCGTGAACTCCTGTATGCTTTGCAGTAATCGTTATTGGTACTTTGTGATCAGATGAATCCTTTTACTTTACTATCCATGCAGCAGCTGGTATTAACTTATCAAAATCAAATAAATTTGTAATAGTTGAGACTGATGGAGAATTTTTTGCTAAATATGCAAGAAATTTACGGGTTTTTGTTGCTGTAAATACTGAATCTTGGCTTGTTAAATTATTTCCCTGGAAAGTTGCCCTTTGTGGAATTTGTATTGGAATGTATAGTTGCATTATGTTATACGGGCATGATTTGTGACAGCTCAGACAATAAATTGAATCATATGTTCAATTGAAGTATGTTTTTTTCTCTGGGTCTTTCTATGGTGTTTCCTATCTTGCACTTTGTAAAGTGTGCACAGACAAAGAGAGAGTAGCTAGAGAGAGATTGATATTTTTCTCGAGTCATAAGCATCAAAGAAAAACCCATAAGCACCGAAGAAAAACCCATTAAAGTGTTTGATGATGCACGATGCTGAAAACTCTTCAGATCATGATACGTAGCGGATGATGTGTTCCAAGACTTACGAGAAAGGAGCAAGAAAGGTACATTCGTAAGTAAGGAGCAAGAAAGGTACATTGGAGACATATCCCGGGTCTCCGATCTGAGGATGTTCTCGACCTTCGATGACCTTAATTCCAAATCAAGCCCACCGAGATCCACACGTATCAAGAGACAACCCTTAAATCCAATCTCAACTATTCGTCAACGCTCGCAGCAGATCAACGGAAGGCAACATCTGAAGGATCCATCAGTGTTTTTCCTGATATGGGTGAAAAGTAAAAGCTCTAATTTTTGTCTTTAGAAAAACACCAATTTTAAATTAAGAGGAAACTCTAGTCCCACCCAATTTGTAACTATATGAACACACAGAGGAAATGGGCGAAAAGTAAAAGCTCTAATTTTTGTCTGTAAAAAAACTCCAATTTTAAATTAAGAAGAAACTCTGGTCCCACCCAATTTGTAACATTAGACGAAGAAAAGGATGACCTTTGCGAACATTTTCGTCCTTTACTGAGCTCGAATAACAGCCTTTAACTCATAGGGATAAATATTCTCAATAAATGCTTAGTTAAATTAACTAGAAAGATATTTTTTAACAACTTAAAGATTTTAGGCGTGAAATTTATAAATATGGAATTTTAGAGATGAAATTTTAATTTATCGAAGTTTTGAAGGTGAGATATTTTTTTTAAAAATGTATCGAAAAGGTGTTTATTATATCTATATTTTGTCGGTTAGAGGAACGTTTTGAAAGTGAAGGTTGATCAATAATGCTGTAGTTTATAGAATTTCCTGCTATGACGTCGAAAAAATACACCCTTCCTCATTTTTTCTGACGATCGGCATCCGCTATCTTTATCGTTATCATCTAAGATGTGGGTACACCAAATTTCATGTGATTCTACAATTTTTTCACCGTTGATTTAGCAATGTAAAAAGTTCCATTGTCGGTAAACCGTTAATTTTGAACCCACTAAATCAACGGTGAAAAGGCTGTAGAATCACATGAAATTTAGTGTACCCACGTCTTAGATGATAACGATGAATACAGTAGGTGCCGATCGTCAGAAAAAATGAGGGAGGGTGATACCAACAAAACCATGTCACGCTCCGCTTCCCAAAATACGGAAAACGAGAGATGACTAGGCCAGCCATGCTCCTACGGTCAAGGAATAAACCCGCCGTAGTCACACTTCGGCTTCTAGCATTACATGGTAATCAATAAACAAAGCACAGCAGTAAAGGAAACACATCACTAAAATACTACATCAAATTCCATTGTTCACGTATTACAGATAAACAAGAAGAGCCACTAACCAAGATCGAGTACACAGTGTCTTTAAGGAAAGCGGAAAAAAAGAAAAGGTACTGCAGACTAGATCTCCGCCAGCTCGAAAGGTAAATCCGACTCCTGTGCTGGTTCTTTCTCGAGGTCTGAGCATGCATACTCAAGTCGTCAAAGTGACGTAATAGCAATGTTATAATAATGATGTGAAACAGGTAAATAAGGTAACCACAGTGAAAGTAAAATGCGGATAATCACTATGTCGCTAAATAATGTAAAATATGATCTGTGTCACTATCGGTCTCTAAGTCATGTTTGAAATCGTATAGTAGAAAGGAGGATCATGTTTAACAGGAGTCTCGTACATACCCGAGACAACGGCCCACACGCCGGGGACATAACCATGTTAGTCGGATCGCTAGATTATAGCTAATATATATATCACTGCTAGAATGATCATCCTCCAAAACACGGTCCCGCTAAACACGATGCTCTTTCCACTTCGATTTCCCGTTTTTTCCCAGGTTTACACTATTGATGATTGTAATTTAGTCGTGGATAAGTATACCAATAGCACGTTTTTGTCACCGTTCACTGTATTAATCACTGTCCCGAATCATTCACTTTCCATTGGTGTACTTGACACTCCTAAACCAATATCATTCAAGCACGATAATACAATGTCCACTGAATAATAACGTACACTAACACTATGTATATGTCAACTGGGTGAGGTATGTGTATTTATGCAGTTAACAGGTCATGTATAATATGAACCAATATGCACGTCATGAGCTTACAAAAATTGCAGCAATTCATATGTTCAGAATTCAGCGAAATAATACAAATACGATAACAAGTACACTCTGTCGGCAGTTCAGAAAAATTGGTTTCAGTACAATCGGGGTTCTGGTATCCAAGTTACAGCCGTTTCAATTTAAGTGCTCGCTGCAGGAAATTCAGTTTCTGAACCGAACGTACGTTTCGCGACACGATTTTCACTCAATTGGGATCAGAATTTAGCGACACTACAGTTGAATGAAATCTAGGGTTTTCAATAGGGTTTTCAACGCAATAGACGGATTCTCAATCGCGTTTGTACGTCAGAAGTTATACACTGTTCAACACCAGCATGTCAATTCTGTTTCTGTTTGGGACTGCTATGCGTCCTGTTCTTTTAAATTGCAGTTTAAATAGAAAACGACGATAAAACGGGATGAAATCACTCGTGTTATTTAGCTAACAGATTCATCTTCAATAAGGTGTAGGGTTCCGCAACATACGGGTTCAGGAAACAAGGTAGTAAATATCACGGGACAGAAAACAATAACCGGAGTCACTCTGGACTGCAGTCCAGAGCCGCTCTCCGAACCAATTCTCGTCATAATTTCAGTACAGAAATCATTAAAAACTTGCATAGGGTTACAGGTCGTCGAGTCGGCTTCGATTTGAGCCCTCGAACGCATCATTTCAATATGTACACAATTTATGGTGATTTTAACAATTTTCAGATGCGGGAAATTTCCAGTTTTTACGGGTGTATTTGGGGGTGATCATTTAAGTTGTTAACAGTCATATTTTTTAGTGAAATTTCTGCACAGTGTTCATTATCACACGGGCTAGCATATGCAATCAAGTTCCGTCAAATTAAATGAAGGTTTTCATTGGGATCTTGCATCGAACAGTTATGTCACATAAGTTATCGTGAATTGTAAACATGGAATTAATATGATTTTAGTTTGTAACGGATTTAATCTAGCATGTAGCAAGTAGGGTACTTGCCTGGAGACGCTTTGGCGATGCACGGCAGCGGCAACGGCACGAACACGCGCCTCTCAAACTCCTCGCCTCCAACTCCCCTCTCCCTCTCACTTATCGACGTCATATGAGAAAATTCCCTCCTATAGAATCTTTCCTCCATCATTCTCTATTTGAAAAGCATGTGCTAATCAAACATTCATTTTTTGTTTATCGTTATATTACCGATAAAGTTATGTAGGTACCTATATAAACATTGCTCTACTGTATAAAGCGAAAATTATTTTTGTGCCCAGCTTTGTAACTTGATTTATTTTTAAATCCAAAAGTTTCGAAATTGTGAAAAATCTGAAAGTATATTGTTGAATTTTTTTTAAAACCCAATCATTATTTGTATACGTATGTGTATAACCTTTATAAGATTTCATAAAACAAGTGTTGTGATTTGATAAATAAAATTAAATAAATAATGTTATGATTTGATAAAAAATGTTTGATTTGATAATTAGTGTTATGGTTTGATCTAATAATGTTATAGCTGAAAAACAAAGTGTACCAAAATTAGAATGCATGTATTTTCTAGGTATAGGGGGTTTTAACAATTTTGAGAACAGGTGGATTTAAATACATACGTCACCTCTCAAACACGTGTCTAACCAAAGTTAATGGGCGCGCGCCGCCAATGCAGGGGCAGAAAGGTAAAAGCGCTCAATTTTTCTGAGAGCTCGCGGCAAGCAAAGCAAAATCGAGAGGCAAAAGAGGGAAGCGAAAAGGAGCGAAATGGTTCTAGGGTTACAGCAACTCTCTGATCGCATTGGCGAAGGCAACGGCGAGCCCCTCCTCGACGCCACCGCCGGCGAGGAGATGATGCACGTGCAGCCCGCCGTCGCTATCGCCCTCGGCCAGCGATCGCCGGAATCCCCTGGAACCCTCTACATCTCAACCAAGTACTAGCTCTTTCATCTTTACCTTTTTTCCCACTTTATTTGCCCTTTGATCTTTGAACTGAAGCAAAAAGGCTTGATCTTTGATTCCAAAGGAGGGTGATTTGGCTGAGCGACAGCGATAGATCGAAGGGATACGCTGTGGATTTCTTGGCTGTTTCGCTTCATGCGGTGTCGACAGATCCCGAGTCATATCCCTTGCCTTGTATCTATACTCAGGTAAAATTTGGTAATCTAGAGTTTAGGGTTTTGCCTTGTTTAAAAACTTGGTGTAAGCTAGGGGTTTTAATTTATGGTGAAAGATGGGATTTGAAGACTTCGAAGTCTCATTTCATGTACTAACAGTTTAGAGTTTAGATAACCGCCGGAGTTTAGCTTTCATTTTGGAGTTTAGATAACCGTCATCGGAGCAGAGAGAACTCCAACCAAGCCGCTTGTTGCTGAACTCAAAAACATGAGAAGAAAACGTCTCGTTTGGAGTTTAGAGAACCCAAAACGACTCCAAACCAGGCAACCCATCAAAGTCATTTTTTAAGTGCCGGTAGGATCTTACAAACTCGAGTTTGAACTTTGAATAATCTATACCTCTACTTAAAAATTGTCCAGTTATCCTAACACTAAACCTGAATAGGCCCTAAGTTAATGTTTGATATAGGATATATATAACAAGGGATTATTTAGATCTGAACATGGAGAGTTATTTCTTATAGTAGATGAGGGAACTGCAGGAACTAGAAATTGAAATGGGTTGAGAAATTTAAAATTAGAGAAGAAACTGTTGTCCTTTATTCCTTTACCCAAAAGGAGAATACGATAAGAACAACTGAAATTGTCTAATGTGGTTCTCTTATAGTCAACCTGAAGTCTTAGTTGACTGTTACTCAATTAAGCATTTAATATTCCAGTATATATTAGTTTATGTATTTGGCCTAATATTCTTGTAAACCTGGTTCTGCCCCTAGCTGAATTCTCGGATGCTATCATTGGTAGCTATTATCTTCTCCTTCGGGTCAGTTATATAGTCCTTTTCAGTCTTTTGTTTAGTGATTTTTCCTCCGTTACTTTGCTACATGTGGTTTCAGGTGGGGTGTGATAATATCATAATACAAAGCTGATAGTTCCATATGCCAGCTCTATATGCTTAGCATTTCAAACTTCGGGCAAGGCTTTTACATTGTTACATTTTGTGCATCCATTGCTTAATGAGGAAATGGATTACTTTGTGTAAGCTTTTATTGCCCCAGCTTCTGCAACTATGAAGTAACATACGATCGAGTGTTAGTTCTAGTCTCAATTAACATAACTATTACAGAAAACATAGGAACCAACGCAATCACATTAGTTCCCACTACTCATGATTTATGAAAAGAGGTGTTTCCTCTCCGTTGAAGACCCATACACATGATGATATGAAGTTTCTTTGACTATCATTATTAAATTTATCTTGTGTGTCTCCTTGTAACAGTGTCTGTACCATTGTTCAATTTATGTCAGCAGAGAGATTAAGCAGAAAAATATATTCTTAATTTTATCTTGCACTAATTTTGTTTTTTGATGGATGAACACAACACAAGATTTTACTTCTGAAATATTTTTTCTGTCGTATATGAAGATTGAGACAGAAGATAATGAGGGTGCAGAGTCTGGGGATTCAGATTCAGAAAGTGCTGCGGATGTAGAGATATCAAAAGTTACTGAAATGAGGCTTGTGCCCTCTGATTCCAGCCAATGTATCCTTTGCCTCGACTCTTTCAATGATTTCTAATGGAATATATTAGTTCAATAATTTATTTGTAACCGAGAGGGGTGGGTTGTATTCTTCTTCTCTTTTTTGTGTGTGTATGTTGGGGGGAGGGGGTGTTGGGGGCACGGCTGGTTGGGCACCCTAATTGTTGCAAGAAGATCAGAAGCCCATGCAATTAACCAAAGGGGTGGAGACTAATCCTATTTTTCTTTCTTTTTTTTCGGCTGGGGTGGGTGGGGTTCGGTTGGTGATGATGCTCACAAGTAGTATCTCCCCAGATTACGACACGCGGCGGATGACGTGTCCCGAAGGCTATGGGGGTGGAATAAATGAGTTGCATCAGGGACATTCCTCGGGATCCCCTTCTCAAGTAACGTATCCGACCTTTCAGGAGACCTCCCTAAATACATTCCATCTCCACCTAGAAAACTACCAACATTCCGTCTTCGAGCTTCCTCGGCCACCCGGCTCGTCTCCGAGCTTCCTCGGCCACCCGGCTCGTCTCCGAGCTTCCTCGGCCACTCGGCTCGTCTCCGAGCTCCTGACATGCCAAGCTTCCTCGGTTTCCCCCCGATCAATCAAGAGCGCGGATCCCATATGTCCCGCATCGGCTCTGCGTATATCGCCAGTACGAGATATCCGTCTCCCCACGATCCGCGTCCCACGCTAGCGCATCCCCCATTAATGGGCGTATCCTTCATTAATGGACGCAGTCCGTCATTCAAGATGAGGATAACACCGGGGCGTAACTGACGGCGAAGATCTCGTGCCTACTCGCTCCACACGACCCCTATATAAACCCCTCTCTCAGACGACTCGGGTAACTGGAACTCATTTCTGATACGCCGCTACTCTGCATTTATACCTCGGTACTAACTTGATCGTCGGAGGGTTCTACGGTGGTCACCCATTCCGGGACTTCTTTGCAGGTAGCTCGGCATCAAATACCAACCCATTGAGATCCACATTTAACAACTTCCAAAACAAATCTCATCCGTCAAAGACTGCCATCACAGAATTGACGTTGGACATCTGAAGGAGATTTCAGCCTCCTCATGAGACTACCGAGCAGTCTCGTGCTCGGTCCATCCCTAGCGGGTAGCTTCCTACTCAACAACGCTAAGGATCTAAAGCCTTTCTCGTGAGGCCATCGAGCAGCATCCTCTGCTCGGTCCATCCGCAGTGGGTAGCTTCCTGCCTCTCAACGCTGTGGATCAAAAGCCCTCTCATGAGGCCACCGAGCAGCAACTTGCCCGTTCCATCACTAGCGGGTAGTTTCCTACCCAATAACGCTAATGATCTAAAGCCCTCCTCGTGAGGCCACCGAGCAGCCTCGTGTTCGGTCCATCCCTAACGGGTAGCTTCCTACCCAACAACGCTAAGGATCTAAAGCCCTCCTTGCGAGATCACCGAGCAGCTTCCTGCTTGGTCCATCCGCAGTGGGTAGCTTCCTGCTCGTCAACGCTGTGGATCAAAAGTCCTTCTCGTAAGGCCACCGAGCAGCTTGCTGCTCGGTCCATCCGTAGCGGGTAGCTTCCTGCTCGTCAACGCTGTGGATCAAAGCCCTCCTTGTGAGGCCACCGAGTGGTTCCTGCTTGGTCCAATAGCTTTCTACCCAACAACGCTGTGGATCAAAGCCCTTACCAAAGGCAATCGAGTAGAAAGGAAAATACTGACCTTCCTACACTTGACCATTAATCGACTCATACTCGATGTGCGATCATCGCCTCGTCCGAGGTCGAGAAGGACACCTGCCTTCTTACACTTGGCGCTATCGTTCGTCGCTACTCGATGAATGGTCAGCAAGTGCGGAGGGTGGACACCGGCTTAACACTTGCAAGATGGAAAGACCTACGAGCTAAAAATACTTGCAGAATGAAGATTCGAACAAAAGTATACGAGCTAAAGGTACTTGCACAGTGAGCAGACATTTGGGTAAAGAAAATGTGTACTTTATTTACAATCAAAAGTAAATACAAGACATTCTGAGCTCCTTAGCTTTAAAAAATCGACTGGACGCTTACAAAAATTTTGAAAAAGGAAAAAATCCCTAAGGAAGGAAAGCTCAGTCCGCCCGCTCGGGAAGGATCTTGCCCTGCTCAATACCGGCCTCGGGGATCAAAACTGCGACCTCGGGGTCGGGGCTTCCACCGGCAGCCTCACCCCCAATGGCCGCCTCGGCGACTTACCCCTGCGGCACCTCCTCGGCCAGGGGATACTTAGCACGGAGCTCGCTGATATCGAACCTCGGCGCACTCCTTGACGGCGTCGAGGGCGCTATGCCACACGACGGCTGCGGATTCGGCAAGATCGGCGTAGAATTGATCTGACGCCTTATACGCCTCCACGGCCTTCGCCGCCCGGCGCTTGGCGAGCTTCACCGCGTCCAAGGCCACCTGGACATCCCTTTTGAGGGCGTCCCTTGACTTCTTCACCGTATGGTAGAAGTCGTTCACCTCCTCCAACTTGACCTGAATAACCCGGTTGGACTCGTCCAGAAGCCGATGCGATTCCTTCAGCCTGGAGTTCGTCAGCCCCTCAGCGACCAGACATGTGTCGAGGAGAGAGTCGCCTTTTCCTCCTACCGCGGTTGGAGGCGGTGCTCCTCCAATTTGGAGGACTCACCCGCCTTTTTCATGGCTGGGGCTACCTCGTATTCCATGGCGACGAGAAGTGTGCTGTGGTGGAGGACTTGTGGAAAGCAGCAAACGGGTTAGAAAGTTCAAACTGAGGAAATAAGACTTAAGAAATATTTTGAGAAAAGTCAGGAACCGACCTGAACCGTCTCTTGTGCTATGGCGGCCACCTGGGCCTTCATGATCCCCTGAGGTATTTTAACCCCCGCCTGCTCCATGTCGGAAAGTAGGCTGTGGGCGACGGAGAGCCCCAAAGGCACCTCAATACAGAAGACGCCCTCCTGCACTGGGGTCCCGGAAGGAGGTGGCCGGGAAACCGTCCGCTTCTGTCTTTTGAGGGGGACTTCGGCGGGCCCAGCCTCCTCTCGTGCCCGAGGCGCCGGGTCCCACGAGCGCTTATGGCTCCCCCTGTGGCGTTCTTCTGGAACCCGGGGAGTGATGGAAGGCTTGGGCAGTGGAGTTGGCCTCGGGGCCGAGCTCGGACCGGGTCGGGACGAGCTTGCGCCCTCGGCCTTCTTTCCCTGAGTCTTGGCGGCCAGGGCAGCTAGGAATTTTGTTCGGTCCATGGGCTTTGCAAAAAAAGAGACAAAAACAAAGCGACACTAAAACATCAAAAGAAATTTGGTAGTCTAAACAGATCGTCAAAAGCACTAACTTATCCAAGAAACGCGCAGTACTGAGCCCGGCCCAGCTTAGTGTCTGCTCGGATAGCAGGACATCTGTCATGCCCCGCTTCCTAAAATACGGAAAACGAGGGATGACTAGGCCAGCCATGTTCCTACGGTCAAGGAATAATCCCGCCGTAGTCACACTTCGGCTTCTAGCATTACATGATAATCAGTAAACTCACAAATTACAAATAAATAAGAAGAGTTACTAACCAAGTTCAATTACACGATCTCTTTATGGAAAGCAGAAAAGAAAGAAAAGCACTCCAGACTAGATCTCCGTCAGCTCGAAAGATAAATCCGTCTCGTGCGCTGGTTCTTCCACGGGATCTGAGCATGCATATTCAGGTCGTCAGAGCGACGTAATAGCAAGTTATATAATAATGATATGAAACAAGTAATTACGGTGATAACAGTGAAAGTACAATGCGTGTAATCACTATGTCACTATATGATGCAAAGTATGATTTGTGTCCCTATCAGTCTCTAGGTCATGTTTGAAATCGTATAGTGGAAAGAAGGATCATGTTTAACAGGAGTCTCGTACATACCCGAGACAACGGCCCACATGCCCGGGACATAACCCTGTCAGCCGGATCGCTAGATCCTACCTAATATATATATATATCACTGCTCGAATGATCATCCTCTAAAACACGGTCCCGCTAAATACGATTCTCTTTCCACTTCGATTTCCCCTTTTTCCCCAGGTTTACACTATTTATGATTTTGATTTAGTCGTGTACAAGTATACCAATGGCACGGTTTTATCACTGTTCACTGTATCAATCACTGTCACGAATCATTCACTTTCCATTGGTGTACTCGACACTCCTAAACTAATATCATTCACGCACGATAATGCAATGTCCACTGAACACTAACACGCACTAACACTGTGTATATGACAATTGGGTAGGATATATGTATGTATGCCATTAACAAGCCATGCATGTTATGAACCAATATGCACGTCATCAACTTACAAAATTTGCATAAATTCATATGTTCGGAATTCAACGAAATGATACAAATACGATAATAAGCACACTCTGTCAGCAGTTCATCAAAATTAGTTTCAGTTCGATTGGGTTTCCGGTATTCAAGTTACAGCCGTTTCATTTTAAGTGCTCGCTGCAGGAAATTCAGTTTCTGAACTGAACGTCTGTTTCGCGACACGAATTTCACCCAGTTGGGTTCAGAATTTAGCGACGCTACAGTTGAATAAAACCTAGGGTTTTCAATAGGGTGTTCAACGCAACAGACGAATTCTCAATCGCGTCTGTACGTCGAAAGTTATACACTGTTTACCACTAGTTTGTCACTTCTGAATCTGTTTTGGACTGTTATACGTCCTGTCCTTTTAATTTACAAATTAAATAGCAAACGACGATGAAACGGAATGAAACCACTTGTGTTATTTAGCTAACAGATTCACCTTTAATGGACTGCAGAGTTCCGCAACATACGAGTTCAGGAAACAGGGTGTCACGCATTACGGAACAGTAAACAGTAACCAGAGTCGCTCTGGACTGCAGTCCAGAGCCGCACTCCGATCTAAATATCGTCACAATTTCAGTACAGAAACCATTAGAAACTTGCATAGGGTTATAGTTCGTCGAGTCGGCTTCGATTTAAGCCCTCGAACGCATTATTTCAGTATGTACATAATTTATGGTGATTTTAACAATTTTCAGATACGGGAAATTTCCAGTTTTACGGGTATATTTGGGGGTATTCGTTTTAGTCATTAACAGTCCTATTTTCCAGTGAAATTTATACAAGATATTCATTATCATACGTGCCAGCATAGGAAATCCAATTCCGTCAAATTAGATGAATATTTTCATTGGATCAGGAATCGAGCAGGTATGTCATATAATACATCGGAAATTGTAAATTTGTAATTTATACGATTTGAGTTTGTGATACGAATAGATTAGCATGTAGCAAGTAAAATACTTGCCTGGAAACGTTTCGGGGATGCACGGCGGCGGCAACGTCACGAACGCGCGACGAACGGCGTGAATTGGTTTGCACGACCTTGGCTCGCGATACGGGTTTGACGTCGGAGCTGCCCGGAGAACGACTCGTGCTCGCTGGAAGCGGAGGGAATGCTCAGTGGTTCTCTGCGAGTGCGCTGGGGTCGACGGTCGGCGGCGGCGCTCCGGCGATGGGCAACAGTGGAGCTCGAGGCTTGGGTTTTTGGGTTATGGTATTTTTTTGGAGAGAGAGTAGGTAGTGGGGCTCGGAGGTGGTGATGATGAAGCTGATGTTGAGGATGAAGGGGGTGTCGACTGAGGCGGTTCAGGCTCGCCGGCGTCGAGGGTAGGTGGTGGTCGAATGGGTGCAGGGGATTGGTGTGCAGGGGAGCTCGGTTGATGGAGGGGTTGTAGTGAAGGGTTCTGATGGTGGAGGAGAAACGAGGTAGTCGATGAATGAGTGGTTGCAGTCGTCGTCGACGGCGAGGGCTCGACAGTGGGTTTTGGGAGTCTTCGAGAGAGAGAGAAGTGGGTTCTGGAGAGTGAGGGTGTGAGGGAGATAGGAGTTGGAGAGGCGAGGGTTTGAGGTAGATGGGATCGCGAGGGGGGGTGCGCGTCGTGGGGTAACGACGCACGACGTGGCCGTGAGCGCCGGCGCAAGAAGCGGATCGAAGGAGAGTGCGCGGGAAAAGGAAGGAGACGTTGGGGAAGAGAAGGAGTCGTAGCGGGTTGGGGTTGGGCCGAAGGAAAGAAAAGGTTTAATTTTAAACGTTTAATTCCTTTGGAAAAGGAAGGTTGGGTTGTGGGGGAAAACGGGCTGGCGAGCCGAGCAAAAAATCAATTAAATTCCTTCTTAATTTTTCTCTCCTGGGCTGAGGAAAGAACTGCTGAGCCGGGGGCTGAGATTAAGGGTTAATAAATTTTCTTTATCTGTTTGGGCTGGGTTGTTTATATTAATATATTTTGCCTTTTGTTTTGGACTATAATTTTAAAAGAGTTGGAAAGATTTTAAATATTAAGCTTAAGCAACCAATTAAAATACGAGGGAAAAGGAAGGAAAACTCGGGGATTTAGGAAAAATAGAAAACTTTTATTGCGATAGGAACGGGGATTTATATCATACCCCCTTACAAAAATTTTGTCCTCGAAATTTAACAAGGATACAAAGAAACAAGGGTACTAAACAAAGAGATGTGGAAAACGAGCACGGATATCTTCCTCCCGCTCCCAGGTGGATTCTCTTGGGGAACGACCGTCCCAAGATACTCGGACTAACGGAATGACCTTGTTCTTCAGCACTTTCTCTCTGCGGTCGAGGATGGTAGTGGGCTGCTCCTCGTACGATAGATCGGTACCCAAAACTAGCTCCGAATAGTCCAGGACATGGCTCTCATTCCCGAACATAACGCCACATCTGTGACACGTGGAAGGTATTGTGCACACCAGCTAGCGATGGATGCAAGGCAAGTCGGTAGGCCACCTCTCCTACTCGCTCTAGCACCTCAAAAGGTCCGATAAAACGGGGACTAAGTTTTCCCCGACCTCCGAACCTGATAACTCCATAGGTAGGGGAAATCTTCAAGAACACGTGATCTCCGACTTCGAATTCTAGTGCCCTCCTGCTGGTATCTGCCCAACTCTTCTGTCGATCCTAAGCCGTCTTAATTCGCTGCCTGATCATTTGGACCTTGTCGACTGTCTGAACAATGAGTTCGGGACCCAGTAATCTTCGTTCTCCCACATCATCCCAACACACTGGGGATCGACACTTCTGCCCGTAAAGTGCTTTAAAAGGAGCCATCTGAATGCTAGCCTGATAACTATTGTTATAAGAAAACTCGACTAGATGCAGATGGTCCTCCCAGGAACCCTGAAAGTCCAACATACAGGCTCTCAACATATCCTCGAGCGTCTGAATCGTACGCTCGGATTGTCCATCCGTCTGCGGGTGATAAGCTGCGTTGAATTTGAGGCGGGTATCCAAGCTCTCCTGTAAGCTCCTTCAGAAGTGCGACACGAATCTGGTGTCTCGATCTGACACAATGCTGACTGGAACACCGTGAAGTCGCACTATCTCCTGCATATATCTCTCTGCCAGTGACTGTCGACTGTCCCACTCGGAATGGTATGAAGTGTGCAGCTTTCGTGAGGCGATCGACGATAACCCAAATGGCATTATTGCCCCTAGGGCTCCGTGGTAAGACCGTCACGAAATCCATGGTAATGTGCTCCCACTTCCATTCTGATATCGGCAGTGGTTGTAACAATCCTGCTGCCCTCTGATGCTCCGCCTTCACCTGCTGGCATACCAAGCACCTGGATACGAACCTCGCAATTTCCCACTTCATTCCGTTCCACCAAAAGTGCTGCTTTAGGTCCCGATACATCTTTGTACCTCCCGGATGCACAGAATAAGCTGAACTATGCGCTTCAGCCAGTACTTCTTCTTGGACCTCTCCCTTGGGTACGCAGAGTCTGCTACCGAATCTCAGAGAACCGTCTTCATGTATGATCAAGTCTGTTCTCAGCCCGGCTTCTACTTGCGCTCTGAACTTTTGCAATCGGGGATCATCCGCTTGTGCAGCTTTCATGCGATCCACCAGGGAAGACTGCACCTGTAGTTGCCAAAGTTGACTGAGTGCGTCCGGTGTAACGACTTCAAGCTCGAGTCTCTGAAAGTCCTTAATAATGCTCCTCTGACCGGTCAATATCATGACCGCTGGCTTGCGACTGAGCGCATCTGGTACAACATTCACCTTCCCCGGGTGATACTGAAGGTCCAAGTCATAATCTGCCATCAGCTCTAGCCATCGGCGCTGCCTCATGCTTAGTTCCTTCTGAGTGAAGACGTACATCAGACTTTTATGATCCGTGTACACCTCCACTTTCTCGCCCAATAGATAGTGCCTCCAAATTTTCAACGCAAAGACTACAGCAGCTAACTCCAAGTCATGCGTAGGATAGTTCTTCTCGTGATTTCTCAGTTGTCGAGAGGCGTAAGCAACCACTCGGTCGTGCTGCATCAGAACACAGCCTAATCCCTTCCCTGAGGCATCACTGTGTATCACCAAACCGCCGGAATCATCTGGTACTGTAAGGATAGGCGCCGTGGTCAACTTCTGCTTTAGTGTGTCAAATGCTTGAGTACATTCCTCAGTCCACGCAAATGGTACATCCTTCTGTGTAAGCCTCGTCAAAGGTTCAGCGATTCTCGAGAAGTCTTGGACAAACCTCCGATAATATCCCGCCAATCCCAGAAAGCTTCTGATCTCGGCCACAGACTTCGGCGTTGGCCAATCTCTGACAGATTTTATCTTTGCCGGGTCCACCGAGATGCCTTCGCCCAAAACAATGTGTCCCAAAAACTGAACCTTGTCGAGCCAGAATTCACATTTGCTTAATTTCGCATACAGCTTCTCTTCCCGAAGAATTTGTAGAACCGTACGCAAATGCTCAACATGCTCCTCCCGGGTCTTCGAGTAGACAAGTATGTCGTCGATAAATACAACGATAAACGTGTCCAAGTACTTTGCAAACACACTGTTCATCAAGTCCATGAATATCGCGGGAGCATTGGTAACACCGAACGGCATCACAAGGAACTCGTAATGTCCGTATCAGGTCCTGAAAGACGTCTTGCATACATCCTCGGCTGCTACTCTGATTTGATGATATCCCGAACGGAGATCCAACTTTGAGAATACCTTGGCCCTACTTAGCTGATCGAATAAGTCGTCGATGCGCGGGATTGGATACTTGTTCTTTATTGTGACCTTGTTCAGCTCCCGATAATCTATACACATCCGCAGCGATCTATCCTTCTTCTTTACTAACAGGACTGGTGCACCCCACGGTGAATCGCTCGGCCGGATAAATCCCTTCTCCAGTTGTTCTTCAATTTGCTTCTTCAACTCTGCCAACTCAACTGGTACCATTCTGTATGGGTCCTTGGATACCGGCGCCGTACCTGGAGTCAAATCGATCGAGAACTCCAAGATGCGAGGAGGTGGTAGACCTGGTAGATCTTCAGGAAATACGTCTAGAAAGTCCCGAACAATCTCTGGGGCTGGGCTCTCATCAATCTCCATAGCTGTCAGCTTCTTGGGCTTGGCTCTGTACTTAGCTGGCTCCAAAGATTCGCTTCCGTCCTCGAAAATAAACTCCGGGTGATTGGGAATGCGGAAGATCACATTCCTTGCACGGCAATCGATAACTGCATGGAAGGTACTCATCCAATCCATCCCGAGAATTGCGTCGTAAATGCCTGTCCCAATCAGAAGGAAATTCGCATAGAATTCCCTGCCACACACTACAACCGGACATGATCTATATTCTCGACTAGATATTATAATGCCATTATCAGTATGTATCTCCCAGCCCTTGGTTAGTGGTTCATGTGGTATGGAGTGTGTATCAGCGAAATGTTCAGACAAGAAACAGTGCGATGTTCCAGAATCAAATAGTCCTCTAGCTGGCAAGGAATGTACGAGTAGAGTACCTGTAACAACGTCTCCTGACGCCTCTGCCTGCTCGGCGGTCAAGGTGAAGGCTCGTCCCTGACCGCGACCTGTAAAGGGTTGTCTCTGCTCCTGTGGCCTCTCCTGCGGCGGTCCAGAACCTCCCTGTATCTCTGCTCGCTCAGGGCAACCGCTAATCCTGTGCTGACTGGATCCGCAAATCAAGCACTGTCCCTTGGCACGGCGACAGTCCTTCTGGGTATGCCCATCTCTATTGCAGTAGCCGCAAACTACGTTCCGTCTCTGGGGGCGATGCTGTGGCACGAACAGACGCTTCATTTGTGCCGTTCCAGGCCTGTGGACCGGTATGGCTCCTCGAGAAGGTGCAGGGGTACGTGCTGGAACGACTGGGGGTTTCCTGAACTTGTTGATCAATTGCTCCTGAACTCTCGCCGCGTTGAGCACCTGTGCGAAAGTCTGCAACTCCAGTGATGCAATCAACTGCTGTAACTCGAAATCAAGCCCCTGCAAGAAGCGTCTGGCCCTGATGGCCTCTGAGGCGACCATGTATGGAGCAAAACGGCTCAGACGGTTGAACTCCGCCGCATATACGTCTACCGGACGTCCATTTTGCTTCAATAGAATAAATCTTTCCTCCATCTCTGTCTTGGCGGTGGAAGGGAAATAATGATCTAGGAAGCACTCTTTTAATTTGCCCCACTCAATCGGCCTGTCCAGCCTGCTTTCTTCCACTGACCACCATATACGGGCTTCATCTTTCAATTGGATTTTTATCACGTCCACCCTATCTTCATCTGCTGCCCTGGCGGCCGTCAGTAAGTTTTCCATGTTCACTAGCCATTGCTCGGCCTCAAGGGGTTCAGCTAGCCCTGTGAATGCAGTTGGATGCAACCGTCGGAAGTCTGATACGGTACCAGCCCTAGCATGATAGGCTGGTGGGGTAGCGCCCTCGGGGGCAGTAATGTGCGGTGGGTCCTCCTGCAGCGGTAATGGCTCCGAGTCCCTCAGCGAGTAAGTCTGTCTTCCTCTCCTGAGCTTCCGCGAGAGAGGTCAGTACACTAAGTATTCTTTCCGTGCGGTCCTGAGAACTGGAGTCCAAGGAGGGGTCGTTCGGGGACGTCATATCGCTGGAAGATTCAAAAGGATGAGATCAGATTCAAGGATGAAAATCAGGAATAGTGAAACGAAAATAATGTAATACCGTATAGTTAATGTTATCCCTTGTCACTAAACCTGGCTCTGATACCAACAAAACCATGTCACGTCCCGCTTCCCAAAATACGGAAAACGAGGGATGACTAGGCCAGCCATGCTCCTACGGTCAATGAATAATCCCGCCGTAGTCACACTTCGGCTTCTAGCATTACATGGTAATCAATAAACAAAGCACAGCGGTAAAGGAATTACATCACTAAATTATTACATTAAAATCCATTGTTCACAAATTACAAATAAACAAGAAGAGTTACTAACCAGGTTCAATTACACGATCTCTTTATGGAAAGCAGAAAAGAAAGAAAAGCACTCCAGACTAGATCTCCGTCAGCTCGAAAGATAAATCCGTCTCCTGCGCTGGTTCTTCCACGGGTTCTGAGCATGCATACTCAGGTCGTCAGAGCGACGTAATAGCAAGTTATATAATAATGATATGAAACAAGTAATTACGGTGATAACAGTGAAAGTACAATGCGTGTAATCACTATGTCACTATATGATGCAAAATATGATTTGTGTCCCTATCAGTCGGTCATGTTTGAAATCGTATAGTGGAAAGGAGGATCATGTTTAACAGGAGTCTCGTACATACCCGAGACAACGGCCCACATACCCGGGACATAACCCTGTCAGCCGGATCGCTAGATCCTACCTAATATATATATCACTGCTCGAATGATCATCCTCTAAAACACGGTCCCGCTAAATACGATTCTCTTTCCACTTCGATTTCCCCTTTTTCCCCAGGTTTACACTATTTATGATTTTGATTTAGTCGTGTACAAGTATACCAATGGCACGGTTTTATCATTGTTCACTGTATCAATCACTGTCACGAATCATTCACTTTCCATTGGTGTACTCGACACTCCTAAACTAATATCATTCACGCACGATAATGCAATGTCCACTGAACACTAACACGCACCAACACTGTGTATATGGCAATTGGGTAGGATATGTGTATGTATGCCATTAACAAGCCATGCATGTTATGAACCAATATGCACGTCACCAACTTACAAAATTTGCATAAATTCATATGTTCGGAATTCAACGAAATGATACAAATACGATAATAAGCACACTCTGTCAGCAGTTCATCAAAATTAGTTTCAGTTCGATTGGGTTTTCGGTATTCAAGTTACAGCCGTTTCATTTTAAGTGCTCGCTGCAGGAAATTCAGTTTCTGAACTGAACGTCTGTTTCGCGACACGAATTTCATCCAGTTGGGTTCAGAATTTAGCGACGCTACAGTTGAATAAAACCTAGGGTTTTCAATAGGGTGTTCAACGCAACAGACGAATTCTCAATCGCGTCTGTACGTCGAAAGTTATACACTGTTTAACACTAGTTTGTCACTTCTGAATCTGTTTTGGACTGTTATACGTCCTGTCCTTTTAATTTACAAATTAAATAGCAAACGACGATGAAACGGAATGAAACCACTTGTGTTATTTAGCTAACAGATTCACCTTTAATGGACTGTAGAGTTCCGCAACATACAAGTTCAGGAAACAGGGTGTCACGCATTACGGAACAGTAAACAGTAACCAGAGTCGCTCTGGACTGCAGTCCAGAGCCGCACTCCGATCTAAATATCGTCACAATTTCAGTACAGAAACCATTAGAAACTTGCATAGGGTTATAGTTCGTCGAGTCGGCTTCGATTTAAGCCCTCGAACGCATCATTTCAGTATGTACATAATTTATGGTGATTTTAACAATTTTCAGATACGGGAAATTTCCAGTTTTACGGGTATATTTGGGGGTATTCGTTTTAGTCATTAACAGTCCTATTTTCCAGTGAAATTTATACAAGATATTCATTATCATACGGGTCAGCATAGGAAATCCAATTCCGTCAAATTAGATGAATATTTTCATTGGGATCAGGCATCGAGCAGGTATGTCATATAATTCATCGGAAATTGTAAATTTGTAATTTATACGATTTGAGTTTGTGATACGAATAGATTAGCATGTAGCAAGTAAAATACTTGCCTGAAAACGTTTCGGGGATGCACGGCGGCGGCAACGTCACGAACGCGCGACGAACGGCGTGAATTGGTTTGCACGACCTTGGCTCGCGATACGGGTGACGTCGGAGCTGCCCGGAGAACGACTCGTGCTCGCTGGAAGCGGAGGGAATGCTCAGTGGTTCTCTGCGAGTGCGCTGGGGTCGACGACGGTCGGCGGCGGCGCTCCGGCGATGGGCAACAGTGGAGCTCGAGGCTTGGGTTTCTGGGTTATGGTATTTTTTTGGAGAGAGAGAGAGAGTAGGTAGTGGGGCTCGGAGGTGGTGGTGATGAAGCTGATGTTGAGGATGAAGGGGGTTGTCGACTGAGGCGGTTCAGGCTCGCCGGCGTCGAGGGTAGGTGGTGGTCGAATGGGTGCAGGGGATTGGTGTGCAGGGGAACTCGGTTGATGGAGGGGGTGTAGTGAAGGGTTCTGATGGTGGAGGAGAAACAAGGTAGTCGACGAATGAGTGGTCGCAGTCGTCGTTGTCGACGGCGAGGGCTCGACAGTGGGTTTTGGGAGTCTTCTCGAGAGAGAGAAGTGGGTTCTTGAGAGTGAGGGTGTGAGGGAGATAGGAGTTGGAGAGACGAGAGTTTGAGGTAGATGGGATCGCGAGGGGGATGCGCGTCGTGGGGTAACAGCGCACGACGTGGCTGTGAGCGCCGGCGCGAGAAGCGGATCGAAGGAGAGTGCGCGGGAAAAGGAAGGAGACGTTGGGGAAGAGAAGGAGTCGTAGCGGGGTGGGGTTGGGCTAAAGAAAAGAAAAGGTTTAATTTTAAACGTTTAATTCCTTTGGAAAAGGAAGGTTGGGCTGTGGGGGAAAACGGGCTCGCGGGCCGAGCAAAAAATCAATTAAATTCCTTAATTTTTCTCTCCTGGGCCGGGGGCTGAGATTAAGGGTTAATAAATTTTCTTTATCTGTTTGGGCTGGGTTGTGTATATTAATATATTTGCTTTTGGTTTTGGACTATAATTTTAAAAGAGTTGGAAAGATTTTAAATATTAAGCTTAAGCAACCAATTAAAATACGAGGGAAAAGGAAGGAAAACTCGGGGATTTAGGAAAAATAGAAAACTTTTATTGCGATCGGAACGGGGATTTACAACATCCGTCCGTGGGATTGGCTCCTACTGGGACACCACCCGCGCTTCGGGGGAAGTTGACTGCTTTGCCCTCGGGCAGTCGGTCCTGTGTCACTGTGTAGGCACAGGCCAATTCTCGCCCTCAGGCGGCCAGACGAATACAAACTTCTTCCACTCATGGATGGAAGAAGGGACAACTAGTGTCCTGACCCGGCCGCCCCACACTTACGCTTCTTATATGAGAAATACACCCAGCTCGGCTCATCCTTACTGGTGCCGGAGTGATTCTTATAGTAAAGGAAAGAGACGAGGAGGGTCAAACTGAAGGGGATATTTTCAAGTTTTAACCGGACCAGAAACCCGAGGAGGATTCTCCACGAGTTCGACACTAGTTGGCCCGGGGCAAGGTGGAAACACCGAAGCACCCCACAAACCACGGTGGGGAAGGGCAGGCGCATTCCTGCCCGGAACGCTTCCAGATACAGGGCAATCTCCTTGCCCTGCACCTGATCCGCTCGCTCACCTTCTTTAGCTAAACGAAGTGAATAGTTAGAGGGGATGTGGAATCGAGCCCGAATTTCGGAAAGCTCGTCCAGACTCTTCAAAACGGAGGGCGCATCGTGGTTGTCCCCGATGCGCACCTTGGGGGCCCTTGTCGCCGCCAACGGCGAGCTACAGGGGCAGCGCTGGCTCTAGGGGGCGAACCTGACACAGAGAGCGAAGAAAAAGAACTCTCTTATCTATTTGATGCCGAAGAGGAGAAATAGCCACTAGACTCAGCCCCAACAACGGGTGCCTCATCGTCCGAGTCTACCCTTACTACCTCTACGGAATTATCAGATGAAGATATCAAACCTGATTCAAAGGAAGGGACCTACCGAGGAAAAATCAACAGAGGATCCGATCTAAAGGAAGGAGCGCCGGACAATCTTCAACAATGAAAGAGAATTTGAGCAAAGTGTTAGCCCTAAGATGGTCCCATTCTATTTACACACCCCAGAAGAGAACATCCTACGGCCCAGATTGATTACCGCCAAAACGAAACGTCGCTCCCAGCGGTCGGCGGGGCTCCACGTGGCGAAGCCATTGGGGACGTCTCTTCGACTGCAGGAGTCAGAGACAGCCTGTCGCCTCCGCCAACCAACGGCTGACACGTGGCCCGTACCTCAAACGACGAATCGACTGAAACGACACCATCTCTTTAAAGCGCAATCATTTCACTGATCCGCTGAAGCTATCGGGGATACGCGCGAAAATTCAGGCGAACGACGAGGCGACACGTTGGCCCAAAGATCGAAACGACGCAACTTCCAAACGCCATGCCGTTCTCGGGCGATCCGCATTATGATTCTTGGTGCCAAAATGAGCAAAAGGAAAATCGAGCAGACCACTCTCGACCCGATTCATGAATAGGTCGGAACGAGAGTGGGGGGTTAATGATGATGCTAACAAATGACATCTCCTGAGATTACGACACGTGGCGGATGACGTGTCCCGAAGGCTACGGGGTGGAATAAATGAGTTGCATCAGGGACATTCCTCGGGATCCCCTTCTCGAGAAACGTATCCGACCTCTCGGGAGACCTCCCTGAATACATTCCACATTCACCTAGGAAACTACCAACAGCTCGTCTCCGAGCTTCCTTGGCCACCTGGTTTGTCTTCGAGATCCTGACATGCCAAGCTTCCTCAGTTTTCTCCCGATCAATCAAGAGCGCGGATCTCATGCGTCCCACAACGGCTCCGCGTATATCGCCAGGATGAGATATCCGCCTTCCCACGATCCGCGTCCCACGCAAGCGCATCTCTCATTAATGGGCGTATCCTCCATTAATGGGTGCATCTCGCACTTCAAGGCGAGGATAACGCTGGGACGTAACTGACGGCGAAATCTCGCGCTCGCTCGCTCCACACGACCCCCATATAAACCCCTCTCTCAGACGACTCAGGTAACTCGAACTCATTTCCGATACGCCGCTACTCTGCACTTATACCTCGGCACTAACTTGATCGTCGAAGGGTCCTACGGTGGTCACCCATCCCGGAACTTCTTTCCAGGTAGCTCGGCGTCAAAAACCAACCCATTGAGATCCACACTAAACAACTTCCAAAACAAATCTCACCCGTCAAAGACTTGTCATCACAGGATAGACGGAGGACAACATCTGAAGGAGATTTCAGCCTCCATCAGCTGGGTCTTACATGGATCAAACCTTTACAATTCATAGAAAAAGGTCTCCCCAAATGGAGTCATTTTTACCTTTCTTTCAATTCAGCAGTTGCATTTTGTTTGGCTCTCAGTACCTTTGTAGCTGAACATGTTCTGTCCCTTTTCCTTCTTGTACGTTTGCTATATCTTTATTCGGTATACATTTAAAGTCTTAAGGTGTAAACATTAATGGTCTAGTTTGAGTTTGAAATCTATATTTATAAAATTAGAAATGGGTAATTGACTAGTATATGGCGATTGCAGTTGTTTCAGTGCATGTCATGGCACTCGGAAGTATACTAATGTTGAAATAAATACATTCAGTCTAGCAAGCTCTGTACTTTGTTATTCCCATTAATTTTCTTCATCAATGCATATGATAATATCTTCAATTGTGAATATTAGTACACATCTCGATGATTCAAGTTGTTCTTCATGCTCACTGCATATTATTGGCATGAGCTTGGCAGATGTTACCTCGACCCGACTGATAATACTATTTTCCAAGTTCACCTTCATCGGATACTCCGAATTAAACATGGGCTTGATATTCACATATATTTATCGCAAATAATACTATATCATGGAGTGGCGGTGTGTTGTGGCTGGGATTCAGAAGCAATGAGAGAGGATGGGAGAGTAAACAATGACATACATCTGTCCCCTAGTAATGCGATCCAAAATATAAATGAATACGATGAATTTCAAAAGCAATCGTTTGCTAACCTACACAATGTAATCTTATCCCAGGTCTAGTTGTTCCGTGTATTTTGGGAAATTTTAGAGTATTTGATTGGAAACAATTTTAACCTTCCCTAACTTGCTCATATTAGGTATTTAGGAATGTGGAAATTTCAAAGTAGTATTATCCCTTCAAATTTGTTATCTTTTATCATGTATTGGCATCACCTGCATTCTCTTATGTTGTTTCCTTGACTAAATTGCATCAGTGGATACCCTCTTTAACATCTTCTGTCAATGTGCTGAACTAAATCCTGAGCCTAATGAAGGTCAGTTATTTGCATTTTTTAGTTAATTAATCATTGCTTGATACAAAGAAGAGAATTTTATATTTAACCATTCTTATGTTATGCTTTATGTTTTTTTTTTACTTGTATTTAGATGGGGAAGAAGAGAATAGCTGGTTTTTTGGTGATGAAGGGATGAATGGTCATGGCATTGGTATATATAAAAGCTCAAATCTTCATTTTCCTTGTTTGTCTCTGTAGATCTTCAGTGGTCGATATCTGAGATCCTAAATTCTTGCTGTAGGAGGTGATTCTGAGTGGCAGTTTTCGGAGAATCTCATCAACCCCATCGGTTTTGCAAATGGGGATCATGATCTTACTCGCACAATTTTAGAGGTAAATTTCTTGCCTTTTATGATTACTCGACTTATAATTACACACTTATGGCTAATTGTTTCCTTCCATGGAATATTATTCTGAGATTTATGAGCTAACCCCCTAGAGAAGGAAAACCAGTAACTTGATAACGTCATCTTTCTTTTTTGGTGGGAAATTAGAATTGCATTACTTTAGAATGCTTCAGAACTCCAAGGTCTGAAGACAATGGTTAGAAGGGAAGTGTAGTTTGATAATATCTTTAAGCTCGTACCTATTATGAGATCATCTCTTTTTATCTAAGGAGTGATGTCAATTCCAATCTTTCTTGAAGTACAAAACTGCACATTTAATCACCAAAAAAATATAACATATTGATTGCTAGGCATGCATTTAGACTTTGAAAACATTGCTTCAAGGCATTATACTTTTGGTGCATGCATAAAAAAACTGTATTCTTATGCAGATATCATGATATGATATAAATTTTACATTTAAGATACATGAGAACAATTGCATAGGTAAATTCCAGTTTGGCTGTTCCCTTTCCTGATCTGGCTTAACCAACATTTTCTTAACTGTTGCTATGGGTAAGGCTCCTTTATTGCCATGATCTAAGTTCACATTTTCCTTAGAAATACATTGATGGAACTAGAGCAGAAAGTTATGCTCTTCATCGTCAAAGTGATTTATGCAGTGGGATCGGGAGTGTGGTTTCTGGTTTGAGAACTTTTTGACAACATAATTTACTGACACATTATATGTGACGTGGGATTATGTCAATTCCCAAAAACGGCAATTCCCATTTCTCTCCAACCAACAGAGGAATTGAGATTCCAGCTTTTTCACACCGCATTACAGTGTCCTGTCCCTCCCATACCAAAACCAATTCCAATCTATCTATCTATATATATTCTACAAAAAGCTAGCTTGGAATTTTCAAGTAAAATGTTGTCCTCTTGCGAAAATTATGGTAAAGCCCCACATTTTCCCTATATATATATATAATGGAGGAAAGATGCCATAGGAGGGAATTTCCTCCGGCGTCGAAAAAATACACCGTCCCTCATTTTTTTTGACGATCGGCACCCACCATCTTCATCGTTATCATCTAAGATGTGGGTACACCAAATTTCATGTGATTCTACAACCTTTTCACTGGTGATTTAGCAATGTAAAAAGTTTTATTGTCTGTAAACCGTTAATTTTGAACCCACTAAATCAACGGTGAAAAGGTTGTAGAATCACATGAAATTTGGTGTACCCACATCTTAGATGATAACGATGAAGATAGTGGGTGCCGATCGTCGGAAAAAATAAAGGAGGGTGCATTTTTTCGATGCCATAGGAGGGAATTCCCTCTTATGGCCTCTTTCCTCCATTAACCTCTCTCTCTCTATATATATAAAATAAATTATATAAAGCGAGCTTGCAATTTTCAAGGTTCTTTTTGTCATCTAGCAGAAAATTGTACGTAAGCCCCTCAGTTTCAAAATTTTGTCATGGTTGCAAAATTTTGCAAATAAACTCCAGTAATACACTTTGAAAAAAATTCCTTTAGAATTCCATCAAGATATTACACCATTTGGATGTATTCTGATTATTTTGGTGTTTATGGAAAATTTTAAATTTATGATTTAATACCGCTATATTGGAAATCGCTGCTTGATGCATTTTGCTTTCAAATGCAATTTTCAATCTCCTTTTTGTCATCTAGCAGAAAATTCTATGTACGCCCCTCGTTTTCAAAATTTTGTCATGGTCGCAAAATTTTGCAAATAAACTCCTGGAATACACTTTGAATAAAAATCCCTTAAAATTCCGTCAAGATATTAGACCATTATATATTCCAATTATTTTGGTGGTTCTTGAAAAAATTTTAATCTGCGACTTGCTGCTGTTATATTTGGAAAACGTTGCTTAATGCATTGTTCATTTTGTTTTCAGATATATAAATGAAAACTTGGTGTCCCTGCGCAGGGATCATGCCAGTTCCTATCAAATAAACAGCCCTTAAAATTCATACTTGTACAAATCATAATATCATTTACTTCTATATTTGCATAATTGTCACGACTTAACATGCAACCTTTTTTCATGTCCGTTGGTATAAACCCTTTTTCCATGTTAGCTTGTGGATGGACTTAGAATTCCCTAGTAAGGGATAATTATTTGCAAATTAATTCAATAGAATGTTTTGACCTGGTTTTCTATAAATTGTTTATAAACTCTTGCATGCAAACTGACGTTTGCACTTTTCCAAGGTTAGTTCACCTGTAGTAGAAAATGCTCTGACAGTCCCTGAACCTAAATTCCAGTTGGGTATTGCTTCAGAAATTGCAACAGATCATGTCTTTATATATTGTTAATTCCATTGGGCTTGTCTGGTATATGTATCTCCTTTTTATATTAATAAACACATCAACTTTGTCCCACTGTCATAAGCGTGTAGTGACAATGTTCATTGAGAAATAATATCAAGAAAAATTTTAACGGTGCCTTGCAATACCAAGTAAACTGCATGTTGATATTGCTATGGCAATTCACGGTTAAAAAATTGTCATTATGATTGAGTTTTTGCCCTCCTATTTAATTAAGAAAAACATGTTCCTTGCTGCATCATGCATCAACCTTACTGTGTTCTTGATATATTTTAATTGAAACTTTTCCTTCATTATTACTTAAGACAAATATTCTCTAATCTGCAGCTACAAATCAACGATCAGCGGTTTGAAGATGCGGAGGAAATGGAGCAGGAACTAGCTAGGGATCATGAGGAAGGAAGCTGATGGAATTGTAACCTACATTGCGGAAAAAGAGAGAGAAATGAGGTGCTGAAGTTCCTTCAGTTGTAGTTTGTGACTGTAGAAACTTGTAAAACTAGCAAACTTTATTCTGTTGCATGTTTATTGAGTGAGGTAAGGTTGGATTAGATGGTTAATTTATTACCAAAATGTTTGGTTAAAATTGATTATGATGATGGTGCATTTGCAATAGAAAAAAAAGTTCTCAAGCAACTCTTTCTAAACAACTTAAACTACATAAGGTGACTAAAGAGTGAGGGGTCCATCTTTCCTGAAGGGTCTTCCTTTTTTCTTTTAGTTGCTTAGGAAATTGCTCGGGGGATTGCTTTTAGGCCCTCTAAGCTCTTTGCAATGTTCCAGTGTACTTTACCGGCTGTGATTTGAGAGGTCCTTCCTAATTTTAACCAACTCTGGTTGGGTGAACTGGTTTAATTGTTAGGAATTGGGTATGTGAAATGAATTTTTATGGTTTCAATTTTTTTGTTTTGTTTTGTTTGTGTATTGTAGGTGGGGGCGGGGGGGGGGGGGGTCGGGGGGCCAGGGGAAGAGTGGCATCTTAGTAAAATAGATTAACTGTCATCTCTTAAATCCAAGGATTTTTTTTTTCGACGAAATGAGCTGGGACATGACACCCCCCATGTATATAATGTATATAGCTCCTTTCATTTGAAGACTTTGATAATACAATTAATATTCCTGTTAAAATACATCCAAAACATTCGTGTTTGAGTTTGAAAATAATTATTGATATTCACTTGGTATAATACATTATAAGATTCTACTTTTAAACCATCTATAATAATTCTAAGCCATTTCTAAAACAGGATATTTATAGGAACCGGAAATATCTTGCTTTGAAGAAGTTTTTCATTTTTCACAAAAAACTTTCAAAAGAAAAAAGCGTTAATGTTTCAATTCCAATTTTATCTATTTTTTGTAACGGATTTCCGTTTTTCTAATGCAGGGGTTTTTATTGAGAAATTTCATTCTGTGCCCCTTTTTTCATATTTCCTTGTGAAAAACAAAGAACTTGCAAATTCTATACAAAACAGAAAAAGAAGAAAAGCGAATTCTGTTTGCAAGCAAACAGAAAATTACAAAGATTTCAAGAAGGAATATTCTAAATAACGTAATATTAAGGGGGTTATATATAAAAGTCCTCACTCATAATCTCTACATATAAAATCGACAATACCCTAGCCTTTGCTGCCGCCGTCATCCTCAACTATCGCACATTCTCAAGTTCTAGGGTTAGGGTTTCATCTCACTGAATCCAAACATCTGAAAATATCATTTCCCCCCCTTTGATTCCTCAATCGTCGGCGATCATGGCGTATGCGGCGATGAAACCAGCGAAGGCAGGGCTCGAGGAGTCCCAAGAGCAGCTCCATCGCATCAGGATCACGCTGTCCTCGAAAAACGTCAAGAATCTCGAGAAAGGTAACGAATTTCTTCGATCAAAATTTCGTTTTCCTTGTCATTTCGCCATTCCTTTCGAGTCATTGATAAATTTGAACAATGTTTTGGTAGTTTGTGCTGATTTGGTGAAGGGAGCGAAAGATAAGAGCTTGATGGTGAAAGGGCCGGTGAGGATGCCCACTAAGGTTCTCAACATTACCACTAGGAAAACCCCTTGTGGTGAAGGTAAAGCGCGGTTCCTCTGTTTAAATTTGTAGTTTATTCGGTATAATTTGCTTACGATCTTAGCTAAAGTTTAGGCCTTGCATGTGTTTTGATTGAAGCATACAAGTTCATGCTTCTTATGCTTAATTTGTTTCTTATGATTGACAAGTAATCATATTTAGTATAAATTTTTATAATATATGATAAGTAGATTGCTCACATGTTTATCGTACACGCATATTGTTTGCTATTTCTTGTATTCTATATTATGACTGGGTGTTGAGATGCAAGGTATCGACTTTGATGAAATGAACCAGACATGTGAAATAAATTGGATTTCTAACTAAATTTAGAAAGGTTATCCAAGTATTCAATCATCGGCATTTATGATTCCATTGTATGTCAATTATGTTGTCAACAATTTCTTAGAAATGTACAATTTTGCAAAAGAAATTTCCCTAAAAATATTTTAGGGTAGTGGTCACCCCATCTGCACATGTCGTATTTTTTGTCCTCCTTTTTGTTTTTATTCATTTTAAAAGGTATCATACCACATCCATATTTTGTTTGACTGAGCAAATGATATTATGAAGTGTGTTCATTATTGAGATAGTTGATGAAGTCTAAGTAAGTCCAGCTTTCTAAAACTGATGCTCATATTGCTGTATGGAATCTTTTTTCGAGATCCCTCTTGCTAGGGGCGTCGTTATCTTACCTCTTCTTTATATTTTTCCTTTTCCTTCAATGATATTGATGTGTAGTATGCAATGCTTGTTAACTTATTATGAATATTGATGGAGATGATGAATCAATGATAACAAAATATGCTTGATTAAGTCTCCATGAAGCCACATAATTCAGCTCCCTAAAACTTGTTATGACACCTAATTGAGAAAGAAGTTTGTATTTACAGAAATTATAGAACACATAAGTAATGGCTCCCTCTTCTGAGTCATCTCATCATGATGAGCTTGGTGCACTGAACAACTTTAATATTTTTGTAAACATAATTATGTGTCTGTTTATACTGTCATATACTAAACATCTGATGATTACTTTTCACTGAGCAGATGATGGCAAGTCTTGTAGTAAAGACTGAGCCAATCAGAGAAGCTTCCAAATTCGACCTTTCTAAATCTGATGTTCAGTTAGATTTCTTCTTTTTTTTTTAAATTTGGAATGTTTTGAAGTGATAATAGAAAAATCCGGAGATCACAATTATGGGTGACAAGTGGGATAATTTTCCTTTATGGTAAACTATATGATGTTCATAATATGACCGGCAAATAATGCTTCATTTGGGGGGGGGTGGTGGTGGTGGTGTAAACACGCAATATGATAAATTAAGCACAAAACCTTTGTAACACAATGATGAAGCCCATGTGCTCAATTGGAAAATCTGCTGTATTTGTTCAAAAGGCCAGGGATCTGCTCTCTTGCAAGGAGGGCTTCTGCCCTTTCCCAAAACATTTTAACAAATGTTTTTATCAATTAGCTAACAGTGTTACTCCAAGGAAAACATGGTCAAGATTAGAAAATGACAGGATTGATAGTATCTCCTTAAATTTGTTGTTTAAATTGATAAAGTTTTTGTGCATGTATCATTGCAACAACTCTTGATAGTTTGCTTGAGAATCTCAGTTGGCTTTAATCTCTTGCAAACGATATGCTACTCCCTCTTTTTCATTAAGAATATCCTTTTTTGTTCCTTCATTTGTTCCAAAATGAAAGTCCTAGGTTTCCAAGAACAATGAATTACTTTATGCATCTTAACGCTATGCAATGTATACATAGATTTTCAAATTTAAACCAAAAAAATATTTTTCATTGATTGTTTCTCTCTGTGTTACATTAAGAAAGTCTTTTTTGATTTTGCACAGTTACTAAGAAGTATTAAATTACTCTTAAGATCTAAAACATGCTAAATTCTAATTTACCAATTTAACTCTAATAATTACTCTTTAATTTTCTACGCCCTTTGTTTCATTAAAGAAGTCCTTTTTTGCCTTTTCATTTGTTTCAAAATGAAAGTCCTTTTAGGTTTTCAAGAACAATGAATTACTTCATGCATCTTAAAATTATGCATTGTATAAACTAGAATCCAATTTTAACCCTAATAAATATTTCTCTTTGATTGTTTTACCTGCCAATAGAAAATTATATAGTGTAATTATTAGGGTTAAACTGGTAAATTAGCATTTAACATGTTTTGGATCTTTAAGTGTGCAAAATCAAAAAAGACTTGATGAAACAGAGAAAGTATTGGTAAATAAATCAATCGATGAGAAATATTTATTAGGGTTAAATTTGGACATCTATTTATACATTGCATATTTTTAAGATGCAGGAAGGAATTCAGTGTTCTTGAATACCTAAAGGACTTTCATTTTGAAACAAATGAAAGAGAAAAAAAGGACTTTCTCAAAGAAATGGAGGGTGTACTTACCAATAGAAAATTAAAAAGAGTAATTATTCGGGTTAAACTGGTAATTTAGCATGGTTTAGATCTTAGAGTAATTCAATACTTTTAAGTAAGTGTGCAAAATAGAAAAAACTTCCCTAATAAAACGGAGAGTAGAAAATGTTAATGAGCCCTTTGTTACAAAAGATCAGGCACTTTCAAATTCCGACTTTAACCATATGAAGGGGCATTTATGGGTTCAACTTTAATAAGCAGTTACTGATAAATCTTAATTGTACTATATCTGCCAAGAGTTTTAAAACTAGTGACCGAAGTGGGGACAAACTACAGTGATGCATGATAACCAAATTGGAGAACCATGTGGCTGCGCATTGTGAGAGGAAGTCTCTAGTGTTTGTGGGGTGAACTGTAGCGACTTCATCAATAATATGGTTTGAATTCTGGTTTTTACGAGAAGCAAGAATAGAGGGGCCACATGTAGAATATCAAGGGCTTGACTGTTAATGTGGCAATAATTTTTTTTTAAAGATGACACCAAATAGATGCAATTGTGGGTATCCCTGTTTCTTCGTAATTAAATTATTACTCAACTTCTTGTTATAATATACTAAAATTTGTGTTCCATATGAACAGTTGGATGAAAAATATTGACCCTTATATTGTTGTTTTAGTTATTGGGTTTGGTATACTTTTATTATTTCGCAGAAAAGGTGAAATCAGCCCAGGTACAACTAGCATATCCTGGGAGATAATTTGCCCAGGTAATAGCTAGATTACAATAAAAATGACATTTCAGTTAGAAACTCTTTCCTAGTTAACTACCATTGTTCTCAAGCTGACTCCTTTGTATTGAGAAAAGGCTTTAGGTAGCTTGAGTCAAATCTCAAGACATGAACAGTATGTTTCAGATTTTGCTCTTTCTTGGCTAATTTTAGGTGAGTTATGTACAAGTGAGAGAATCGAGCTGTATGGACTATCTGATTGGCGATTTAGAAAAATTTAGTTACTTGCTTGGAAGCATTGTTAATTTGTATGTCTGGCTTATCTTGTTCCTTTAAATGGTGGATGTTTTATTCTCTATGGAAAAAATAACAATTAGTAAACTTATGATGCGTGAGCATTATATTAAGTCTGGAAAAAAGTGAGGTCTACCGACGCAACAACTATCCCCTAAGTTTTTTTCCCGTGATTTTCTTGCTTTTAATTGTGTTAGCTAAGGATTTTACACTGACTCAATAGATAGGTTGAAAGTTTGATGTTCATCTTATATCAACTCCGTAAACGCAGGCTAGTTTGGTAAACTAAATGACGTTCATAGCATAGCATAAGCCATTTGTAAAATAAGTATGCCATTTGAAATAAAACGTAACCTATATTTTATTTAAGCTATTTTCCGATGCATTGTGGCAAATAGGCGAAGCTATGTTACATGGCGTAAAATAGCAAGCCACGAAGTGAGCCATTTTAAACATTGGACAAATATTGATCTCCCTGATTCAACATTTTGTTTCTATCTAAGTCATTTGCTGCTAATTATGTCTCTGTAACGACAGAGATGCTAAATGTTGCATACTTGTTATCTATTGCAGGAACAAACACTTGGGATCGATTTGAGCTCCGAGTGCACAAGAGGGTGATCGATCTTACTAGCTCTCCAGAAGTGGTGAAACAAATCACTTCGATCACCATTGAGCCTGGTGTCGAGGTGGAGGTCACGATTGCTGACTCATGATTCAACACTTGTATTTCGTCTTTAAGAATTATGTTACGTAGGGTTTTTGCTTACTTTGCGATCTCGAGGAAGGCTGTATAATCAGCCAGTTTGAATTCAGTTTGTTTGCTTGGTTGACTTTAAAAAAATTGAATCCTGTTGTTGCATTTGGTTTGCGCTTCACCTCCATTTCTGATATGATCAATTGCCATTTTTTCTTTTTTAAGTTTTCTCTGTATATAGGAACAGCAGACTTTTCACGTTTTTCTTGCGATTATTTGTTAAGATTGATTTAGTTGAACAGAGGCAGAAAACTTGTTCAGTTCAATGAAAGAAAATGACCTATAAGGAAATAGATTGCAGGCTGGAACGACATCTTGTCTTTGAATGTCTTGAATGCAAAAAAAATCAAGAAATCATCTCGGACAGGAGAAAGAGCATAAGTAATTATTCAATTTATATTCGATTATATTATTTGATCTATATTTTCTATTTCCAAGATGCCTCGAAGAAAAGTGACATAGAAAGTGCAGTTGCTGTAATTTTTGCATATGAATGTTTCTTGCATTTCTTAACTACTTTAGTGGTCGGATTGTCATGATGTCCTTTAAGAACAACAGTCATTCGACTTGGTTTATATTCTCCCTTTGAAGTAGCTTTTTATGCTTATTTGGGTTAACAATTTTAAATGCAAAATCTTGAAGATCGTATTTTTGTTCGTTTGAATCAACCTGTAGTGTGAAGCTCCACCGGATGATTGTTGACAAGGGTGTGTTGGTTGTTGTGATGATAGGGTGTGTTGGTTGTTGTGATGATATTGATGAAGGTGTTGTGATTTGATCTTCTGTTGGTTGATGAGGTTGTGATGGTATTGCTGGTTTTAATAGTGTAGGTGGTGATGCGTTAAGCATCGAGAGGAACACCTTGAGCTCTTGCGCATATCACATCTTGGTTTTATTGGAAATTCTCTTCGAACCCATAGCTCAGGACGACTCCTCGATCCTCTTAAGGGCTCCTTCGATGTTGACGACCCATTGTGTGAGGACTTCCATAGGGTTTCCGTTGACTTCGTCGACGGGAGCCATGAAGGGACGTGCTCTGATGTTACTTGGCGTAACGACCGTGTAGAACGATATCTATCCCTATGTCCGTATAGCAATATCTACCACACCGCCGCTACACAAGTTTGGGTCTGGGTTTATGTGCATGTTGTATTGGAAAAATGGATAAATCTGGACCCATTAAAAACAAACGGGTCCGGAGATGCTAGTCCCGACCAAATCCAACATGACTCATTTACAGGACTATTTGGCTATTTGCCACCAGACAGCCCATTTATTTAATGGAAAATTCGGGTCGGGTCGGGTGGGTCGGAGTTAGTGGATTCGGGTCCCTTGAACCGTCCTGTATCCATATAACCACAATCCACTTCATTTTTGCAGAGGTTAAAGCAGCCCATTTTCTATCTGCTGGTTTCAGGATCACAGTAGGTTTTCCCCCCTTTTCTTTTTAACTAATTTCTTTCTTTAATTTCAACCTCTTCTCTTTATCTTAAGCTTTGTGTTTCTTTTGATAACTGATTTTAACAACAATTTTCTTTTTTCCTACATGAAATCTTTGAATTTATGAACGATTCGCCTCAGTAACAGATGATGGGCAAAAACATATGGAAAAAGTTCCATATGTCTCAGCGGTTGGAAATTTGATGTATGCTATGATTTGTATCAGACCGGACATAGCATATGCAGTGGGTGTAGTAAGCAGATACATGGCGAATCATGGAAAGATACCGATGATGCTCAATATTGGGGATCTCCAGGATCACGACACGTGGCAGATGACGTGTCCAAGAACTCAGAAGAAAGGGCACACAGGGATCGACCCGGTCACCCGTGTACCCGACCCTAGCCGGCTCTCCTCAGAGCCCCCTTGAAATTGGCCTCCTCGGCCACTCAGCTCGTCCCGAGCCGCCGCAAGACCAAGACTCCTCGGCCCTTTTGCTCGTCCCGAGCACCCTAGCCGAGGCCGTCTTCCTCGGTTCTCCGACCGACCGACTCCACCACTCGCAGGCGTAATCGCTGCTCCGCGAATCTTGCCATACGCAGATCCTCCGCCAGCAACATCCCACGTTTCACGCCATCACGATCCCCATTAATTGGCGATCCGCTCTTTACGCAGGCGTGACGTCGGGAGCGTAATTTCCGGCGAGATCTTCATGCCTGCTGCTGCATGCTGCCACCGCTATAAAAAAAACCCATCACAGAGGGGTCAAGTAAGCCATTTTTTATTCCACTTAGCCGTTACTCTGCTCGGATCTAGTGCTAACTTGATCGTCGGAGGGTCCTCGGTGGTACCAAACCACCCCGGGACTTCTTTGCAGGTACTTGGCACTAAACTCCTCAAAATCGCCAATCTCCTCAAACCCATTGAGACCCACACGCAACAGGAGATCACCTCCAAAATCCACCGGGAGATCGACGGAAGACAACATCTGACGGAGACCCGAAAAGGACCTCCATCAGTTGGCGCTGTCTGTGGGAAAGAAACTCCACAAAACACAAAGTTGGCCTTCCGATCTCCATCCGCATGGCCAGCGACCACCCTAAAGATCCTGGTACCGACCGCAGCCTCCCTCCCACCGGAGGCGCGGATGGGCCTCCCCCGGCGACCATCATCAACGCCCTCGCCAGCCAAATAGACCGGCTGTAGTCCCTTGTGGAGGCGCTCGTCCGCGTTCAAACGGCCGGGCCAGGGCCCCAGATCGCCGCTCCTCCGCCTCCAGAAGGCTCCGTCCTTGCCGGCACGGCTGACCACCGGCAGGCTACGACCCCTGGCCATAGATCTCACGGGCCGATACTCCCTGAGGCCCGCTGGGCGCCCCACGGCTCCACACCGGGATCTGCCGCCAGAGCGCCTCGCCTCGAACCTCCTCGTGAACCTTACCCCCGTGAGGAGATGTCAGTCACCTCGCCTGTCCACCGGCATGACCGACACCCCTACCCTCGATGGGGTCGCGCAGAAGGGGCTCGCCACGACGACTCGAGGGACCCCTCGCCCGGGGATCTGAGGAACCTCATCGAGAGGAACCGGGGCTACGCCCAGACGCAGGTCTCCCACAGCAGAGGTCAGGGATCACAAGGTGCCACATCCTTGGGGTACCACGACCGACTCGACGCCCTCGAAAAGAAGATCGAGGGCATGCGCCGGGAAGGTCATCCCTTGGGCGACGGGGCTATGTATGCCGCCGACTCGCTCACCAAGCCGTTTACTAAAGAACTGCTCGCTGTCCATGTCTCCTCGCGCAACAAGCCCCCGAAGATCTCTTTGTTCAACGGGAAAACCTCCCCGAAAGACCATTTGGACGCTTTCACCGCAGGGATGAGCTTCCAGGACCATTCCGCCGCCGCCCAGTGCAGGGCCTTCCCAGCCACCCTCACCCGCTCTGGTCGGGACTGGTTCCGAGGACTTGAGCCTCGCTCAATCTCGACCTTTGACGAGCTGGCTACTCAGTTCCTCGGTCATTTCGTCGGGAACCGTCGGCAGAAGTGCACGGTCGACTACCTTTTCACAATTAAGAGAGGGGACAAAGAGATGTTCAAAGCTTACATCTCCCGCTTCTACAACGCCCTCCTCGAGGCCCCCGAGCACCGGGACGAGACCGTCATCACAACGCTCCGATCTGGTCTTAGGCATAAAGAGTGGTTGCGCTCCTTTGCGTTGGCGCAGCCTAAGATCATGGCCGAGGTCAAGGCGTAGACCGAGCACGAGGTTCAACTGGAGTCCGAGGTGAACGCGAACCTCCCTCGAGCAGACCGGCCCGACCAGAAGAAGAGGGCCTGGAAGAAAGGCCGGAGCGTCAGCAGCCCTATCACCGGAAGTTTCAGGAGTATACCCCACTCAACGTCTCCCTCGCAGTGTTGCTAGAGGAGGCCCAGAGCGAGGGGTTCTTCAAGTTCCCTCCAATCCCGCGTCAGGCTGCGAAGCGAACCCAGAGCCCTTACTACGCCTTCCACCAGACACTGGGCCACGCCATGGAGGATTGTAAGCAACTCCGGGACTACGTCGAAGAGCTCATCCGATCAGGGCACCTCGCCGCCTACTTGAGGGACAAATGGCAGGCCGACCGCGAGCAGGAGCAGCGTCCCCCTCCCGCCAAGCTGACTATCGGCCAGATCATGCTCGTTTCGGCAGACGACCAGCCCAGCACTCAGGGAGCCCCATACCCGGTGCCGAGCACGGAGGCCAACGAGCCTCCAGGGAGCTCAGGCCGAGCTAATAAGGTCATCTATTTACATGTACTTTTCTTTTAAGGCAATGTAAACCCTTCCTAGGGTCTGTTGTCAATTTAATAAAGATCAATGGAACATTGCGGAAAAAAAGGGAAAGATCTTGTTTATTCAAAAGGTATTATGGGCTCCTCAGCCATACATACAAAAAGAAAAAGAAAATTACAACAGCGGGGGGAGAGGGTGAAGAGAGCACTGCTCATGGTACTCGGTGAAGATTTCTGCCAGCCGAGGCCTCGCGAGATCCAGCCTCTGCCCTCGATTCCCACCGCGTGCGTTGACCCCGAGCCTCAGTTCGTAGCACTCAAGGACGAGTGCCTCTGATCGAACCAGCCGGTTCGCGGAGATCAGGACAATGCGCCTCAGAGACCGCAGCTTACCCATGGCCTCATCAAAGAGCTGCTCGGACAAGGGGTTGTAAAGCCCCGGCAACGCCCTCCAGATGGAGTACGTCAGCAGCTGCAGCAGGGAGGAGCGTCGGGGGAGCAACCGGCCGAAGTGGTCTTCGATGCTCCCATAGACCAACTGCACCGTGTCCTCGGTGCAGTTCTGGTCATAGAGATATACATCTTCGAAGTGGATGATTTCGGGGATGGTAAAGGGGAAGTCTTGCATTCTCAACGATCCGCCTACGAAGAAAGGAATAACCAGTGCTCCTTCAGCCTTATATAGCCCATTGCGTCCCAACGGTGCTCAACAGTCGCCCACTTTCGCCCAAAAAGTCGCTGCCATGCGGCGATCATTGAGCCTTCTTTGGCGGAATCGAAACGACGCGACCCTGGCGCTTCGCCTTCCCGCACCTTCAATGCGCGTGCTACGCGCACGGTCGTGCGAAACCTCATGAAGAATTAGCCGAGTGGCTACCCTACTCGGCTATCCCTGGCCGGTAGCTTCCCTACTCGCAATGCCAGGGACCAAAGCCCTCCCCAAGAGGCAGCCGCGCAGCATCACTGTCCGGTTATCGGGTGAAACCTCATGAAGAATTAGCCGAGCGGCTACCCTGCTCGGCTATCCCTGGCTGGTAGCTTCCCTACTCGCAACGCCAGGGACCAAAGCCCTCGCCAAGATGCAACCGCGCAACATCACTGCCCGGTTATCCTTAGCGGACCTCTTATAGCCCCTCCAACGCTAAGGATCCAAGTCCTCCTCAGAGGTAGCTCAGCAGCTACCCTGCTCGGATATCCCCGTCTGGTAGCTTCCTACCACGACCAACAGGGATCAAAAGCCCTCCCAGAGGCAGTCGAGCCTGAGGATCCCTCGCTCGGCTATCCTTCAGGACAAAAGCCCTGCCCGGCCAAGGGTCCTTGGTAGGCTTCCTACAGCCCCTCCCGCGCTAAGGACCAGAGACCTTCCAGAGACAGTCGAGTCCTTGCTCGGCTATCCCCGACTGGTAGCTTCCTACCACAACCGACAGGGATAAAAGTCCTTGCCAAGAGGCACTGGGCAGTAACCCTGCTCGGTCCCCGACCTGAAGGATCAAAGCCCTCGTAAGAGGCAACCGATCAGCTGCCCTGCTCGGTCATCTCCGGCTGGTAGCTCCCTACCTATGACGCCAGGGATCGAAGCCCTTGCAAGAGGCATCCGAGCGGCTGCCCCGCTCGGTCATCCCAAGCTGGTAGTTGCCTACTCGCGACGCCATAGATCAAAGCCCTCGCCAAGAGGCGACCGCGCAGCTTCACTGCCCGGTCATCCTTAGTGGGCTTCTTACAGCCCCTCCAACGCTAAGGATCAAAGCCTTCGCAAGAAGCAACCGAGCAGCTACCCTGCTCGTCTATCTCCGGCTGGTAGCTCCATACCCATGACGCCAGGGATCGAAGCCCTCGCAAGAGGCATCCGAGCGGCTACCCCGCTCGGTCATCCCAGGCCGGTAGTTGCCTACCCGCGACGCCAGAGATCAAAGCCCTCGCCAAGAGGCGACCGCGCAGCTTCACTTCCCGGTCATCCTTAGTGGTCTTCTTACAGCCCCTCCAACGCTAAGAATCAAAGCCCTCGCAAGAGGCAACCGAGCAGCTACCCTGCTCGGCCATCTCCGGCTGGTAGCTCCCTATCCATGACGCCAGGGATCGAAGCCCTCGCGAGAGGCATCCGAGTGGCTGCCCCGCTCGGTCATCCCAGGCCGCTAGTTGCCTACCCGCGGCGCCGGAGATCAAAGCCCTCGCCGAGAGGCGACCGCGCAGCTTCAGTGACCGGTCATCCTTAGTTGGCTTCTTACAGCCCCTCTGACGCTAAGGACCCAAAGTCCTCCCAGAGGCAGTCGAGCCCGACCCTCGCTCGACCATCCCCGGCTAATGGTCGTTGCTCGCATTGCCAGAAGCCAAAAGGCCCCCACCAAGTGGCGACCGAGCAGCTTCCTATTCGTGCCCGGCACAAACATGGCGAACAACCCTCTGCCAATCACTTGCTGAGGATCCGAGACCCCAACAAGGGGCATCAGGTCTATCCGAGTCTAAGCGATCCCCCCTCGACCTCGGGGCCATGGAGATGCCTCCTTCTCAGCAGCGCTTGGAAAGTGATCGGAATCAACTCGACGAACGATCGCTAGACAGATAGCCGACCTGACATGGAAGCCCAACAGTGCAAGAAGAAATACTTTACGGGCATTCTCCACAAACAGAATATAAAGTGCAAACCGATAAAACTAAAGAAAAAAGTTTTATTACTACCGAAGGCAAAGGCTTTAACCAGGGTATTTTGGGCTCCCCAGCCTTACAAAATGCCCGGAGGCTTACAAAATTCCATAAGCAACAAAATGAAAGGAGGAAGAAGACCGGGGCTTTAGGCCTCGAGGCCGGGCGCAGCCTCGGGGTCCTCGACATCAACCACGAGACGAGCAGGGTCCTCGGGAACCTCCTCGTCAGGAATCTCTTCCCTCTGCTCATCGGCATCCGCGAGGGGATATTCGGCCCGGAGGTCTCCATCGGCGAACTCCGGCATCCGGGCCTTAACGGCGTCGAGGGTTTCGTGCCAGATACGGGTTGTGGCCACGGCCAGGTCGTCTTATAAGTCCTTCGACTTCTTGTAGCCCTCCACCGTCTTCGCCGCCGAGAGATCGGCCCATTTCACCGCCTTCAGGTCGGCCGACTTCACCGCCTCGGCCGCCGCCCCCAGCTCCTTCAGGAGGGTCTTCACCGTCTTCTTCAGGTTGCCGGCGAGCACCTGAGCATCCCCAAGCTTGGCCTCGGCAGTTAATGCAGCCTCGCGGTACCGGGTGACCTCCCGTTTCCCGGCCTCTACCTCGCCCTCCAGGGCGAAAACCCTCGTCGTCACCGCCTCCAGCTCCCGCTTGGAGCTCTCTTCCAGTGAGGCGAGCTGGCCCGTAGCCTTCATCGCCGGGGCTATCACCTCGGCCTCCATGCGTATGGCGAGGGCAACGTGCTGGAGAACCCGAGAGATTGGAAAGGGATTAGAAAGATGAAGGAGGCACCGAATCCCACAAAAAACCAAACACTTACCTGCACGGACTCCTGAGCGATGGACGCCATCTGAGCCCTGAAGGTCTCCCCCAGGACTCTACCCCCGGCCGATGCCTCTATTTCATGCAGTAGGCTATCCGCAACGGATAGCCCCGATGGCACTGCGAACCGGAGGCCCCCTTCGTCCACCATGATCGGTGAGGACCGGCCCCGGGAAGATCTCTGGGAGCTTCTCTTGAGCGGCTCCGAGGGAGAGCCGATCTCCTCCTCCGAGACCGGGTCCTCTAGAATCAGAGCCCGCTTCCGTCCCGACACTCTGCTAGGACCCGGGCAGGATCCTCCACCGAACGCTCACGGGACACGACCACCGGAGGAGAGGGAGCCCGGGCAGGCTTCGCATGAGAAGAGCTGGCGCCCCCAGCCTTCATGACCCTCCTCGGTTGGCGCATGGAGGCTTTGAGCGAGTCCTTATCCATGGGTTCTGCACAAAAAACAAAAAAGAAGTCAGCAACACAAGCAATATACAAGCCGAAAAGCAAGCCTAACTTACCGAAGAACTCAACGGGACTGAGCCCGGCCCAACTCAGGACCCTCTCAGACAGCAGCACGTCGGATCGGGGGATGGGCTCCCACGACGCAACTCTCACCGCGGCGGGGTCATTGGACTGGTTCCCCGGCAAGCATTTTTCCCTCGACCACTTAGTAGGCACGGGGCAGTCCTCGCCCTCGGGAGGGGAAACGAAGAAGAACTTATTCTTCCAGTCGTGAATGGAAGAAGGCAGAGCCACGACCTCTGTCCCGGCGGCGCCCCCTGCCGCTTTCTAAAAGAGAGATAGACCTACCTCGGGTTGCCCGGTAGATCACCAGGGTGATTTTTGAAAACGAGGGAAGAATCAAGGAGGGAGAGGCTGAAGGGAACCGCCTGTAACTTCAGGAGGATCAAGAACCCGAGGAGGATCCTCCACGAGTTCGGCACTAACTGGCCATGGGCCAAACCGAAAAAGTTCAGCGCTTCGACAACCTCGAGAGAGAAGGGCAGGCGCATTCCACCCCAAAAAGCTTCCAAATACAGGGCGATCTCCCTGTCCCGTACTTGGTCCGCCCTCTCTCCTTCCTTGGCCAGTCAGAGCGTGTAACGTGAGGGGATGTGGAAGTAAGCCCGAGCATTGGCGAGCTCGTCCTCATGCCTCACCTAACACGAGGTGCCGGGGGCCGCATCTACCGCATCCTCCCTGGGGGCTGCCCCCGCCACACGATCCCGGGGAGAGGATCCGACCCCTGCTCCCCGGGAGGACTCAGGCTCAACTAAAGGGTCCCTAGAACCTACTCCTACAACATCTACTGACTCAATAAATGAAGACATCTAACCTTGAGAAAAGGGATCCTCGGGAAACGAAAGCGGAAGAAAGAAGACGAGCGCCGAACAACCAGGATTTAGAAGCGGGAAAGATGAAGGAATAGGGGCCCAGGGACGGGCCCCACCCCTATTTATCGCTGCAAGCGACCTCATCCAACGGCGCCCGTCATCTCCCGCCAAAACGTCTTCTCGTGTCCGGCGGCTCCGATCGCTCCACGTGTCGTTCCCGCACTAGGCCGCATCCCATCAGACGCCGCAGGCCTGCATACGTCGCGTCGGCCAACCGACGCTTAACACGTGGACCTTCGCTTCAGTGGCAGGATGCACGAACCAACGCACCTTCTTTAAATGCAGAGATCTTGCCCTGATTCGCTGGCAGAAAAGACAGCTGACAGCCCGGGGACGCGTCCCGACGAAACCTTAGGAGGGAGCTCACCCCGGGCGGCCCGGCAGTCCACTCCTGACCTGACCCGCTAGCTGGTCAGGACAAGAGTGGGGGGCTAATGATGATGCTCAATATTGGGGATCTCCAGGATCACGACACGTGGCAGATGACGTGTCCAAGAACTCAGAAGAAAGGGCCCACAGGGACCGACCCGGCCACCCGTGTACCCGACCTGCAAGCCCTAGCCAGCTCTCCTAAGAGCCCCCTTGAAATTGGCCTCCTCGGCCACTCAGCTCTTCCCGAGCCGCCGCAAGACCAAGACTCCTCGGCCCTTTCGCTCGTCCCGAGCTCCCCAGTCGAGGCCGTCTTCCTCTGTTCTCCGACCGACCGACTCCACCACTCGCAGGCGTAACCGCCGCTCCGTGAATCTCACCATGCGCAGATCCTCCGCCAGCAACATCCCACGTTCCATGCCATCACGATCCCTATTAATGGGCGATCCGCTCTTTACGCAGGCGTGACGTCGGAAGCGTAACTGCCGGCGAGATCTTCGCGCCTGCTGCTGCATGCTGCCACCGCTATAAAAACCCCCATCACAGAGGGGTCAAGTAAGCCATTTTTTTATTCCACTTAGCCGTTACTCTGGTCGGATCTAGTGCTAACTTGATCGACGAAGGGTCCTCGGTGGTACTAAACCACCCCGGGACTTCTTTGCAGGTACTCGGCGCTAAACTCCTCAAAATCACCAATCTCCTCAAACCCATTGAGACCCACACGCAACAGGAGATCACCTCCAAAATCCACCGGGAGATCGACGGAAGCCAACATCTGACGGAGACCCGAAAATGACCTCCATCAGATACATTGGAAAGCTGTGAAGTGGCTTCTACAATATCTTAAAGACACATTAGGTATGGTAATTCAGTTAAAAAAAAACAGCGTGACTTTGCAGGGATTCATTGATGTAGATTTAGATGGTGACTTGGATGGCCGGAAGAGTACAACGGGTTATGCATTCACTTTGGATGGTACGACTGTAGGTTGGATGTCTAAACTCCAGAAAAGTGTTGTTTTATCAACCACTGAAGCAGAGTATATGGCTCTGAAACGCAAAGGCGATGATTTGATTGAAAAATATTCTGAAGGAGTTGAGCAAAGAGCAAGACAATAATGTTTTTTTCAGTGACAGTCAGAGTGCTATTCATCTTACAAAGAATCCAATATTTCATTCAAGAACAAAACACATCCACTTGAGATATCATTTTATCTGCGAGCTTATAGACGATGGAACATTGTCATTAGAGAAGATTCTTGGATCAAAGAATCGGGCAGACAAGTTTACCAAAGTTGTCACCATTGAGAAACTGAGACTGTGCAATACCTCAGTTGGCCTCCACAATTAATGATGAGAAGGCGCTGCATTAGGAAATATTCTTCGGATTATGAGAAGGAAACAAGATTACGGTAAAAAAAAAATCTTTTGACTTGATAGATTGTTAAAGTCCAGGGCAACAAAAACAACATTTAAAGGTTTCAAGAAAATGTCGAGATTCATTAGTTATTAAGTCAAGGTGGTGATTGTTGAAAATAACTTAAAACTATTGAGCAGCCCAAAATGTCCTATTTAAATCAGCCAAGAAAAAGTCCGTTCTGGCTCAGGAAGCTGACGTATATATAATCAGCGCACGTGGACGGTAAGTCGACCATATGCAGAGAGGCTAGGCGTTCAAGAGGATTGAATTTGAAAGGGACAAGGAAGCAACGCTTTGAAAGGAAAATGTAATGTGATGAAACATGTGCTGTGTAGGCAAGACAAAGTGCATTTGATGAGAAGGGTGGATTTTTTATTAGTGAAAGTGACCCATGCCAATTGTTTCAAAGCCGAGGTGATTGCATGTTTGAACTGAGGGATTTGATTTGCCTAATGATTTTAATATGATATGGATGTTGATGAAAAAAAGGTCCAAGAGGGCTTGCTGTTTGTTCGTCTATTTAAAAGGGTTTTGATTCGTTGTATGTATCAAGAAATCCAATCACAAGTTGTGAAGTATCAACTTCATTCTCCAGAAAATTTGTGTGAGAAAAAATAAAGAAAGAGTGTGGGAGAATTGGTAATCTTGTATCTTGTAAAGAAAGAATAAGAAAATTAGTGCGGCAAAATAGACTAGGTAAATTACTGAATCAAAATAAAAATCGCGTATCTCCATTATTTGTGCGATTGTTTTCTTTATCCGTCGTTTTTCCCACGTAATCGTGGGATATATTCCTAACACTAACCACTCAAAACTTTAATAGGTTTCCCACCAATCGAGCAAATGTCAGAGGGGTTTCTTGCAATTTAGCTTTTACCTTTTTGCATATAAAGTTTAAACATTATCACCTCCTCCTCCTCTTCCATGCTTCCAAACTTCTTGGAAAAATAGAACCAGCCCTATCTGCATTTGATTCAAGATTTGAGTAATTTCTTTTCTCCTTTTATCCTCTATGTTTATTGTTAATTTCAACTTCCTCTCTTAAAGGCTCTGTATCTGTTTTGATAACTGATTTTAGCAACAATTTTCTTCTTCCAACATGAAATCTTTGAATTTGGGGTCATTTCAACTGTCAGCACCAACATGAATTTTCTATAAAACCTGCTAATCATTCAGTTTTATGAATAAGTTACCTCAAGAACTTAGTTGTTACAGAAATATGATTTTATCCCTAATAAAAAAACTAAAGAAATGTCTACCTCTTTGGTGTTCAAGGCTTATTTATAACCCAAGAACTCTTTTTCCCCCTATTTGTTGTAAGTATTCTACACAACAACAACAACTTAGCCTTTTGTCCCAAGCATGTGAGGTAGGCTACATAAGCCAACATAAGAATCACGCCGGGTCCAACACATGAATCCTCCGCTTTCACTCACTTCTATCGAACAATATACTTTCATTGAGGCCTTTGGCAACCATATCTTCTCGTATGACGTCCATCGACGTTTTCTTCGGTCTCGCTTTTGCCCTTTTGATATTGCCTATATCGAGAGTACCTGTAAATCCTCAGTTCTATTGTACTTTCTGTGTTTAAAATTTTAATCTTGATAAATTTCCGTTTAAATCCCATTTAAATGTTCTATTTTTCCTAATTAATTAAAATCTCTTTTAGTTTAAAACCCAAATCCAAATTAAACCCTAACCCTATTCCTAATCTAAACCCACCCCGGTCCAAGCCCAAACCCGACCCAAACTTCAAACCCCAAAACCCTCACCCAAACCCAACCCGGATCTCTTTCCCTTCTCCTTCTTTCTTTTCTTTTTCCCTTCACCATTTGTAAAACCCAACAGCTACTTGCCACCTTCCTCGCGCCCATCTCCTCAAGACCCGCTCTCCTCACGTCGCCGCTCGCCCCTAACGATCTCTCGAGATCCCCTCGCCTACCTCCCCATTTATCCTCAACGTCTCTCTCTCCCCGCTCTCTCTACTTCACCCTCTATTTCTCTCACTCTCGATCAAACTCCCAACTCTACGGCCGCAACTCCACTTCCGACGAGCCCCTGAACACCGCCGACGATCCCCTGAACACCACCTCCGTCGACCTCATCACTACCTTCCTCTCCTTTCCACCATTGCCATCTCCTCCACTTCACCCATCAACCACAACCCACTCCCGTTCTCGTCTTCTCCACGTCCAAGCACCAAGCCCACTGCACCTATCGTCGCCGACCACCCTCGAACGCTGCCTCTGCCCCTTCGCCGTCGTCCTAGCTCTAATTGTCGGAACTCCCCTAGCCTATGGCCATAGCCAGATCCCTAGCCGAGCCTAAGCTTGTTGCCGTTGCCGTGTCGTGTCATGCCCGTGTCATCTGTCGTCGTTCACTGCAGTGTTGCCGTCTATAGGCAAGTGGAACCCCCTTCCCTTGCTATATCATGCTAAATATAGATATCCTAATTAGATTAAATAATTATTAATTAAGTGTATGTGTATATTAACCTATTGCTAAAACACCGTAACTTTATCTATTACCATAGGCTATAATGATATTGGTTTAAATACAATCGAACCTATTAAACCGCATTGAAACCAATTAGATATTTACACGAATTAGTTGCTGTTTTAAATCAACTCGTCCGAGTTGATGACGTTTAGTATATATAAACATGATCTAAGTGCTCGACATGTTACTCGAATGAAAACCCTTTTAAAAATGGCTAAATTTATGACTAATAGATTACTTTAGTAATAATGAATAACACGTAAGAAGTTGGTTAAAAATATGGACTTTAATATCATGAAATGACACCCCATTTAGTTTCGTCAAATCTGAAATTCCATGAACACGTACCTTATGAAAATCATCATAAATTAGATAATTACTTGAACGTTGTGTTCTAGGGCTTGTATCGAAGTTGAATCGATAACCTAGAACCCTATATGTTTTATATTTTAATACTGCTATAAACAATGACGAAAACTAAATGGAAATACCGCTCTGGACTGCAGTCCAGAGCAGTATTTCATGTTGACACCTGAATTTAATTGCATGTATATCTCTGTATGGAAATGAAAATATGCATAATTCTATATCACTGCGAAGATAATCATGTTAGTTAACTATAGGTGGTGGTTTCATTCAATTTGATTACTGTGGCTATTTTGAATGTATTGTATGTACTGCAGTTTTCCTTAGAGACAAATTGTACACCTTAACCTTAAACAGTGCATATCTTCCTGGATACAACAAATATTATCAATCCGTCTGATGCGTTGAAAACATGACAGATAAATCCAAGTATTATTTAACTGTAGTATCGCCTAATTATGATCCTAATAGGGAGTAAAACGTGTTACGAAACGGACTTCCAGTTCAAGAATTGGATTTCCAGCAGTGAACACTTAAAATGGAATGACCATAACTCGCAAACCTGAAACCCGATTGTCCTGAAACCAATTTTGTTGGATTGCTGTTTAAGTTTAATTTCTACCCCTTTTGTATCATTTTGCCTAATTACGATCATACGATTTAATATGTTTTTCTGAACTCATAATGCACGTTGTGATTCATTTTGTACATGACTTAATTCGCGGCATAATTCTCATATTTACCCAACCGTGATGCCTTTAGTGATAGCGAACGTTTTTATTGATTCTTAGCGATTATTGCATTATTGAACGTGAGTGGTATTGGATTAGTCGCGTCAAGTACGCCAGTGAAAAGTGAATGATTCGTGAAAGTGAACAGTGCAGTGGAAAGTGAATAAAACCATGTTATTGGTACGTACTTATACACAACTAGCCCCAGACATATATTTATTGAAACCTGGGGGAAAAGAAGGAAATCGAAGTAGAATGGAACTTGTATTTAGCGGGATTTAGCGATTTAGAGGATGATTATTCAAATAATGACTCATATATTTTAGGTTATGGACTTAGCGGTCCGGTTGACAGGATTATATCCCACAATAACGGGCCGTAGTCTTGGGTATGCACGAGACCCTCGTTAAACATGATCACTCTTTTCCACAGTTCGATTTCAAATTGACCTAGAGACCAACAGGGACATAGATCATATACTGCATGGATTACTGTTACATTGATTACTTGCATTCACTATCTATACTGTATTATCTTTCATTTTATACTTTATTATATTGCTATTATATATTTGCTATTGCGTCGTCTTGACGACCTAAATATCCATGCTCAGAGCTTGGAGAGGACGCCGCTCAGGAGTCAGATCTATCGTACGAGCTTGCAGAAATCTAGACGGTTTTTATTTCAGGACTTTTACTGCTTTTTCTAAAGCAACTTTGTATTCGCACTTGGTTAGTAGTTTCTTTTTCTGTTGAACTATTGTAAATTGTGAACGATGAAAGTTGATATAATAAATCAGTGATGTGTTTCCTTTAGTTCTGTGTTATGTTTACTGATTACCATATAATGCTAGAAGCCGAAATGTGACTACCCGGGATTATTCCTTGACCATACATGCATAGCTGGTCTAGTCACCCCTCCGTATTCCGTATTTTAGGAAGCGAGGCGTGACGGTACCTGTAGGGTTCCTAGGCACACCCATGAGGTTCTACAAGTGATCAAACATGGCCAATTCAAAATTTTTTCTATGTGCCGAGAAACCCTAAACTAGATCGTTACTAGAGCTAAGGCGATGCAAGCAAGTAAACAACTTGTGATCGTTACTAAAGGAAAGTGATTACAACCTTTATAGATCCGGTCCTCCACTTTCTTGGCTCCGTGATGACGTCCCTCCGCTGTACCCATCGGAATCCTAGACTCTTGCGGTGGTTTCATCGGAGAAAAGATCGGGCTAGGTCGTCGGCTTCGATGCCGAAGATGATCTACGTCGAGACAACTCAAGATCAAGTTCCAACTTCACCAAGTCATGAAACTTGTGAAGAAAACACCCTATACTACATGGCAAGTGGTAGAGGATGAAGAAATAGGAAGTGGGTTCACTTTAGAATTGGATTTCTCACTCTTTTTCTCAAGGCACCATTGAAGCTAAAATGGTTTCTTCTTCTTTGAAGAAGAAGAAGAAGAAAGAATATATGATAAGAATTATATAAATCAAATGATAAATCAAGTGAAGTTATCATAATGCAACCTTGGTTAAGTGTAGAGAATAATCTAGGGTTAGGTGAATGGTTAGGTTTAGGTAAAAGACAAAATGGTAGATAATCTAAAGAAGCTTCATGAAGTTAAAGCAAAGAAACAAAATTAGCCACCATTTCATTTTGCCAAAAATGAATAAATTAATAAATGAATAAGTAAATAAATCAAATCCTAACCATTAACCTAACATAGTTAAAAGCATACACACACCCAAGTTTGCATGTATCATCAAACATGATACAAACTAGTGCACAAAACTATATCATATATACAATGTGCACATCAAGTGAGAAAATCCATCTTAAGTGAACCAATACTACTTAATGCAAAGTAATATATCAAATATATAATTATGCATTAAATCATTAAATCAACACTTGATTTAATGATCCGGTCATACTGCATATAACTGACTAATATTAAGTGTATCAATGTATCGAATCAACATTTGATTCGGTAGCCTGGCTATATCACATATAACCGTCCCATGATACATATCGCGAGAATAGAATACAGTATCACATACTAGTATTATTCTCGGTCCCGCACATATCTCATATGTGCTCCTATTTCGTTTCGCTTGAGCCAGGAAACCTCTGTGTAGGACTCTAAAGACTCGTCAATACGCCGGCAGCAGGTGATGATCATATCAAACACCCACAAGCCGCAAGCGGTCTGCTAAACGTAACGGCCACCCGGGTATTGAGCGATCAGAAGATCGACGAGTAAGCCCGCTCACACTCCTGTGAATCCAACCAGTAACACTTACCGTACAGTCCGGTCTGTTCGTCTGATATGTCGCATATCTCTCCTAGGGGTGGTAAACGTCAGACCCCAGTAGTTTGATAAGTCATGCCGATATAAGGTCCATAACATTCGTGAAACTACTGATAACTCTTACCAGTATATCACTACAACCCTGACCAGGGATTTCCAGTTATGGCCAGTCGAGCATAGCGCAACATCAACCCCCAATACCGGGAGAGACGAATCCCCTCCTATCGCTTATTGCCTCCATGTGAATCGGGACGGTACCCAAAAACCACCTGTTTGCACGACTCAGTAGAGCCGTGGTAGGGTGGAAATCAAACCACAGTGGGAGACACACAAGACTCTATGACGATCTCGGGTCAACAGACTAATCTGTACCAGTGTCACCAGAGAACTGCCATCTGACGTGAGGTATAATACCATCTGGGAGTTCTCGGCGAGTCCATTCAGTGTACCCAGTCTCTACTGAGCACCCGCATACCATCTCTGATGTCAAACACCAATGGATATGGGATTATCCATCGCCCATCATATGGGTCGAGAAGATATACGCTAGTCTACTCTGGAATATCGATGCCCCGTCTCGATATTCCCACGACTAGGAACAATGAAGGATGTACTCATTAACTACCCAGGCCCCACGAGTATGATCTACATCATATTCCTGGAAGTCGAGTACACATCCTAAGCGCTTTATCAACATGTAACAGAGAGACAGAAAGTATACACGTTAAGATAAAGAGCAACCAGATAGCGTACTATCATGTCGAGCAAGAAAGTCTTACCTATATATGTCCCAGCATCCACTACAATATACATCCAATGTACAGTAATGGCCTCTAGGGCATACATATAATTAACAATCTCCCACTTGCACTAGGGCCATCTGTAGCAGTGGTTGCAGTATCTAATACTCAACCATCCCATAAAAGACTCTCTTTGGGAAAAGGCCTTTGTGAGTGGACCCGCCGTGTTGTCCTCTAAGTCTACTCTCCTAATCTCGATCACCCTGGAGATCAACTATCTTCATGATCAGGTGATGCTGCCTCAGAATATGTCTGGGTCACTGATGGGATCATGGTTCCTTGGCCAAAGCCATACTTCCATTGTCATACAATGGTAGGAACCTAGTTCATCTCATAAACCAATATACACCCAGACTGCCTCTTTGGTAGTATCTTTGATAGCGATGTCACCAGCCTTTATCGTTTAGTCTGCCACGGTATCTCGCTTGGAACTCTTCCAACATACCATCCCTCCACTGAGGGTAAAGACATTGCCTGCGACTGACATTCAGTCGTCTTTATCACCCTGGAACCTTTCAAGTGGTTCTCCCCAGGATCGATTGATACCATCTCACTACAACTAGTGAGTATCCTAACATGCAATTAGATCTATCTCATAGATTCAAAACTCAGGATTTAGGAGGTATCATTTTGATCCTATATAGAGAATCATTGTGATTAAGCGGAGATTGACCGAGCGTAGCATAGGAAACTCCTTCCCTATCAAGAGTATGTCATCCACGTACTCTACGAGGATCACCACCATACTCCCTACTACCTTTTTGTATATATAAGGTTCATCTACCATTTTGATGATGTCAAACTCTTTGACTAATTCATCAAAACAGACGTTCCAACTCCGCGATGCCTGCTTTATCACATAAAACATCTTGCACACGTTTTCGCTACTTCTACTGTTTACGAAGCCCTTTGGCTATGTACTTATAGACGTTCTCTTCTAAATCAATATTTAGAAAAGCAGTCATGACATCCAACCACCAGATATCGTAGTCATGGTATGTAGCCGTGACAAGTAGGATCTGGATGGACTTAAGCATAGGCCCCAGAAAAGGTTTCATCATTATCCACGCCTGGTCGATGACGAAAAACTTTAACAAGTCTAGCTTTGAAAGTCTCAACTTTTCCATCTACACCAAGTAATCTTCTCAAGATATACTTGTTCCTGATCGGGATTTAACCCTTCAGATAAAGCAACCAAAGTCCATACTTTATTGGTGTATATGGATTCCATCTTAGATCGCTAAGCATCCAGCCATTCTTACAAAGTCCCTACTCTCGATGGCCTGCTCGAAACTGTTGGGTCATCATCTCATGATGCATTCCTCGCTCCCACTGTCATCGAGAAACCGAAGTATCTCTCAGGCAGGTGAGGAGCCCTGCTAGATCGGCGGAGAGGCTGAGGTTCGTCGGGGACTATTGAATCCTCTGGTTTATTCAAATCAGCTGCAGTTTTATATAGTTGGAACCTTTCCAGTTCTACAGAACTGACCTTGCCTCGATCTTGTCCGGATTTTCCTTTTGACATAGTCCGAATAATCCCAAATCTTAACTTACTTAAGAGATAGGTTCTTCCCATACCATATCTTATATGGAGTGGTAGGTATTGATTTGATTTGAACCTAATTCAATAGGTATGCAGCTTCTTAACTGCATAACCCCTTAAAAGAAACAGGTAATTCAGTAATACTCATCATAGAGCACACCATATCATATAGGGTGCGATTGCTCCGCCCCGATACACCGTTGTGCTGTGGTGTATTCAGAGGAGTAACACCGAGAGAGAATCTCATTCTGCTTTAGAATAGTCCAAGAATTCCATGCACAAGTATTCTCCTCCCTGATCTCATCAAAGGACATAATACTTATACCCGGTTTTTGGTTCTCTACTTCTAATTTATATTCTGTGAATATCTCAAAAGCTTCGGACTTATATTTCAACAGGAACATATGGCTGAATCTTGAGAGATTATCAGAGAATATAATGAAGTACAAAGAACCGGTCCTGGCATGTGTAGACAGGGACCTTGCATACATCACTATGTATCAGTCCCAAAAGTTCACTAACTCTTTCTCTGTTTCTAATAAACAGAGCTATGGTCATCTAATCTTTGTGACATGACTGGCAAGTTCCACAAGATGTAAATTTAAACTGATTTAAATATGCATCTAGAATGTAACTTCAGCCAGTCGGGTCGCATTGATATGACCTAGTCTACAATGCCTCAAGAAGGATTCGTTCATTTCTGAACTCTTCCTTTTGTGTGTGTTCTGTATACTAGGAACTGTAGTTTGATTTAGAACATCAATACTTTTAGATAACGTGCCTGAACCGATCAACTTTTGAAATAGGAAATGTTCAAAACATTATCCAACAATACAAAATTTTATCATTTCTTTACTAATAAAGAGACTGATATGATTTTGTATATCAGGTTCGGTATCTAATAACATTCGTTCAGAATCAATGTACTGGTAATACAGGGTGACAGTGACCAATAGACTTGGCTGCAACACTTGCCCCGTTTTCTGTCTCATGAAACTTATCACCCGTTCTCAGTTCTCTGCCTTTTTGTAGCCCTATGTAACAGATTACATATCTGGGATCCTGATCCGGTATCAGATACCCAGGACGCAGAGAATATTGAGAAACAGTTCTGTGTGATGAACACACCCGAAAAAGATGCATCATATACACTTTCTTCGTTTGGGCGGCATGGGAATCTTGGTATTCCCCTATTTCCTGCTCTGTCTTATAACAATTATAAGTTGGAGAGGGACCAATGTTCCCCAGCTCAGTATAACAAGTGGGTTCGGTCAATACATCCATATTATTATCTTGATTAAGACATGATATGGTCGCTACCTGGAGAGAGAGAGAGAAGAAAACACTCTGCGTGCGCTCTTGCAAGATTAGATTGGTTATTTATTTTATCTAATCAGGATGGCTCCCACTGTTTTTATCAAATCTTCCTTCAAACCTTAAAAGGAAAAACTAGCCGGGATTAATTACACTCTACAAGTTTGCCAATCTTTCAGCCAGGCCAGTGTCGGTACTTTGAAGGAGGTTCTCCGTACTTTCGCACGGACCTAATTACAGTAAACCTCGTTTTCCCAGAGGCGTAACCCCGTTGACACCTTTCTAGACACCTACTTGATCGGCTAATTGCAAAGTGCAAAACTCTCCCAGGAGTAACAATTATTCGCAGTGGGTATCGGGATCCAACTATCACATAGAAGGTATGCAATCTCATTGCAAATTTCAACACTTGAAACTTCCGATAAAGGTTTTTACCCCTAGCACCTATGACCTTAACTATGGTCAACAAATCATAAGTACTAGTCAAGTTCTACCCGTCATTTCGTGATTAATTAGACTCACCCACATGACCCTTAACTAAGGTCAACAAAGTCACGCGACTGTCCTAACTAATCGCATTATATGCGGTGTAGGAAGACATCACTTAGCTACCGTACACTGTGTCTTGACTATGGTCAACAAACACAGCACGAATACTAAGTACTCTGCTTCCTAAAATGACAGAGGGTTGCGGATGGTTTTTATGAAAACCTTTAATGCTTTGAACTTGATCTCGTTGCGGAATCAAATGTTTTTAAATGGAGTGTTTTTTAAGCTTTTCTAGTTTTGCTAAAGGGGTCACTCCCGGTGAAGGGATCGTCGGCCCTTTCCTCACCGAATAAGGTGCAGCTTATATCATATATACCGCTGTGCAAAGCGAAAACTATAGAAGTAATCAAAAGACAAACCGAGGGTTGTAGCATCTGCCAGTTATTGCTAAAGGAGTCACTTCCGGTGAAGGGATCTCGGTCCTTTCCTTATCGAATAAGGTGCAGGATGTTCTACAAGGAACACCGCGACGCAAAGCAAGAACTGTAGCTACCTGTTTTTATTTTGAAATTCGATTCCACAACATCTTTTAGGTTTATTTTCTTTCATTAATCTCATTAATGAATGTCCCATCATTTAAGTCCACCTAAACATCACAGATAAATATAACGTACGCTCATGCCATCCGCATTCGCCTCGATGTCCCGTCTGCACCGTTAGGTTAGGTAACTAACGGCAGAGCGGGGCAGGGCTAGCGCGGGTGTAAAACATAAGCAACGTCTATATATATATCATATATATTATATACTATATCTATCTGAACAAATCACATGATCACATCACAGATAACGCAGCAGAAAACATCATATGAAATATTGGATATACTAGGACGTCCGTGTTTTTAATACGAGCCAGTATAAAACACGGATTCACGGTCATGATGAATAGCCAATCCCACACCCCTAGACCCCTACGAGAGCGGCAAGGAACCCTACCAATTCTAGAGTTAGGAGACCCGAACTCGACTCCTCGAGATGGTCTCCCACTGGACCCGAACTCGACTCTTTTTCTCAAGGTACTATTGAAGCTAGAATGGTTTCTTCTTCTTTGAAGAAGAAGAAGAAGAAGGAGAAGAAAGAATATATGATAAGAATTATATAAATCAAATGATAAATCAAGTGAAGTTATCATAATGCAACCTTGGTTAAGTGTAGAGAATAAACTATGGTTAGATGAATGGTTAGGTTTAGGCAAAAGACAAAATGGTAGATAATCTAAAGAAGCTTCATGAAGCTAAACCAAAGAAACAAAATTAGCCACCATTTCATTTTGCCAAAAATGAATAAATAAATAAATGAATAAGTAAATAAATCAAACCCTAACCATTAAACTAATCATAGTTAAAAGCATACATACACCCAAGTTTGCATGTATCATCAAACATGATACAAACTAGTGCACAAAACTATATCATATATACAATGTACACATCAAGTGAGAAAATCCATCTAAAGTGAACCAATACTAGTTAATGCAAAGTAATATATCAAATATATAATTATGCATTAAATCATTAAATCAACACTTGATTTAATGATCCGGTCATACTGCATATAACTGACTAATATCAAGTGTATCAATGTATCGAATCAACATTTGATTCGGTAGCCCGGCTATATCACATATAACCGTCCCATGATACATATCACGAGAATAGAATACAGTATCACATACTGGTATTATTCTCGGTCCCGCACATATCTCATATGTGCTTCTATTTCGTTTCGCTTGAGCCAGGAAATCTCTGTGTAGGACTCTAAAGACTCGTCAATACGCCGGCAGCAGGTGATGATCATATCAAACACCCACAAGCGGCAAGCGGTCTGCTAAACGTAACGGCCACCCGGGTATTGAGCGATCAGAAGATCGACGAGCAAGCCAGCTCACACTCCTGTGAATCCAACCAGTAACACTTACCGTACAGTCCGGTCTGTTCGTCTGATATGTCGCATATCTCGCCTAGAGGTGGTAAACGTCAGACCCCAGTAGCTTGATAAGTCATGCCGATGTAAGGTCCATAACATTCGTGAAACTACTGATAACTCTTACCAGTATATCACTACAACCCTGGCCAGGGATTTCCAGTTATGGCCAGTCGAGCATAGCGCAACATCAACCCCCAATACCGGGAGAGATGAATCCCCTCCTATCGCTCATTGCCTCCATGTGAATCGGGACTGTACCCAAAAACCACCTGTTTGCACGACTCAGTAGAGCCGTTGTAGGGTGGAAATCAAAGCACAGTGGGAGACACACAAGACTCTATGACGATCTCGGGTCAACAGACTAATCTGTACCAGTGTCACCAGAGAACTGCCATCTGACGTGAGGTATAATACCATCTGGGAGTTCTCGGCGAGTCCGTTCAGTATACCCAGTCTCCAATGAGCACCCGCATACCATCTCTGATGTCAAACACCAATGGATATGGGATCATCCATCGCCCATCACATGGGTCGAGAAGATATACGCTAGTCTACTCTGGAATATCGATGCCCCATCTCGATATTCCCACGACTAGGAACAATGAAGGATGTACTCATTGACTACCCAGGCCCCACTAGTATGATCTACATCATATTCCTGGAAGTCGAATACACATCCTAAGGGCTTTATCAACATGTAACAGAGAGACAGAAAGCATACACGTTAAGATAAAGAGCAACTAGATAGCGTACTATCATGTCGAGCAAGAAAGTCTTACCTATATATGTCCCATCATCCACTACAATATACATCTAATGTACAGTAATGGCCTCTAGGGCATACATATAACTAACAGTACCCATTCATTGAAACGATGTTTTCATAGGTCTGTGTCGCACATGACCAAACTATCTTAGCCGGTTTTCCCACATCTTCTCATTCACAGGTAATATACCAAATTTTGCACGAATATCCTCATTTCGAACATTAGCTTTTCTATTGTTACCACACATCCAACGAAGTATGCACATCTCCGCTATATGCATCTTCTGTGTATGATGCTTTTTAGAAGCCCAGCATTTTATATCATATAATAAGGCAGGCTGAGTAGCACTTCGATAAAACTTCCCTTTCAATCTTAACGGAAAGTTACGATCATACAAAATCCCTGTTGCACTCCTCCATTTCAACCAATCAGTATGGATCCTTTGGTTGATAATGCTATCGATCTTTCTATCCTTTTGGATGATGGAACCTACGTATCTAAACTGATCCCTCTGTGATATCTCTTGCCCATCCAGTGTTATAGAATTGTGATATCGAATTCTTTGTTTACTAAATTTGAATTGTATATATGCTCTCTCGGACCTGCTCAATCTGAACCTTCGAGATTCCAACGTTTGTCTCCATAACTCCATTTTAGCATTAACCCATGTTTCGTCTCATTTGCCAGAACAATATCATCAGCGAATAACATACACAAATGTATCTCATCCTGGATAGTTCTAATAAGCTCATCCATCACGATGGTAAATAGGAATGGACTTAATGCAGATCCTTGATGCAAGACAATTGTAATAGGAAAATCACTCGTTAGGCCACCGCAAGTTCTGATATTTGCCATTACTCCATGGTACATGTCTTTGATTATATCAATGTACTTGACCGAGACTTCCTTCTTCATCATTGTCCCCTATAATACCTTTAGTTACCTTATCGTAAGCTTTCTCTAAATCAATATCATATACAAATCTTTTCTCCTCGTAAACGCTCGACAAGTTGACGAAGCAAATTAATAGCCTATGTTGTCGATCGTCTAGGTATGAACCCAAACTGGTTCTCTGTTATCTTAATATCTTTTTTAACCTGTGTTCAATCACTCTCTCTCAAACCTGCACAGTGTGACACATAAGTTTTATTCTACGGTAGTTTGAGTAATTTTGAATGTCATTCTTATTCTTGTAGATAGATACAAGGGTACTTTCCTCTATTCATTTGGTATCTTTTTGGTCTGCCAACTCTTATTAAATAGATCTGTCAGTCATTTAACGCTTATCTCTCCTAAGTATCTTCAAATCTTGATAGGAATCCTGTCTGGACTAATCGTTTTTCTTAATTTCATTCTCTTCAAAACCTTTTTAACTCCAGGTATTCTTACTCTACGCATGAAATCACGGTTTATATCTTGAGATTGAATGTAAGTGTCCTAAATATACAATAGTAATTTTCATCAGCCAATCTCGTATATTTGGTATTAAGTTTCTTTAGAGCATACAATGATGTGTTTATAATGCCAGGTTGGCAATATTAAAGAAAGATGCGGGAAACATTTTAAAGAAAGAAATGCAAGGTCGCAATCGGACTCTTAGCCTGGGCAAAGTATAAAGAAGAAGACTTGAAGACCATGATACCAATGATGTGTCCCCTTCAAGAATCGATTATACCGATGACCTCGAAACCAAGGACGTGCCCTCTTCAAGAAAAGATGATGACAATGATCTTGAAACCAAAGATGTGGCCCCTTCAAGAATCGATGATAAGGATGTTCTTGAAACCAATGAGGTTCTCCCCTTCAAGAACAGGTATATGCATTTCTCTGTGGCATTCTAAAAGCTTTATTTGTCCATAAATTTATACAATCTTCGCCGCTTCTAGGTTTTCATTCATGTTCGTATTCTCTTTTGGGATTTACTAACTGTGTGGTTTACCAAGAATATATCACACTTTCGGTTCAACGAATTCATCTGACGATTTTCCTCTTATATTTGTTCTCCTACGATCATGAGAAATCACTAGAAGTTGGAATGTTTTGAGATTGGTGACTGGTGTGAAATAGATGGGGTTGGAGACCATATCTATGAAACGACCTTCATGATTGACACGATCTGTAGTTTATAGATCGGAGATTTACCTTAGATTCTACATCCAATATGATAACAAAGGCTGATAGTCATCTTAGCATCTTATATGTTATTCTAGTTTTTAATCATGTAAACCTGACCATGTCATGAAGCTTTTTGACTAAAAACTTTTCAGACATTTTCAGGATAAGGGTTCCACATTTTTCAAGCATTAGTCATACATATTGCACTTATATAAAATTGAAGGGCCTCTGCATAAGCCCATATTCCTTGTGAAAAGAAATTAAGGTTTTCCTGCGAAAACATTAAACGTCAAAGTTTGATATTTTTTCCCTGCTCGTGCTTGAAGACTACAGTGTTAATAATTATAGAGTTTACTTTAGGTCAGCCGTTTGCAATTCAATGAGGCAGACGTCTGGACGTGTATGAGAAGTATGTCTATGTCAGAAACACCAGAACAACGACAGACATCTGCAGGCCAACAAGGCAGACGTCTGTGGAAGAACGAAGCCCAATTCAGAGCGCAGACAGACGTCTGCTCAAGTGTGGGTCATACGTCTGTCTTAAGGAGTTGAAGATTTATAGAGTCGGGACAGATGTCTGCCTAAGTGTGGGTTAGACGTCTGCCGTCATGATAACTGCTGTGAATCTTATTTTACCAAATTGTGATTTATCTCTATTTTGGGTAAGATCATGGTTTGCCTATAAAAAGGAACCTCTCATATAATGTTTGTACTACCAAATTAAATCAAAAGAAAAGACTATTGTATTGAGAGGGTGACGGTTTAGATCTATAGAGATTTGAGAGAATCACCCAGGGTTTGCTCGTGATGTACTTGATTCATGATTATAATAGACATTGCAGATTCCGCTCTGCCGGGGATGAGTCATATAGTATATGAACCCCGTTAATAAATCCCATATCTCTTATTTATTTATTCTCGCATCGTTATTAATTTGTCTTTCGTTGTTAATTGCGTAGTTATTGCATGATTTGATTTGTCGCGAGCATTGTTCCGTGTATCGACTTATTTACTCTCCAACAACTGGTATCGGAGCATGGTTAAGAAACCTAGGGTTTTTCAATTCTACGATCTAGATTAACGGTGGGTAACGACTCTTGTGTTCTTCTCCTTACTTTCTTAAATCGTCGTTTTGAAGGCGTTGGTTCAGATCAAGAGAGAAATTGTGTTTTGCTGCGATATAAACGAAAAGATGGCGGAGGATAAGGTAAAGATAGAAAAATTCAATGGTCACAATTATGGTTGGTGGCGCATGCATATGGAGAACTACTTATACCAAAAGGACATGTATTTTTCGTTACTAGGAGAAAGCCCGAGAAGACGACCAATGAAGCATGGAACCTTTTGGATAGGAAAGTCCCGACGACGATCAGATTGTCATTGACTCCGCAGGTGGCCTTTAACATCTCAAAGGAGAAGACAACCATGACGCTAATGACGATATTAGTGAAGTTGTATGAGAAGCGTTAAACATCAAATAAGATATATTTGATGAAGAAGCTTTTTCCACATGAAGATGGTAAAACGTGGTTTGGTGACAGAACGCTTGAATGAATTCAACAGCGTGACGAACCAACTCGAATCATTTTCAATTACGTTTGAAGATCAGGTTCGTGCCCTTTATTTCTATGTTCGTTGCCGGAGAGTTGGGAAAACTTCGTAATGGCGGTTAGCAACTCGATCTCAAGGACTCTCACATTTAATGATATAGTGAGTTGCATATTAAGTGATGAGATGGAGGAAAGGTTATGAGTGAGAGTGAGCGTTGGTTGGTTGTCGTAAGGGGCGTTGGTTGACGGTATTTAGGAATTCTCAATGGAAGATTTTCAAAGGAGCGTTGGTTGTCGTAAGGGGCGAGTTGAGCGGTTCATTGTATTCATTCAATAGGAGCAGTGGAAGTTCGATTACATTAGCGATGGGTTTGGAGATAGATTCAGAGATTTTGTTGTGATGCAAACGATTGGTGGGCTTCAGCGAGAAGAACATGAAAATTCTTCAAGGTAGGGAGCTTCTTTCGGGACTGAAAAAAGTAGAGTTGGGGTTTTGCAAGAGTTGTGTGTGCGGGAAGCAAAGTGCGCTCAGATTTCAGATTGGAGGTGTAGCTAAGAAGACCAAGAATCTAGAAATGGTGCTTACAGATGTATGGGGTCTGACCTCAGTGGAGACTTATGGAGGTAATCAATATTTTGTGACTTTCATCGATGATACAAGCCGGAAGATATGGATATATGCGATGAAGAAGAAGTCTGATATGTTTGGAATCTTCAAACACTGGACTGCGCATGTTGAGAACCAAATGGGGGTTAATGTAAAATGCCTTAAGTCCGATAATGGAGGGAATATTACACACAGGAATTCGAGACGTTTTGCTCGCAGAAGGGTATTCGTCGGTTGAAAACGGTACCGAATAGCAAAATGGCATCGTTGAAAAGATAGATAAGACGATCCTAGAGCGAGTGTGTAGCATGTCCTTGGATGCGGATGTACCAAAATTCCTATGGATAGCAGCCGTCGATGTTGTTTTGTATCTGATCAACAGAACCCCGACAAGTCGCTCGATGAAGATATTCCGGAAAAAAATTGGTCAGGTAAACCTGTTAATTATACGCACCTAAAAGTATTTAGTTGTATTGAATATTCTTTGATTGATAAAGCAGAAAGGAGTAAGCTTGACTCAAAATCTAAGGAGTGTGCTTTCATCAGTTATGGTGGAGATGAGTTCGGATGTAAGATGTGGGATTACACAAGTAAGAAAGTAATACAAAACCGGAATGTCGTCTTTGATGAGCAACACTTGTACACAGAAGAAAAGCAAGCCAAAGATGGTGCAGTATCGAAGTTCGTCGAGTTAGATGGAACTCAGGAGAGCAATCAGGTACCTACGGATGGAGATTAGAACATGGAGGAGATTACAGGATCAGGTTCAAGAACATGGTGACCATGTTCAGCAAGCAGATGTACTAGTTCTGAGGAGATTTACACGAGATAGGAGGCTACCAGATAGACTTGTTACCGACTTTGTTTTGTACATAGATTCGGAAGAGCCCGAATCCCTTGAAAAAACAAGCGACGGTGCTAAAAAGCAGTGCGAGCAAACTATGAATGAGGAGATGGATTTTTTGAAGATGAACCGTACGTGAGATCTAGTGAAGCCCCTTGGATTTTTTGAAGATGAACCGTACAAGTCGAGCCCCGCGGCCGGCTTCTCCCATACCAAAATGAAAATTATGTAATAAATAATTTTGATGTAATTTTTATGAATAAATGTAAGAAAAATGGGCATAAAGCTAAATTTTTGTAAAGCCCATGACTCATGTGCAAAAGAAATGAGCACATGAGGTATGTGATAGGTAAAATGTCATTTGTAAAGCCCAAGGGGCTGTGTAAATTTGTAAGCATATATAAGATAATATGATAATGAAATAAATGACAAGAATCCATTCCCCTAAAAAAATTAGGGTTTATGTGTCTCTTTCTCCTTCCACAAGGTACTAAACTTTCTTCCCCTTTTTTGAATTAAATCAAGAGTTTAACTCTTCTTTTTCCAAAAAGAAATAGCTTTTCACCATAAAACCTTTGAAGGGGAACCCAGATCTCCCATCAAATCTTTAAAAAGGAAGATTTTTAAGTCTCACCACTTTTTCTCCAAGATCTAGCCAATAGAGAAGAGGAAGAAGGAGAGCTATCTCCAAAAATCCCACCTTAGGAAAAATCCAAGGCTCAAAAGAAAATCCAGGGCTCAAGAGAGAAGAAAGGGTCCTCTTTGATCATCTCCAAACATTTCTGGAAGTTCAACTCCATTTATCAAGATCTTTTGGAGTTTAACTCCACAAAAAGAAAACCCCTTTTTAGGAGTTTAACTCCATTTAAAACCTTTTGGAGTCTAACACCACAAATAAAATCCCTTTTAGGAGTTTAACTCCATTCAAAATCTTTCGGAGTTCAACTCCATAAATAAAAATCTTTTCCGGGAGTTCAACTCCTCAATTTGGGGCTAAACCCCTTCTTTCTGCGAGCGCCCAGCACCCACGTGCCGGGTGTGTGAAGCGCGGACGCCTAGTGCCCACACGTCCTTAGGACATTACTCACCGTTTTTTCCTCTTTTTTTCTTTCTTTCTTTTATACACTCCACACTTAAAACACGTCCCCGCTAGAATTTTTTTCTAACGGAGCGCGGCCCTGCACCTCGCAAGGGGGCTGCTAGCCCCCTTGACCCCCAGTATGCTATCCGGGTAGCGGGACCCCCGTAAACTATGCGTAGCCCCCGATACATCCAAGTCCTCTCCAAAACACAACGCACGCACATTGTACATTGAGTTCGCATGACCAGTTTTACTAGTCAATCGGAGGTTCTCTCGCTCCAAAAGCGAGGGGTAATTAACGGCAGCTTAGTCCGAAACTGCCGGAGATTCGGACCCCCACAAGCAATAAACTCTGACCTACTCTAGGCAGGGGGAATTTGTAGTATGCCTGAAAAGTGACGCGTATTTCCCATCTCAATGGGGTGATAAAAAACACCCTACGGATTCTGGCACATCCGGTGGAACCATTTCTCTTCTCATATATTTCGGGTTAAACGTTCATGCGAACTTAATCAACATATACGTCGATCGCCTGTACTGAAATCATGCTTCTATTTGCAGGTTGACAACTTTTGATTGCAATCTCGGACGCAACAAAATGTTTCCAAGGACAAGCTCATCTCTCAACACAGCTCCCATCTCCTACACGATGAAAATGGACCCCAGGACGGTCCTCCCGGCCAGTCTCGGGCGACAGTGGGAGGAGCCGCTACTACCATTTGGCTCTATTCTGTTCATGCCAGCTAACGCTATCCCTGCTCTTCAAGCCCAGGTGATGGATAAACCGGTCTCAAAAGGGAAAAGGCCAAATGTCATGATCGCGAAGGCACCTCATCCTAAGTACAAATTCATTTCCGAATGACTCTACGTTGCTCCAGCTGGGGGCAAGGCTATCAACACCAATAAAGCAATAAGGCATCTCAGGCAAGCTCCAGCGGTGCCCCTGACAACTGCTCAATCGGACATCTTCTTTAAGTTTAACGTCAATCGACTCACGATGGCTTCCTGGATGATGGATGCCCGTCAAACCCTTAAAATCGAGACGCTAAGAAAGAAAAGGCTCGGATACAGAGCCAACAAAAGGGCTATGGCTCCTGCTAGGCTAAACTTCATGAGGTTCCAAGAACAGAGTTACCCCACAATAACAGCTGAATCTGTTGTGAAGCTCGCTAACTCTTTTGAACCGCTGAAATTGGTTCAGAAGAATGCCATGACCGCAAGAGTCAAGAAAGCTACGATCTGGACAGCGCCACCCAAGGACCCAGTCAGACCAACCATCTTCAGTCGCATGTCCTTTCCAGAAGAGAAAAGGCCATGATGATGGTCCGAAAAATCAGCCGCCAAAGATAAAGAGATGGCTGGATATGTGGTCCACACTGTCTACATGGTGGACACACACAGCAAGAGCAAGGACGGGGCCATCACATTTTAAATCCAATCTGGTATGAATATGGCTACCACATTCTAAGACCAGCCTTCTCTGGAAGGTAATGAAAACCCTTCCAATGAGGTCGATAAGCAGAGAGATCTCTCGGTTCATGAGGAGTCGGGCTCGGAAAGCGAAGAGGATCAAATCTTCCGTCCCAAGACCACAGACCAGCAACTTCTCCAAGAGCCCCGAAAGCAGCTCAGAAACAAAGACAAGGAAATGGCCAAGCTCTACTAAAAAATTGACGACTTGACAAATGTGGTCTTACGGCTCACGGCCCACGTTGCCTCTCAATAGGGCTATGCTTATAAATCGGGAAACGGTGTTCCAAAACAGATGACGCCTATTCCTCAAATCCAAATGTGGGCGAGCCGTATGAAAGTCGGCCGCATCCTATCTCGGGAAATGTCTTGACTACCAATGACAACAACCCGCTAACGCAAGCTCAAATCATGAATTTGGTCGCTAACAAAGTCAAAACATTAGTAACCGAAACTGAAGCGCTAAAAGATATCAGTCGTAGTCGGAGACCATATCCTGCTCGGTATGATCTGGTAGAGTTTCATGGTGTCTATGTCATCCCCAAGTTCGGAAGATTCGATGGGACGGGAAATGCGAATCAACACATCGCCCACTTTAAAGCCTCATGCGGGAATACCGGGGGCAATGATGCACTTCTTCTCTGCCAGTTTGTTAATAACCTGACGGATGTCGCTTTCGACTGGTATGCGAGCATACCGGATGGTTTCGTTACTACTTTCGTCCAAATCGAATCTCTGTTCCGACAAAAGTTCATGAGTGTCAGCGATAAGATCACCATTTCCGACTTTGTAAGGACCAAGCCAAAGAACAACGAAAGCAACACAAATTTTATAACCCGATGGCGTAATCTCTCCGTTAAATGTGAACCGCCGATAGGGCGGGACCAATTTATCAGCCATCTCGTCGAAAATCTCAATAATTGGATGGCCCCGTTTCTATGCACCGCGGGTCTCAAAACATTCCAAGAGCTGACCAGGAAAGTTTAGATGTTGGAGCGCTCAAAGCAGGAGTTCTCCTCTGATTCCCAAAATAATAATAGGTTCTGGAGAAACCGAAAGGACGATAATCGCAAAGGCGGAAATTTCGACGATGCTAAATCGTTTAACACTTCGGCTGATCGAAATAGGCAAGGGACAAGCGGGCCCAATGTCAACAAACCTCGAAAGCCATTGTTGGGAGGGGGAGGAGAATCGCTTTTGAAAGAGAAACTGGATAAGGTCTATTCTTTCAGAAGGGACAAAGTCCGTAAAATATTCAAAGATACCCTAAGAAACGGTCTACAATTGCCAGAATCAAAGAGATCATAAGAAGCGAATATGACCGACGACCCCAAATATTGCCCCTATCACAGAGTGATAGGTCATGTTATTGAAGACTGCTTTATCTTTAAAAATTGAGTCAAAAAGCAATATAAGGCAGGAGAAATAGAGTCGTCTAAAGGCGTGTTAGCAAACAATCAAGCTGCGACCGCCGATTTCAAACAAACGGAGACCGAAGCTCTTCGGGAATCTGCTGCTCTCAATCGTCTGCCTTTTTTTAGAAAGGAGCGGGCTAAGGCAACAAGCCAAAAGCCCAACGAGCAATGTTACCAATGAAGAGGCAGTAGACGGGTACACAATCCATACGATCTACATGGTGAAGCCCAGAAAAACAAGCCCTCTTAGGCGTCGTACTCATGACAATGACGTGGCTGTTGCTACCCATCATCGGCTCGGTCTAAATGATGAAGAGCCCGCTCAAGCCATTAAGCCAAAGGAACCCGTGGTTCTTACTGAATCAAGCTCGGGCAGTAAGGATGACCCAGTTATCATGCCCAGAACTATAGAACAAGTATTATTCCAATGGATTCAAAGACAGCTTCAGGACAGGGACGAGAAGATGGCCAAGGTCCATTCCAAAGTCGACGAGCTGGCAAACGTCGTGGCAGATCTCATGACCCAAATCGCCCGATTGCAATTACAACAAAATGAAATTTTGGTTCATGAGCCAGGGATTGATATCCGGAAGAAGCCAACCGACACTCCCTCCAGCCCAAGAGCGGAACACTTTTGTGAAAAACAGTCGCGGTCAGCTTCCAGTCTCTCCGATACATACACTGAATGGGCTAAGCGGACAGTAGGTGAACCAAAAACTGATCGGCCTCAAGGACCAGCATTAGGAAAGACACCTACTCTAATGGAGAGAAAGAAGAAAGTATATTCCTACAGGAGGGATGAAGTCCGCAAAATATTCGAGGACGCCTTGAATAACGGTCTGCAACTGCCTATTTCAAAGAGGCCACATGAAATGAACATGACCGGTAATCCCATATACTGCCCATATCATAGAATGGTGAGTCATACTATTGAAGACTGCTATATTTTCAAAGATTGGGTGGAGAACAATTACAAGTTTGGGAAAACCTCACAGTCCTCGGATGTACAGGCAAGCCACAAAGGTACTGTCGGGACCCGGTTCTTCCTCACGGAACAAAGTGCCACACGAAACAAAGTGCCATGCCAAGTGTCATGCCAAAGGGGGCGGGGGCCACCTCTTGAATCCGTGAAGGACACCTCTTGAATCCGTGGGACCCACTGTGGAACAATGGGGAATAATACATTCCGAAAGAGGGCAGATCAGGAATTATAAATGAAATGATACCACTTTTCAATACAGAGGCGCCTTTTAAGTGAACCGGCACTATAGGAGATTGAGAACTCGGTAGTTAAGCTTGCTCGAGCCAGGGAAGTTCTGGGATAGGTGACCTCCTGAGAAGTGGCCCCTGCTCGGGTCTGGTTCGTCCTTAAGGACATAATAGTACGGTTTCGGCCAGACGGACAATACTCTCTGTATTGGGGGTGGGGTGTAACAAAATGGTATCAGAGCTGGTCTCTTAATAGTAGGTCTGTGGTTCGCAGACGAAACATTGTTCAAAGGTGGGGAGAATGTCGGGACCCGGTTCTTGCTCATGGAACAAAGTGCCACGCCAAGTGTCATGCCAAGAAGGTGGGGGCCACCTTTTGAATCTGTGAGACCCACTGTAGAACAATGAGGAATAATACATTCCGAAAGAGGGCAGATCCGGAATTATAAATGAAATGATACCATTTTTCAATACAGAGATGCCTTTTAAGTAAACCGGCACTATAGGAGATTGAGAACTCCGTAGTTAAGCTTGCTTGAGCCAGGGAAGTTCTGGGATGGGTGACCTCCTGGGAAGTGGTCCTTGGTCGGGTCCGGTTCGCCCCGTAGGACAAAACCATGCGGCTTCGGCCAGAGCGGACAATACTCTCTGTATTGGGGTTGGGGAGTGACAGCTACGGTCATCTACACAGCTCCGCCAAGATCAAAATTCGAGGAGCTGGGATAAGCAAACACATAGGACCACCACGTCGTTAAACTGGGGGTAAAAAAATTGTGTGAATAAAAGAAAAGCTGAAATGATGGAGCAACCGCGAATGAATAGCCGAAATGATAGGACAATCACGATCTTCGCGATAAGAAAAGCTGAAATAATAGAGCAATCGCGGTAAATAAAAAATATAAATAATAAATAATAATAAAAAACCTTCAAAGACGAATGATGAGTCACTCATGAAACCATACTTTAGTTTTAGCGATACAGACGCTGACAAAATTTCAAATCCCTAAATATCCCAAAGGCGAATGATGAGTCGCTCCTGATATCATATTCCAGTATAGCGATGCAGACGTCAACCAAAGTTCAAATTCCTAAAATTCTCCTTGCCCTACGTCCAGTCCCCAAATGGACTACCATATAGAATCCACGGGCTCAAATAATTCTCATCACAAGCCCCGCGGCCGGTCTCCGCCATCAGAATTATGCTCCATTTAGGAAGACCCACTCATGTGTCCTCACGATATATGAGGAGAACAAAACTTACGAGATTCTCTCGACTCGTAAGAAAACACCTTCGTGGGATCCTTACGACTCACAAAGGAAAAACACACTTAGGGGTCCTCACGGACTCCTAAGGAGAAAATACACCTACGAGGTCCTTTCGACTCGTAGGAACAAAATGCTTTTATGGGATCCTTACGGCTCATAAAATTGGAAAGCCTCAGGGGATAGGGAACTAAATCTGTCTCCTAAGACATCGCTCCCCAATAGGCAAAGGCAAATGATGAATTGCTCCTGACACATGTGCTCCAGTGTTAGCAACGCTAATGTCTACCCAAACCCTAAAATTCCAAACTTTCGATCCAATAGACCCCTAAGTCTTTAAACTGGGAACAGATAACCTCTAGTTGTTAAACTGGAAACAGATGACCTCTAAGTTGTTAAACTGGGAACGAGGGAAATCCTCTCATGGCAAATGATGATCGCTCCTGGTACCATATTCCAGTGTATCGATGCTGATGCCAAACCAAAACCAAAATCCTGAAATCCTCTCATGGTAAATGATAATTCGCTCCTGGTACCGTATTCCAGTGTAGCGATGCAGATATCAACACAAATCCCGTGTTCTCTACGGTAAATGAAGATTCGCTCCCGGTACCATATTCCAGTATGGCGATACTGACGCCAAACAAAAACCCAAATTACAAGTCTCATGCTCAAAAACCCCGCTGGACGGATAAGAAACTCCTAAATCAAATCAAATTATCAAGTCAACCAACGACCTTCCCGTCGGAATCATGCTCCGTCTCGGAATCAAGTCGACCAACGATCTCCCCGTCGGAATTAAGCTCCGCCTCAGAATCAAGTCAACCAGCGACCTCTCTGTTGGAATTATGCTCCGTCTCGGAATCAAGTCAACCAGCGACCTCCTCGTCGGAATCAAGCTCCGTCTCGAAATCAAGTCAACCAACAAGCTCTACGTCGGACTCATGTTTCGTCTCAGAATGTACCCCGTGCCGAAATCATGTTTCGCCTCGGAGTATCTGCTTTCCCTGTCGGAATTATGCTTCGCCTGGGAATCAACCTATTCATCGGAACTATGTTTCGTTCAGAATATCAACCTCTGCGTCGGAATTATGTTTCATCTCAGAATGTGCCTCGTGTCAAAATCATGGTTCGTCTCGGAGTATCTGCCTTCCCTATTGGAATTATGCTCCGTCTCGGAATCAAGTCAACCAACAAGCTCTGCGTCGGAATCATATTTCGTTTTAGAATGTACCCTGTGTCGAAATCATGCTTCGCCTTGGAGTATCTGCTTTCCCTGTCGGGATTATACTCTGCACCTCGGAATAATGCTCCGACCCCCGGAATTATGCTCCGCTCTCCAGAATGATGCTCCGACCCCGGAATTATGCTTCGCAAATCGGAATGGTGCTCCGAATCATTCTCCCGGAAGGATGCTCCGCCCCTAGAATGATACTCCACCACAAAGTCAAACTTCTGCCGAACAAGATTCATCAATTTCATGCATACAACCCATACACGCGGTGTGCATTTATTGATGAGGGGCACTTTGTTGGGATCAAAAATTACACCCATGTTGACCAAGTCAAAGTCAAAGTCAACTCCAAGCTAGGAGGGCCCAAACCTAGGTCAAGTGGGCCCAAGCTCAAGTTGAGCCCCGCGGTCGGCCGCCCCCATGCCAAAATGAAAATTATATAATAAATAATTTTGATATAATTTTTATGAATAAATATAAGAAAAATGGGTATAAAGACAAATTTTTGTAAAGCCCATGGCTCATCTGCAAAAGAAATGAACACATGAGGCATGAGATGGGCAAAATGTCATTTTGTAAAGCTCAAGGGACCATGTGTAAATTTGTAAGCTTATATAAGACAATATGATAATGAAATAAAGGATAAGAATTCATTCCGCTCAAACTTAGGGTTTCCGTGCCTCATTTTCCTTCCTCAAGGTTCTAAACGTTCTTCCCCATTTTTGAATTAAATCAAAAGTTTAACTCTTCTTTTTCCAAAAAGTAAAACCCTCGAAGAGGAACCCAGATCTCCCATCAAATCTTTAAAAAGGGAGATTTTTAAGTCTCATCCCTTTTCTCCAAGATCCGGCCAATAAAGAGGAGTAAGGAGACCCATCTCCAAAAATCCCATCTTGGGAAAAATCCCCTCAAGAGAAGATCTAGGGCTCAAGAGAGAAGAAAGGGGTCCCCCTTGATCATCTCCAAAGATTTCTGGAATTTCAACTCCATTTGTCAAGATCTTTTGGAGTTTAACTCCACAAATAAAACCCTTTTTTAGGAGTTTAACACCATTCAAAATCTTTTGAAGTCTAACATCACAAATAAAACCCCTTTAGGAGTTTAACTCCATTCAAAATCTTTCGGAGTTTAACTCCATAAATAAAATTTCTTTCCGGGAGTTCAACTCCTCAATTTGGGGGTGAGCCCCTTCTTTCTGCGGGCGTCCAACGTTGCCCACGCGCCGGGGGCGTGAGGTGCCGGCGCCCACGCCCACACGCCGGTGTGCCGGGCGCCCGGCGCCCGGCGCCCGGCGCCCGGCGCCCGGCGCCCGGCGCCCACACGTCCTTAGGACATTACTCGCCTTTTTTTTTCTCTTTTCTTCTTTCTTTCTTTCTTTCATACACTCTACACTTAAAACACGTCCCCGGCTCCCCGCTAGTAAAAAAAACTTTCTAACGGGTCGCGGCCCAGCATCCCGTAAGGGGGCTGCTAGCCTTCTTAACCCCCAACCCGCTATCCGGGTAGCGGGACCCCTGTAAACTATGCGTGGTCCCCGATACATCCAAGTCCCCTCCAAAACACAACACGCGCACACTGTACATTGAGTTCGCATGACCAGTTTTACCAGTCAATTGGAGGTTCTCTCGCTCCAAAGCGAGGGGTAATTAACGGCAGCTTAGTCCGCGGCTGTCAGAGATTTGTATCCCTACAATTAATAAACCCCGGCCTACCCTAGGCAGGGGGAATCTGTAGTACGCCTAACAAGTGACGCGAATTTCCCATCTCAATGGGGTGACAAAAAACACCCTATAAATGTCCCTAGTCGTGAGAGTATCGAGACCGGGCATCGATATTCCGGAGTAGACTGGTGTATATGTTTCTAGACCCCGACGAGGGCGATGATTGGTCCCACAGTCATTGGTCTTTTGCACTTGAGATAGTATACAAGTGTTCACTGGGGGTGAGTACACTGGACGGACTCGTCGGAAACATGCTAGATGGTATTATACTTATTGTCAGATAGCAGTTCTCAGGTGACATGAGTACAGCTTAGTCCTTCGACCTGAGATCGTCATTTGTATCCTGTGAGTTCCTGCTTTGATTACTACCCTACCACGGCTCAAAAGAATTATGCAAACAAGTTTTAGTTGGGTACAGTCCCGAGCCACATGGAAGCAGTGAACGGATCGTCGGGGATCCGTCTTTCCCGGTATTGGGGGTTGATGTCGCGCTGTGCACGGGTGACCATCACCAGAAATCCTTGGCTAAGGTGGAAGAGAATTGCTGATTTGGATCAGTAGTTTCTCAGTGGGTGATGGGCTTCACAACGACACGAAATATCTTGTTATTAGGGGTCTGATTTTATCCACCCCTAGACCCGATATGCGATATTCTTAGACGAAGAGACCAGATTGTACGGAGATTATCACAGATAGGCTCGGTAGGGATCCGGATGAGTTTGCTCGTCGGCTTTCCTTTTCTACAGGTACCCGGATAGCCGTTACGCACACCTAGTGCCGCTGACATGCTTGTGGTTATAGATTTATGCAGCAACTCACTGCCGGCGTACTGTCGAGTCTTTAGAGTCCCACACAGAGAGTTTTCTTAGTTCAGGCGAAATGATGTAGTAGCCGTATTTTGATACGTGCAGGGTTCTGATCGAATGATTGTACTAGTTATCCGGACTTTCGATCGGACGGTTGATAATACTAGTCGGCTTAGGATTGGGCCGGATTATTAAATCAGGTATTGATTTAATAATTTACGTATATATATAATATATATATATATATATTTCGATATGTATATTATAGTATTATGTTCTTTGTGTTATTCTATTTTTTTGGGTATTCGTATTTTGATACGAATACAGGTATGTATATACAGTTGAGTGTATTCTGTATTTATACGGAAAATATTCTAGAAGGTAGACACCTCATTTTGGTTTATCCATCTATTAATTTAAATGGAAATGAGGTGTAAAGGTAGTGAAGAGAGAATGGTGAGAACCATGCTTAAATAGTGTTGAAAATGAATTGAAAATTCATTTGTGCAAACTATTCAAGTATGGTTGTTTTATTTTATTTGGAAAATGATTTTTACAAAACCATGCTTCATATTATACTCTCATTTTGGATGTTGGAAGAAGACTTGTTTTTTTTTCATGAAAAACTTTCTCACCATTTGCCTCATCTCTTTTCACTAGCCTTTCTTGAGGTCCTCCTTCTTCTTGATCATTGTTGGGATCAAAAATTACACCCTGGTTGACTAAGTCAAAGTCAACCCCAAACCAAGCGAGCCCAAGTTCAGGCTAAGTGGGCCTATACCCAAGTCAAGCCCGAACATGAAGCGACCAGCCTCCCCCATGTCAAGAAGAAAATTATGTAATAAATAAGTTTGATATAATTTTCATGCATGAATGTAAGAAAAATAGGCATAAAGCCAAATTTTTGTAAAGACCAGACTCATGTGCAAAAAAAATGAGCACATGAGGTATGAGATGGGCAAAATACCATTTTGTAAAGCCCAAGGGGCTATGTGTAAATTTGTAAGCCTATATAAAGCAACATGATAATGGGGAAAAAAAAAAGAATTCATTCTCCCCAAAAATTCTAGGGTTTCTGTGCCTCCTCCTTCCTCAAGGTTCTAAACCTTTTTCTCTTTTCTGAATTAAATCAAGAGTTTAACTTTTATTTTTCCAAAAAGAAATAGTTTTTCACCATAAAACCCTTGAAGAGAAACTCGGATCTTCCATCAAATCTCTAAATTGGGAGATTTTTAAAGCTCACCCCCTTTTCTCCAAGATCAAGTCAACAGAAAGGAGGAAGAAGGAGACCCATCTTCAAAAATTCCACTTTAGGAAGATGTAAGGCTCAAGAGAAAACCCAGGGCTCAGGGGAGAAGAAAGAGGTCCCCTCTGACCATCTTCAAAAATTTCTATGAGTTTAACTCCATTTGTTGGAGTTTAACTCCACAAACAAAACCCTTTTTAGGAGTTTAACCCCAGATTTATACATAATCCCTGTTAGGAGTTCAATTCCAAAACCCTTTGGAAGTTCAACTCCCAACCCAGGAGCTAAGCCCCTTTTCCGCTGGTGTTTCCAGCGACCGCGTGCCGCGCACGTGACCCGCTGGCGCCAAACCGTCGCGTGCAGAGCACGTAACCCACAGGCGCCCATCGGTCGTGTGCAAGGCACGTGACCCGCGGACGCCCAGCGCCCACGCGCCAGGCATGCAACCCGCGGGTGCCAAGCGCCCACGTGCTATGCACGCGTCTTTAAGATGTTCAAAGACAACAAAACAGATCCAAGACACCGTACAATCGAGAAAGAGTCGATTGAGCCCATCTTTTATAAAGATGGATCGGGAATACTTTCCCTCAAAACAAGACAAGGAAAATATTCAATCTTGTCATGAAATATCAAGTGATGACACTTCTATTGGCTATAGTGTCGTCAAGTCAATTATTGTAATCGCAGGCACGCGATTGTGATGATTAAGGGAGAACCTATACGGGTAGAATAGTCTTACTCAAAATAATAGTATGCTATCCGGTTTGTCTTTATCATCATGTACATGCATTATGCGGTATTACATATCCCTATCACATGTTGCTAGAGCCCATATGATTCTTGCTTGACTACCAGCGTTATGATGGCGGTCATACATGAGGGGGATGGGTAGTCCATAAGTACATCCTTAAATGTCCCTAGTCATGAGAGTATCGAGGTTGGACATCGATATTCCGGAGTAGACTGGTGTATACGTTTCTAGACCCCGACGAGGGGCGATGGTTGGTCCCACAGCCATTGTTCTTTCGCACCTAAGATCGTATACAGGTGTTCACTGGGGGTGAGTACACTGGACGGACTCCCCGGAAACATACTAGATGGTATTATACCTATTGTCAGATAGCAGTTCTCAGATGACATGAGTATAGGTTAGTCCTTCGACCTGAGATCGTCATTTGTCTCGTGTGAGTTCCTACCGTGCTTTGATTACTACCTTACCACGGCTCAAAGGAGTCGTACAAACAGGTTTTAGTTGGGTACAGTCCCGAGCCATATGGAGGCAGTGAACGGATCGTCGGGATCCGTCTCTTTCGGTATTGGGGGTTGATGCCGCACTGTGCACGGGTAGCCATCACCAGAAATCCTTGGCCAAGCTAGACGAGAATTACTGGTTTGGATCGGTAGTTTTTCAGTGGTTGATGAGTTTCATACCGACACGAAATATCGCGTTATTAGGGGTCTGACTTTATCCACCACCTAGACCTGATATGCAATACTCCTAGACGAAGAGACCAGACTGTACGGAGATTGTCACAGATAGGATTAGTAGGGATCCGGATGAGTTTGCTCGTCGGCCTTCCTTTTCGACAGGTACCTGGGTAGCCGTTACGTACAGCTAGTGCCGCTGACGTGCTTATGCTTATGGATTTATCCAGTAACTCACTGCCGGCGTACTGTTGAGTCATTAGAATCCTACACAGAGGGTTTCTCTGGTTCAGGCAAAATGATGTAGTAGCCGTATTTTGATACGTGCAGGGTTCCAATCGAATGATTGCACTAGTTACCCGATCGGACGGTTGATAGTACTAGCCGGCTTAGGATTGAGCCAGATTATTAAATCGGGTATTGATTTAATAATTTACGTATATATTTCGATATGTATATTCTAGTATTATGTTCTTTGTGTTATTTTATCTCTTTGGGTATTCATATTTTGATACGAATACGGGTATGTATATACAGTTGAGTTATTTCATATTTATATGGAAAACATTTTAGAAGGTGGACATCTCATTTTGGTTTATCCATTTATTAATTTAAATGGAAATGAGGTGTAAAGGTAGTGAAGAGAGAATGGTGAGAACCATGCTTGAATGGTGTTGACAAATGAATTGAAAATTCATTTGTGCAAACTATTCAAGTATGGTTGCTTTATTTTATTTGGAAAATGGTTTTTACAAAACCATGCTTCATATTATATTCTCATTTTGGATGTTGGAAGAAAACTTAACTGTCTCACCATTTGCCTCATCTCTCTTCACTATCCTTTCTTGAGCTCCTCCTTTTTCTTCTTGATCATCTATCCAACCATCTCATGTGTTAAGAACTAAGGATGGATGAGAGATAGAAATACACTAAGAACAACTCACTACATCCTAAACATTCTAGATTAGCAACCTAGAGTTCCTAGTTACTCCACTAGATTTTTAGTGTGGAGCTAGAGCCATAAACTACATCTCTTGGGTGGATCATTTTCGACGGAGGAAGACCGGCGGTCAAGCTCGATCAAGGAGACCTCAAGAAGCTAAGAAAGAGGGTAGAAGACCGAAGGACACTGGTTTTTTGGTAAAATATTCTATCATAGTAGCTAGAACATCTTTTAGCTTGCTAGTTTCATATTTGGTTTCGATTCTAGGTAGTTGTTTCTAGCGCCAAAGTTTTACACCAGAAATTTTCGTTCCGCAACGGCCGCGGTCGACGGCCAGGGCGCTAGGAACCCCAACACAAACTCAGTTAAGAGTTGTGCTCGACAACTCAAGAGCAGAAGGATGAGATGGCAAGCGTGGCTTATGCATCTGCGGTAGGAAGTTTGATATATGTAATGGTGAGTACGAGATCGGATATTGCACATGTAGCGGGAGTTGTGAGCAGATATATGCAAAACCCAGGAAAGGAATATTGGTTGCAGTGAAGTGGATTTTGAGATATCTAAAGGGTACGTCAAGTCATTACTTATGTTTCGGGGGCGACTCTCAAAAGGTGTAAGGTTACGTTGATGCAGACTATTCGGATGATCGAGATAGCGGGAAGAGAACAACGAGATACGTATTTACAGTTTGGGAAACAACGGTATGTTGGGTTTCTCAATTGCAAAAGCTGGTGGCATTGTCAACGACGGAGGCTGAATACATGGCGATCACAGAATCCAGTAAGAAGATGATATCGTTGCAAGGGATGCTTGAAGAATTGGGGAATAAACAAGACTTCAATACCTTATGGAAGGATAACCAAAGTGCGATACATTTGACGAAGAACACGACATATCACTCTCGGAAGAAGCACATTAAGGTGCGATACCATTTTATTCGCATAGCGATAGAAGATGACGAGTTGACACTGCAAAAGATCGCAGGAGAAAAGAATCTGGCGGATATGTTCACCAAGGTTGTAGACAGAGACAAACTGGATTTCTGTTGCAGGTTGGTGAATTTCTCCATGAAAATCTGATGAGAAGGGAGTAGAGCGGAGTCGTGTGAAGTCTACCAGCGTTGGAAATTAAGGCTGAAATATCTTCAAGTGGGAGATTGTTAATAATTATAGAGTTTACTTCAGGTTAGGTTAGACGCCTGCAGTTCAATGAGGCAGACTTTTGGACGTGTGAGAAGCATGTCAGAAACACTAGAGTAATGACAGACGTCTGTAGGCCAGCAAGGCAGATGTCTGTGGAAGAACGAAGTCCAATCTAGAGCGCAGGCAGACGTTTGCCCAAGTGTGGGTCGGACATCTGTCTTAAGAAGCTGAAGATTTATAGAGTTGGGATAGACGTATGCCCAAGTGTAGGTCATACGTATGCCGTCGTGATAACTGCTGTGAATCTTATTTTACCAAATTATGATTTATATCTATTTTGGATAGGATTAGAGTTTGCCTATAAAAAGGGACCTCACATATAATGTTTGTACTGCCAAATTAAATCAAAGACTATTGTATTGAGAGGTTGGAGGTTTAGATCTAGAGAGATTTGAGAGAAATCTTTTAGGGTTTGCTCGTGGTGTACTTGATTTAAGATTATAATAGACATTGCAGATTCCGTTCTGCCGGGGACAACCATACGGTGGGTGAAGCTCGTTAACAAATCGCTCATCTCTTGTTTAATTCTTATTTATTTATTCTTGCTTCGTTATTGTTAAGATATGTGAATTAAAATAGTCCCATGTCGAAAAAACTATAAGAGTTATATGGGTATAAAATATAAAATGGACCAAATCTCAACAAGACTTGAGTCTTATCTTTGGAACCCACTAATATCAAAAGCCCGTGTACGCTCACAGATAAAATATACAGTAGCACCCCCTCGAAACTTAACTTGGTATCAAAGCTAGGTCATCGCATCTCTACCTTGCGCCCTCTGTGCTCGAAGCAACAGCGACTGCGCCCTTGAGCCCGCGCATTCTTGCGTCCTCGCAGAGTCTGACCTCTATACGAACTAAACGATCTACATGCAACGTCACCGGTACGTGAAGAGGATGTTAAGATATATGAATTAAAATAATAGTTCCACATTGGGAAAATTATTAAAGATACATAAGTATAAAATATAAAATGGGTCAAATCTCAACAAGACTTGAGTCTTATTATTGGAACTCACTTATATCAAAGTCCGTGTACATTCAAAAGATAAAATATATAGTCGCACCCCTTCAAAACTTAACAGTTGTTAATTTGTCTTTCGTTGTTAATAGCGTGGTTGTTGTTATTATGTGATTTGGTATGTTGCGAGCATTGTTCCGTATATCGACTGACTTGCTCTCCAACAGAAAGGACTTTTCATCATTTTGAACAGATGTGGAACTAATAAAGATTTAGATGTGTGCCTGTCAGTTGACCTGCGGGGAAAATTCATACAAAGATTCACATAGACATTTGTGCACGTGCGTGCATCCGTGCCTGCTTCATATATCGCTTTTCAGGAATTTGTGTGCCATGTCCATAGCCCGTAGAAACAATTCTTTGTAATTTCATGTAAAAAAGATTTACCAAAAGACGGTCTTTCTTGGAAATGCTTTTGAGATACTTTCAGTAGCTTAAAAGTTAAATTAACCATCACATATGACTAATTGTATCAGGATCCTTGGTATTAACAACTATTGTTCAATTTCCTCCATCACATCCTTTTGGGCCATCTCTAGTTCTCCTTGCTCCACCATCTATCATGTTACTCCTAATTAGGTCATTTAGTGACCTGCATCGAACGTGTCAAACTATGACAAATGGTTTCATCATTTTATTCTTAGAGGGGAGCATTGTGTAACCTTTTTCTAACGCCTTCATTAGTTATTCTATTTCTTTCAGTATTTCTACTCATTAATTCAACATTCCTATTTGGGTATTCATTTTATTTTGAAGCGCACGCACACCCGCATGCATACACTCACACACTTCCCTCTCTTTTCCACACTGCAAAAAAAATAAAAACAATGGCGATATTCGTTTATTATTCCAATTGGTTCTTCCACATTTTATTCTCAAATGGGAACTATTTCCAACTTCTTCTAGTACATTCATTATCTATTCTATTTCTTTGAGTTTTGCAACTCATCCATTCTTTTAAGTACACTCATTTTTAGAGATATTTTAAATTTCCAAACATGATAATTGTAGTTGTCTAATTTACTTGTCGATATCAGGATTCACGGAACGATGCTATAATTATAGAAGCACGCATCCGTCTTGTTATTCTCGAATGATCACACATTCTTCTCGATTTCACATTGACATCGTTATTGATCTTCAATACCCAAAATGTCACTCTTAGGCCACTTCTAGTGAAAATTGGCAATATGCACATTCTAGTAATTCCTTTCACAAATTTGCTAAAGTCGCATTCCTAATAATTTCTCCTCATCAACTTAAAATTACAGTTCATTCTTTCACTGCTTTGAAAATTTTCTCGCACAGCATGTTTGCGGTTTTTGCAAACCCAAAGGAAAGCCCTACTAGTTTAGCTCCATATTTACCTGGAGGTGTCATTGACCATATTCTCTTATTTGGATAAGAAATCTCTTGTCAGGTTAATGCTTGTATCAAAGGAATGGAACATGCCGGTTAGTGCTGCTCGATCTCATTTGCCAATCAATGTTTTTTTCTATGGTATAGTTGTTCGAGATGTTAGAAGAGATGGGTCTCTCCATAACAATTTGGATTTTCTTAAACTTGACTGCACTGGAACCGCAACTCTGTGTGCTCCCTTTGGAATTGGACATGGTTGACTTCTCCTTGATTAATGTAATGGCCTGCTGTTGTATTATAATGTAGATACCTCTAAAGATTGTGTATCTAATTCCATGAACAAGTTCACTGCAGATGTTCCTCGAAGTTTAATCAGATGTAAAGAAAATTCATCAATATATTCTGGAATAGCATTTGATGGGCCAAGGTACCGAGTCATATCAATTTGGATATTGGAAGATAAAACGCTTCATGTTCAAATATTTTCCCCACAATGCCGATGAGGCTTTTAAACCGGCACAGTTAGAGGCACCGGACTCTCAGATCTGTCATGCGTTCTTTAGAAAAGAACAATTCCGCCTTTTTCCTGCCATTGGCTTGTGATATACATAGTGAAAGATGAAACTTGCAGATTATTGTGGTTGCCTCATTGCTGCTATTCATCCAGTTATCCAAGATGCATGTGGCAGTCTGAAGGCAGGCTATTTACGGTTTTGGGGATCATGGTCGCGGATTCGAAATAAGGGAACTTATTACTGCTGAGGGTAATCACCATCGGTTTAATGAAAGTGAAAGAATACATTGGCCTGTAAAAGAATCCTACTTGCTTGAGGACTTGGTGCCTCTATACCCTGAAGTATTTAAAGCGGCCTCTAATGACATGGACGACCTTGATTTCCACCCTTGTGCTTTTAATGATGATTTTCAGATATTGTATATATCTACCTGGATCAATTGTTGCTTACTATCTCAGAACATGAACATTTTCAAAGGCGTTCACTTTTTCGGATGGCGGGGAGACTGGGACATACTCGATTTGGCCGTATTGTTTTCGTCCTTAGCCTTGCAACTTTCTTAGAGAAGCTTCCCTGTGCTTTGAATAGCATTCCGGTATATGTTCACGGAGGATGCTATAATGGTTTCAGTGAAGGGAAGAGTTTCTATGTCATGGAAATGTAGGTTGATTTGATGAAATTGGATTCATTTTGATTTTGTCACTTGCTTGACTATTTTTCTATATATATTTGGAAGAAATTTGGCTGAAATTTTCTTGGTGCGGCTACTAGATATCAATTAGATTTTCTCCGGTAATCCTGCAGATTAAGTAATTGGGTGTATTAATTTGTGTGTGGAATAATGTCCTCAGTATATATACTGCAAGGGCAAGTTTGTGAACCCTCAGTACATTATAATATAATTAGAATAATAGGATAACTGAAAAAAAAAACAGAAAAGTTTTAAGATATTTGAAAATTTATCGATTTCCAACTGCTATATTATACAAAGTATGAAAACCAGAAGTAGATGGAATAATTTTGATATTTTTGATTGCTTTATTGTAGGTAAATATCGAAAAACCTAAACCAAGGAAATTATAATATGTTTGAAAATTACGTGATTTTTGTATGCTACATGATGCAAAATATTATCATATGGAAGAAAACAAAAAAATTTGAGATTTTTAAAAATTTCACGATTTTGATGTGATATAGAATGCAAAATACCAAAAAATCGAAGAAAGCGGAAAAGTTTTGAAGCTTTCACAATTTTTATGTGTGTAAGCAAAATATTGAAAAGCCGAATAAAATCAAATTCTTTTTAAGATTTTTAAAATCTCACGATTTTGTATGCTAACGGCAAATCGGAAGGGATGACCTGATGAGTATGGTGATGACCGAGAGCAGATGAGGACGAATAACTTTCAGAACAGAAACGTATGACATTTTTGTGTTATTATTCTAATAAATGTGATTTAGGGCAGGAATAAGGAGTAATGAATGCTTTTGTGCTGAATGAATCAAAGGGGATGCATGGGAGCCAAATTGAGCCATTAGCATGCAAAGTGTGTGGCACAGCAATTCAAATTGGTACAAATAGATGCAAAATTATTCAAGAAAACACAAAATGAATCCAATTGAATCGAAACTATCAGCGGTGCCAATGTAACAGTACTCAAAATCAATGTAATGGATCTCTTTCTCTTTTACATATGGATGGATTTGTTTCGCAGAAATGGGAGGTTTTGGAAATTAGTAGAGCCAGGTATGATTTTTTATATAGATAGATATATCTCTAGGGTGGAGAGAAGTTAATACTTTATTTGAAGCTATCATTTTCCTGCTTTATTTTTCATTTTTCTATTTTTTTATGTGTAGGTCTCTACGGTCGCATCTGTCATACCGGGATGTAGTGCAATCACAAGGCAACTTAAATTTGAAACGGACACTCTTCATTGAGCATAACAATAACCAATACCAAAACAGGAACGAAAAAAATCCCTTTAAGGAAAAGAAGGAATTGTCATCATGTAAAGATCAAATGGCAGCTTCGGCAGGTATCTTTACGCATGATGTTTTCACTGTGTCCTTGAAGCCGGGGCAAAAGAATTGAAGAACAACCGTGTTATTTATCATTATCCGAATTGATATGACTTGGTACTGTTGCCCATAAAATACTAAACCGAAATATCTTTCCCGCAATAACTCCGGAAATTTTCAGGAAGACCCACATGGACCTCATTAATGAGATCATATACACAACGTTCAAGACAGTCCCCTATCTCATATAACAACATGAATCGAGGAGAAACCAATCACGTCCAATTCCATACGGAGCACGCAGAGTTGTAGCTCCAGTGGAATCAAGTTTAAGAAAACTCGCACCGTTAAACACGAGCTTATCTATACTAATATCTTGGAAAACAATACCAGAGAAAGAAACTTTAATTGGTAAATGAGATCGAGCAGTAACCAGCATGTTCAATTCCTTTGAGACAAGCTCTAACATTACAAGAGATTCCTTTTCCAAAAAAGAGAATATAATTGATGACGTCTCTAGGTAAATACGAAGTAAACTAGCACAACTTTCCTTTGGGTCTGCATAAACCGCAAATAATGTCGAGTTAGAAATTTTTCTGTTATGAATATAATTAGTTTTAATCCCACATCGGCTATAATAGGAGATGTGGTCTATTATCCTCTCTCTCTATATATATGTAGTATGTACTCATGAATTATTATATCAATAAATTATTTTCTTTTTGATTCTTTTCATGGTATCAAAGCTCAGAAAAGAATTGAGAGGAAAGCCTAATTTCTCAAATCTTAATCCTAATTTCCTCAACCGCCGCCCCCTTCTGTGCCCTCCACCGCAATCCTCACCACACCGCCTCCGATGCTGCTCTAGCCTTCTCTGTTCGCACAAATTTTGACGCGCAAACATGCTAGATGCATGCCTATCATAAAAGGGTAGGCGGACTTGCACAACCATAGCAAATGTGCACATGGCAAAAAGCAACTTTGATAACATCCTCATCAATATACATGTGCATATGTAAACCAATACATGAGATAGGCGGTAACACGTACACAGCACATACGCACATACAACACATGCGCCAACTGCACCCAATAAAGCATTGCTCCTACCAAAGTAGTTAGCCAAAAGGACTTAAGTCCATGCGTCAGAAATTAATAACGCTGCCAAAGGTATGCGCCAATGATCCCTGCCGATGCGCCGATCTTTGAAGCCCTTGCTTCTTTGATAGTTTAAACTATATTTGGAAAAAAAATCCTTTTTTAAAAAGAAAAACTAAATCTGGTTTAATCAGAAGATCTCCAAACAAAAGATTTAAACTGCATAATATATGCTATTTAAAATATTCTCTATCTTTCTAAAAACAGAAAGTAATTTTGTTAACAAAAGATAAAATCTTTTATATTTTTCTAAACAAAAGAAAATATAAACTTTGTTAATAAAGACCATTGGATCTATAATCCAACGGCGCTTAAGCACCCGGACTGATATTAATAATACTAGCTTTTCTCATATCTTTCTAAACAAAAAAAATCAATCGAATATTTTATTTAAATAAGAAAAATATTAATTGTGTTAACTAGATAACCTTGGATCTAAAACCCAACGATGCTTAAGCATCCGGGCTGATTTTAAAATCAATTAGAGAAAACTAAGTGATACACTTTCTCTACTTGCCTAACAAATCCCATACCCTATATAAAGGACCCTACAGGTCAAAACTAAAAAAAAAAAAAGAATTGGCCCCATAAGCTTGATCAGGAACTTAAATTTTCTGCAATCAAAGCTTTCGTCTTCTTCCTCATCATCATTATCAACCGAGGTGAGAAAGGGAGATCAATCTCCATATAAAAAGGCTAAGCTTCGTCCATGAAAGAAGCTTAACCTTCGTTACAAAACTTAAGTTCTTTTCGTTGATCATAAAATCTTTAGATCAAAATTCGCCTAGAGAAAACTTGAGTTTTCATTAGAAGCATTCCTTTGATATTAAAATCTAGGGTTTGAGAGAAAAACCAAACCCCTTCATAAAAAATGCAATGATGATGAATGAGAAAATTTAAATTTCTAAAGAACCGTTCATGTGATCCATACATAAAATTAGAGATCCCAGGTCATAAAATATTGATTTTGGTGATCGTTAATGGCTCAAATAGCCATTAACAAAACCTTAGACTCCATGAAACTCAAGTTTCAAGAAGGATAAAAATTAATCTCTATGAAAAACCCTAAGCGGTCATGCGCCAGAAACATATGCACCAATGGACATGCGCCAATCAATATACGCTAAATTGATGGCCAAGCGCCAATGCGCTTAAGCCACGTGGCATGCGACACAGTGCTAAGCGCCAATTATTGATGCGCCATAAAACCTCATACACCAAAAAACTGAACCAGTAGATTTAAGCCACGTAGCATGAGCCACAACCCATGGGCGTCAATATTTAATACGCCAGAGACCAAAAAGTCAAAGGCATGAGCCAATCCCCATCGTATACGTGTTATGCGCCACAACCCTGATGCACCAATAATTTAATGTGCCATGGACCCATATACCTTTGCCTGAATGCCAATGGTAAAGTGACACGTGGCATGCGCTAGTATATATGCGTCGGAGCCAATTCTTAGTCCAAATTGACTAAATGTTGTTCCCTTATAAAAAAATAATAAAAAAAAACCAGTGAACAAGAAGAGGAAACGAAACCCTTCGATGTGCAAAGCACGTGAGGGATCAAATGCAAAGCATGTGACCTCAGGTTTCAATAAGGGTTAAAACCCTGGGATATAAGTCTCATGTGTTGAACATGTGAGGGCTCACATGTAAAGCATGTGAGAGCTGAATACAAATAAATCAAACACAAATAGGGCCCCACGTATTAAACACGCGAGCGCTCAGGTGCAAAGCACGTGAGCGCTGCTATTGTTTATATATGATAGCCCTCACGTGAACCCTACGGGAGCACATCTGTTTGAAGCACTAGTTTCACATAGAATTAAATTCTATTTGGGAAATATCTTCTCCTGATCTTTCTAAAATCAGAAAGATTTTCTCTGTTAAATAGAGAACCCTTATCCAACGGTGATTATAATATCACCGATCAAATCAGCAGATAAAATCAAATGCTTTGTTAGGAAAATATTTTCCTAATATTGTTATTTTCTGATAAATAAAAGTCACCAGATCAAAAATCCAACGGGAGACAAAATTTCCCGGGAGATTTTAAAAATCAATTAATATCTCTCAATGAGAAATTTTCTCAAATTAATCAACAATTTTTCCTTATCTATATAAAGGACGTGAGATTTTAAGTCTCGAGAAAGCGAATCAACCCCATAAGATGATAAAAAAAAGCTGCAACTGAAAATTTAATCCTATTGCTGAAGAAAAGCTCTTTCTTACTTCCCTCAAATCCTAGATAAAGAAAAAAGAAGAAGAAATCAAAATGTCTCTTTTGCCTAATATGTAAAATTGCAAGGGTTTAACCCTTTGCAAAGAACTTAGTTCTTTCTTTGGATCTGAGATCCGCAACACAAATCTGGCATAAGTTGAGAATTTAATTCTTATCGAAAAGATTTTGTTCTTCAGATTCAAGGTCTAGGGGGAAAACTAGATATGAAAAAAGAAATATGAAGAAAAAATGGAATGCATATTCTAAGAATTTAATTCCTCTAAAACAAGATTCAACACTTCAAAGAACTTAGTTCTCGTTAAAAAGAAGAACTTAGTTCTAAAAAATCCGATTTCAGATCTTCAAAACAGAGATCTTGGTGACCATTAATGGCCAAAACACCATTAACAGAAGTTAAACTTCTTTATATATATATATATATATATATATATATATATATATATATATATATAGAAACCGAGACTAAATTTCTAAAGGACTCAGCGCCTCACGTGATACACATGAGTGCCCAACAAATTCCCTGAAGTTAGCGCCTCACGTGCCTCACACGTGAGCGCCCATAAATGAAAACTCAGAGTGTCTCACACATGAGCGCCCGTAAATGAAAGCTCAACGTCTCATGTGCCTCACACGTGAGCGCCCGTAAATGAAAACTCAACGCCTCACGTGCTTCACAAATGGGTGGCCCATAAATAAAGATCTGGAGCCTCACGTGTTCCACACGTGAGCGTTGTATAAAATTGCTTAACACTATATAATCAAAGTGACTAAGTGCATAGCATTGATAGAGCAATGCCCAAGTCTGAGCGTCTCACGTGATACACACGTGAGCGCCAGAGCAGCAATTGGATATGATATTCGTAATCAAAAGATTAAGTGCTTAGCACTGCTGAATGATGGAAAAAGCCCAAGATTGAGCCCAAAATTGGCTAAGTCTCTGAAATTTCCTTGAACCCATATTGTTCATTGCAGCCAAGCCCATATGCTCTGTTGATGGATCTTAACAAAATTTAATGATCCTTAAACATATTTCTAAGTTGATTTTAGTCTCATATAAGACTAACGTATCTTTAGTTAAAATAAATTGAGCTCATATGCTCAAATATTTAAGTTGGTCTTAATCTAAAATCAGATTAACGGTCCTTAAATAAAATAAAATATCTCCTGAACTGACGGAACATACAACCTAGGTTCAAACCCGAATTTAATATACGGATTTGGACTAATCTGTGCCCTACGGACGATGGCATAAACTAGTCTCCATATATAATCCACGGGCAATCAAAGTAAACAAAATACAACACGACACGAAATGATCTGCTTGGAGCAGAAGAAAGTGGTTATTGTAACACGATAACGCAATTAACTGCAGAGACTTGTGTCTGCAAGGAAGAGCGTCCTAACAATCAAAAACCCCTCACAAATGAGGGGAAATCTGATAAAGTCACGCTACAACGGTCGTATCTGTCTAAACCTCCGATATACGTTGCCATAAATCAACTTGGTATTTTCGAAGAGGTGGAGAGATATGCTCCAAATAGTATATGCCCCCAGTTTCAGGCAAGACGGTTTATCCCGGTTCGTCTCTGTTTTCGGCAGTAAACAGATTCTGGCACGCCCGGTGAGACTTCTTCCTCTTTCCACTCCACACTTCGTGTGTCATGTTTCGCAAAAAAAATCATGGTTCTCTATTTCCATGGTTGCCCTTGGATTCGAGATACTAAAACTTGGTATTTTGCCTATATGCAGAATCAATGGCCTCTCACTGCACTTCCTGCAAAAGCAACTCCCACTCCACCCCAGCCGAAGGAGTGACGCACGGGCCCAACGCGGCCTCCATCTTCTCAATGCCAGTGGGGCAGGGCACTCAAGCCACTACTGGATTATTCTTCGGGACCATGCTCTCGCCCATGAGCTTCGGCATCTTAACACCCCAAGAAGAAACTTCCCGAAGGCCAATCTTTGATCGACTAGCTACTGTGACGGCTCCTATCAGCAAGCCATCCAACTCCGGAGTTTCAGTCTTCAACAGACTGAAAGAAAACTCAAACGGGCCCGCAAAGAAGCCTATGATTCCGGAGGGGGTTGCCCTAAAACGGCTAACCCTCCCTGCTCCTGCCACGGGTGAAGCCAGCAAAAATGCTTCACCTTCAAGACGGTCGGTCTTCGATAGATTGACCAACTCGGCTCCAGCTCCGCCAAGAGCGTTCGTCTTCAATCGGCTGACACCAAGCGAAGCTCCCTGGTAACGTCGGGGGTATGATGAAGACACCTCTAATAGTGAGAGAACTTCTACGGCACGACATGCTGAACATCGCCACTGGCGCCGAGTAAGACAGGCTGGGAGAAACTCTTCCTCCAGGCTTACCCCACCAGCTCCTATGGTGGATGTTGACGCTGCTGTTCCAACTGTTAGTGTATATGCCCTAGAGACCATTACTGTATCATACTAGTTTGTATATTACTTAATGGAAGCTTGGGATATTCACAGTTGTATAGACAATCTTGCTCAAAATGGTAGTATGCTACTTGATTTGTTTCTACTTTAATGTGTACATGTGTTTCTTTTAGTATATCACCTATACACATTAGTGGAGCTCTTAGGATCTTTACTTGATTACCAGCGTTGTGATGGCAGTCACACTCGTGGGGGCTGGGTAATCCACAAGCACATCCTTATACAGGTCCCTAGTCGTAGGACTATCAAGACAGGGCATCGATACTCCGGAGTAGACTAGTGTATGCGCTTCTCATCCCAGCAGGGGAGACGGTCTGTCCCACAGCCGTCAGTACGTCGTACTTGAGATAGTATGCGGGTACTCGTTAGGTTACGAGTACACTGGACAGGACTCGTTGGGAACTGATTGGTTGGTACTATACCTATCGTCAGTTGTCAGTTTTCAGGTGACATGAGTACAGCTTAGTCCGCTGACTTGACACTGTCACTTCGCCTCGAGTGTGTTCCCACTGCATTTTGATTACTATCCTACCATGGCTCAAAGGAGTCATGCAAACAGGTAGTAGTTGGGTGCAGTCCCGAAGCACTTGGAGGCAGTGACGGTTAGACAGGATTCGTCTCTCCCGGTATTGGGGGTTGACATCGCGTTGTGTCTAGGAGAGCCATTACACAAGTAGTTCCTGGCCAGGGCAAGCGAGATATACTGGTAGGCTTCCAGTGTTGTCTCAGGGTGTTCTGGGCTACACTCCGACACGACTTGTACCGCTATTAGGGGACTGACGTTTACCGCCCCCTAGGCCCGCCATGCGATGTTATTAGACGAACAGACCGGACTGTACGGAGACTGTCATATTCAGGCTCAGTAGGAGTTCAGATGGGTTTCACCTCGTCCGTCTTCTTATCGGCATCTACCTGGGGGCCGTTACGCACAGCCAGTGCCGCTTGCGGTCTGTGGTTAAACCCACTGCCAGCGTAGTGTCGAGTCTTTAGAGTCCCACATAGAGAGCTATTCGCCTTTAGGCAAAAGAGTAGATGTCGCATGGTTTTGCGACAGGTCCCATGGTTTTGCGACAGGGTTCGGTCACATCCACGCACTTGTGCACGTTTAGTGACCGGACAGTTATTACTAGCGGGCTTTGGTTTAAGCCAGATCCTAGTATACGTTTTGGGATTGGTTTTATCTCGTTTGTATTCGTGTTCCCCGGAACGCGGATACGGGTGTGTATGCACGGTTGACAGAGACAGAGGCAGAGGATTCTCATTAGGGTTACTGACTGTTGACTTTTGTCAAACCCTAATGAGATTAAGAAATATGATTAACAATAATATTAATTGAGTATTATAGTGACATGGTTAGGGTTGAAAGGTTGACCTAGTTGACTTGTTGATTTTTGTTGACCGGTTGACTAGGTTGGACTTGTTGACCACCATCATGACAATGGCCATCATTTGGTTGCATTGACTTATGCTTACTTGTTTTGTTCACCATTTGCATTTAATGCAAGAAATGATAGTGTCATTTGTCATGATAATAACCATTACAATATACTCAATTATCATTACTTGTTATGATGATTTTGGATTATGAGAGCAAGGATGGAAAAAGGGGTTCACTCATTCTCTCATTTCATTTCTCTCTCTTGCCATCACTTGCTCAAGCTCTCCCTCTTCCTCTTGCTCTCTCTAGCTCAAGGCAAACCCTTCTCATGTGTTGAGATTCATTGCCTTAGAGATAAAAGCACCAAAACAATTATCTACTCATCCTAGTTCATAAGGCCCAGCAAGCCAAGTGTTCTAGTTTCTTCAAACTTCGAAGAAGAAGCCAAAGGTAGAAGCTTTCGGGCGGATCCGTCTTCGGCGCGAGAAGACGACGAGGAGAGGTCGGTCCGTACACCACAAGAGTTGAAGACGAAGGAGTTCAAGAAAGATATAACCCCCTAACAGAGTAGGTAAAACTCCTAGTTAGGTTGTTAGGTAGATTGTTTAACAAAGATCCGTATTTGTAGTCCATGTTACCACCTCTAGAAAAATCGTTTTTCACCATTTCCGCAACCCCGTAAGTACCGGGAGAGGTAGCATGGACTTACAGTGGTATCAGAGCGTAGTTAAACACTATCTAACATGTTAGCAATGTAAGTAGAAGTTCGATCGTAGAAAAAGTCGCGAAAACACCCGGGATGTACACTTTCTGTCGAATTTTTCCACTGTTCCAAAAATAATAAATCATGCCTTCAAATTCGACTCAGGGTTTTTACACTCACTGTAGAAAAATGGTCCAGAGAGCCCATCAACGCGCCGCGGAACCGCGGCAGGATCTTGCTCCCGCTGCGGATCCGCGGCCGAGTTGACTCGGCCGTGGACGATTTTTCTTGCAGTGAGGTCATGGGGGTGTTTTGGGATTTTTACAATATGTTTTTTCTGCCCAGATTTTCCAGAAAGCAAAATTTGTTTTTGGGGCTTAAAAAACCGTATTTTGATCGAACTTCTAAAGACTAAGGCTAACGGGTTTATATCTGTGATGTGATATTTGTATTGAACGTCTGCTAATCGCTATATGTCGATTAGTGGGGGTTATACAAATCTGTGATCAGTAATGTTGATGGTATGTGTATATAAATTCATTGGATTGTCGCGGGTGAATAGCCGGGGGTTGTGAGACGAGAGTTTTCCTTTCTTTCAATTCATGTAAAAATTTGTAATTGATGTAATATTATTTATTTGGCCCCACAACCGAGGTGAGGTTGTAGCCGTCATTGTATAATTTCTTTTACTGTTTTTGCTCCTAGGATAGACCCATGGAGGGGGTGGACAAACTACCGGGTATCTTGAGGGAGGTTTCTTCGCTTCGGGTACTTGGCGGGTAGTTTGCCGCACCCGTAGGGGTCTTGGGTGGGGTATTGGCTATTCACCGCGACCGTGTAATCCGCTTTTCGTTACAGGCTCGTACGAATTGCGGATTCCTAGTATATCCAATGTGTTCATCTGTGATCTGAAATGGCTATCATTGCAATATATCTATATATGATATCTATTTAGGCGTTGCTTATGTTTTGCATCCGCGCTAGTCCAGCCCCCGCTCTGTCGTTAGTTAAGTAACCTAACGCGTAATGACGGGGCCCCGTAGCGAATGCGGATGGCATAAGCGTACGTCATATTTTGGTTGTTTTCTGCAATAGTAGGATTAAATGATGGGACGCATTAAAAGAATTAATGCAAGAAAATAAACCAAGTAAAAGTCGTTGGAACACTTTCAAAAACCGCTCGGTTCTTTTCAAAACCAACTTTTAAATGCGGGGCTTGAGCCACTCCTTTTTAAAGCTATCTCGTTCCATCGATTATATCAAGTTCACTACGTTCACGGTTTTACCAAAACCATTCGTAGCCCTCCGTCGTTTCACATGAATAGTCAATAGTATTCAAGCTATGTATGTTGGCCAAAGTCAAGGCATAGTGATTGGTAGCTATTGGGTATTCATGTGCAGCATAGATAGATGCGTTGGTTTGGAACAGTCGTACTGCCATGTTGGCCAAAGTCAAGGGTAGGTACGGGTGGGTTCAAATTAACCTGGAGAATGACGGATAGAACTTGACATGTGACTTATGATATTTTGACCAAAGTCAAGGTCATAAGAGCATGGGGCAAAAATCCACATCGGGAGTTTCATAAGTACTGAAACTTGCTAGCGCTGCATACCATTTGGAGTGTGATGATTCTGGTAGGATTCCTTCAGTTTTGTCACGCGATGATATTTGGATCCCGATCCTACTGTGAGTATATGCTACTCCTCGGGAAATTTCTCACCAAACGATCAATGCTATAAACCTAGTAGGTGTCTAGAAAGGTGTTAGCGGGGCTACGCCCCCAGGGAAAAGAGATTCTTAAATTAAGGAACTTCGCGAAAGCGTTGGAAAACCTCCCTCGAAGTACCGACACTGGCCTGGCTGAACGGTTAAGCAAGTATTGTGCGGTGAGATTGATCCCGACTAATTCTTCCTTTTATGGTTTGAGGAGGGATTCGAGAAACAGTGGGAGCCATCCTGTTTAGACAAACTAAAAACCACTCTAAACTTGCAAGAGCATCATGCTGAGTGTTTCTTTTCTCTCTCCTAATTGCAGCGACCAATCGACATGACCGGAATTAAGTTATTACTAGATAAAAATATACTGACAGGGCCAAACTACAAAGATTGGCTCAGGAATATCAAAATGGCAATCACTTACGACAAGCTAGGGTATCTCCTTACCACCAAAGCTCCCCCTGTCCCAGGTCCCACCTCCAGCGTCGCGGATAAGGAAATCCGCAAGACATGGGAGATCAATTGCGCGAAGGCCAAGTGCCTCGTGCTTGCCTCTATGGACAATGAACATCAGAGGAGGCACGAGAATATGGACCTGGAATCCATATTTCTTCATACAAAAGATCTGTATGGAGAGCAGTCTCGTATCGCAAGAAACGAAGTGTCGAAAAAGCTATTTTCGGCAAGATTGGCCATCGGATCATCGGTAGCGGAACACGTGCTTAAGATGATTGGCTACATTGAAGAGCTCGCGGACCTTGGGACCACGTTAGAGAACGAGCTCTATACGGACTTGATTCTCCAGTCCCTTCCTTCCACTTACGCCTAGTTTTTCCTGAACTTCAACTTACAAGGAAAAGAAGTTAAACTTCCGGAGCTCCTCAACATGCTGAGGAGTGCAGAGGGCACCCTACAGAAAGGTAGGGAAACATCCACTTTGTTTGTAGGAGGATCTTCCTCTTCTAAGTCCAAGGCGAAAGCCAAGGGAAAGAAGAAGAAAGCCCCCGCCAAACCAAGGGGCGGTGTTAGTAAAGTGGATACGAAGGGAAAGGCAAAAGCCACAAAGGTAGCGGGGAAGCTTGTGGGAAAGGAAGAATGCTTTTACTGTCATAAGAGTGGACACTGGAAGAAAGATTGCAGGGCTTGGAAGGCCAGAACACAGGATCTGAAGCAGGTTGCGGCTTCAGCTTCAGGTATGTATGTTATTAAAAACTGTCTATCAATAAACTCTACTTCCTGGGTATTGGATACCGGATCAGGATCTCATATCTGTAATTCTTTGCAGGCGTTGAGAAAGCGTAGGTTTTTTAAGGCGAGTGACATGACCCTCAGAGTTGCAAACGGAGCTAGCATGGACGCTGAGTCCGTGGGGGACTATCACCTGGGATTGTCAGATGGACACGTTTTGGTTTTGCGTAATTGCTATTTTGTACCCAATGCAACTTGTAATATTATTTCTGTATCTTTATTATCTAAAGAAGGTTATGAATTTGCATTTGTAAGCAATGTTGTAAACATTCACCTTAATCAAGTCTTGATTGGGTCAGGTACATTGAGCAATGGTATATACGTATTAAACCAACCACAGATTTTCAATGTCCAGAATACACACAAAAGAAAGTCTCCTGAAACAAATCAGACTTTCTTATGGTATTGTAAACTAGGTCACATCAATGAGAGAAGGTTGACCAAGTTACGTACAGAAGGATATTTGGATTCGTTCGAATATCAATCATATGCAACTTGTCAATCCTGTCTCAAAGGAAAGATACCAAAGACTCCGTTCACAGGACACGGAGTAAGAGCGAGCGAGCTCTTGGGACTCGTACACAGCGACGTGTGCGGTCCAATGTCTACGCATGCGCGAAGCGGTTATTCTTACTTCATTACTTTTACGGATGACTTTTCAAGGTACGGATATGTCTTCTTAATGAAACATAAATCCGAAGCCTTTGGAAAGTTCCATGAATATAAGAATGAAGTAGAAAAACAAACCGGCAAAAGTATCAAGACACCAAGATCTGATCGAGGTGGTGAATACTTAAGTGTCGAGTTCCTGGATTACTTAAAAGAGAATGGAATTCTCTCTCAGCTTACTCCTCCATACACTCTGCAACATAACGGTGTATCGGAGAGACGGAACCGAACCCTATTGGATATGGTACGGTCCATGATGAGTAACGATGAGTTACCGCGATCATTCTGGGGATATGCACTAGAATCAGCTGCATACCTTTTGAACCGAGTTCCCACTAAGACTGTGCCTACCACACCATATCAGATGTGGTGTGGCAAGAAACCCTATCTTAATCACATTAAGACATGGGGATGTCCAGCTTTTGTCAAAAAGCAGCATGCGGACAAACTCGAGGCACGCTCGGTACAGTGCAAGTTTGTGGGATATCCAAAGAACTCTAAGGGATATTTCTTCTATTGCGAAGAGGAACAAACGGTTTTTGTTTCTCGTCATGCCCACTTTCTAGAACATCAGTTCTTGGAAAAGGAAATTAGTGGGAGCGCAGTAGAACTGGAAGAAATTCCAGAACCACGAGCTATTACTGAAAGCTTAGTAGAACCAGAGGGTTCGAAAGATCAGGACATTCCTACGCCGCTCCGCAGAAGTAGTAGGCAGTCTCATCCGCCCGAGAGATACTACAGTTTTCTCATAGACGGGGATAGAGAGGATTGCATCATTGATAGTGATGAGCCTACTAGCTTCCAGCAGGCCATTCAGAACATTGACTCGGTAAAATGGCTGGATGTAATGCGGACCGAAATGGAGTCCATGTACACCAACAAAGTATGGACGTTGGACATTGCTCCAGATGGGGTAAAACCCGTAGGATGCAAGTGGATCTTCAAAAGGAAGATTGGTGTAGATGGACAGGTTGAGACCTATAAGGCTAGACTTGTTGCAAAGGGTTTTCGTCAAAGACCTGGTTTGGACTATGACGAAACCTTTTCTCCAGTGACTATGCTGAAATCCATTCGGATCCTTCTTGCCATTGCTACTTTCCATGATTATGAGATTTGGCAGATGGACGTAAAGACCGCTTTTCTAAATGAAAATTTAGAGGAGTGTGTGTATATGGACCAGCCAGAGGGTTTCATTCAGGGTGGGAGCAGCGGAAAGGTGTGCAAGTTGCTTAAGTCCATCTATGGACTAAAGCAGGCATCGCGGAGTTGGAACATCTGTTTTGATGAGACAGTCAAAGAATTTGGCTTTATCAAAAATCCAGATGAACCATGCATCTATAGTAGATTTGTAGCAAGAACTGTCGTATTCCTCGTTTTGTACGTGGATGATATTCTTTTGATAGGAAATGACATTCCTATGCTACAATCTGTCAAAGGGTTCTTGTCACAAAGGTTTTCCACGAAAGACCTGGGTGATGCCTCATACATTTTGGGGATCCGGATCCATCGTGATAGATCCAAGAGGATATTAGGACTTTCACAGTCCAGGTACATCGACACCATACTGAAAAGATTCAGTATGGAAGATTCCAAGCGCGGTAATCTACCGGCTTGTCACGGGATCACCCTCTCCAAAGAGATGTCTCCCAAGACTGATTTGGAAAGGGATCGCATGTCTATTATACCCTACGCTTCTGCGGTAGGCTCTAGAATGTATGCGATATTGTGTACCAGACCGGATGTAGCTTATGCACTGAGTGTAGTAAGCCGGTATCAGTCAAACCCTGGGTAGAAACACTGGATAGCGGTAAAGAACATTCTCAAGTACCTAAGAAGGACTAAGGAGATGTTCTTGGTGTATGGCGGAAAAGACCTCCAGATCGAGGCCTTTGCTGACTCCAGCTTCCAGAGTGACAAGGATGATTCCAAGTCCATGTCGGGTTTTGTCTTTACCCTCAATGGAGGGGCAGTGTGTTGGAAGAGTTCCAAACAGGAAACCGTTGTTGACTCGACTATGGAAGCAGAATACATCGCTGCATCTGATGCCACAAAAGAAGCCGTCTGGATGAGGAAGTTCTTGAAAGAACTTCAGGTGGTTCCGTCCATTGTTGATCCAATACCTCTGTATTGCGACAACAACGGGGCTATAGCTTTAGCGAAGGAACCCAGGTCCCATCAGAAATCCCGACACATCTTGAGGCGGTATCACCTGATCAGGGAGATCGTGGATCGCCAGGAGATCGAGGTTCGGAGGGTTGCTTCAGAAGATAACACTGCAGATCCATTCATCAAGGCCTTGCCCCAGACTCAGTTCGAGCGGCTGATCGAGATGATAGGTTTTCGATACGCCAGTACATGGCCTTAGTGAGTGTGGGAGATTGTTAGTGTATATGCCCTAGAGGCCATTACTGTATCATACTAGTTTGTATATTACTTAATGGAAGCTTGGGATATTCACAGTTGTATAGACAATCTTGCTCAAAATGGTAGTATGCTACTTGGTTTGTTTCTACTTTAATGTGTACATGTGTTTCTTTTAGTATATCACCTATACGCATTAGTGGAGCCCTTAAGATCTTTGCTTGATTACCAGCGTTGTGATGGCAGTCACACTCATGGGGGCTGGGTAATCCACAAGCACATCCTTATACAGGTCCCTAGTCGTAGGACTATCGAGACAGGGCATCGATACTCCGGAGTAGATTAGCGTATGCGCTTCTCATCCCAGCAGGGGAGACGGTCTGTCCCACAGCCGTCAGTACGTCGTACTTGAGATAGTATGCGGGTGCTCGTTAGGTTACGAGTACACTGGACAAGACTCGTCGGGAACTGATTGGTTGGTACTATACCTATCGTCAGTTGTCAGTTCCCAGGTGATATGAGTACAGCTTAGTCCGCTGACTTGACACTGTCACTTCGCCTCGAGTGTGTTCCCACTGCATTTTGATTACTACCCTACCACGGCTCAAAGGAGTCGTGCAAACAGGTAGTAGTTGGGTGCAGTCCCGAAGCACTTGGAGGCAGTAACGGTTGGACAGGATTCGTCTCTCCCGGTATTGGGGGTTGATATCGCGCTGTGTCTAGGAGAGCCATTACACAAGTAGTCCCTGGCCAGGGCAAGCGAGATATACTGGTAGGCTTCCAGTATTGTCTCAGGGTGTTCTTGGCTACACTCCGACACGACTTGTACCGCTATTAGGGGACTGACGTTTACCGCCCTCCTAGGCCCGCCATGCGATGTTATTAGACGAACAGACCGGACTGTACGGAGACTGTCACATTCAGGCTCAGTAAGAGTTCAGATGGGTTTCACCTTGTCCGTCTTCTTATCGGCATCTACCTGGGGGCCGTTGCGCACAGCTAGTGCCGCTTGCGGTCTGTGGTAAAACCCACTGCCAGCGTAGTGTCGAGTCTTTAGAGTCCCACACAGAGAGTTATTCGCCTTTAGGCAAAAGAGTAGATGTCGCATGGTTTTGCGACAGGTCGCATGGTTTTGCGACAGGGTTCGGTCACATCCGCACACTTGTGCACGTTTAGTGACCGGACAGTTATTACTAGCGGGCTTTGGTTTAAGCCAGATCCTAGTATACATTTTGGGATTGGTTTTATCTCGTTTGTATTCGTGTTCCCCGGAACGCGGATACGGGTGTGTATGCACAGTTGACAGAGACAGAGGCAGAGGATTCTCATTAGGGTTACTGACCGTTGACTTTTGTCAAACCCTAATGAGATTAAGAAATATAATTAACAATAATATTAATTGAGTATTATAGTGACATGGTTAGGGTTGAAAGGTTGACCTAGTTGACTTGTTGACTTTTGTTGACCGGTTGACTAGGTTGGACTTGTTGACCACCATCATGACAATGGCCATCATTTGGTTGTATTGACTTATGCTTGCTTGTTTTGTTCACCATTTGCATTTAATGCAAGAAATGATAGTGTCATTTGTCATGATAATAACCATTACAATATACTCAATTATCATTACTTGTTATGATGATTTTGGATTATGAGAGCAAGGATGGAAAAAGGGGTTCACTCATTCTCTCATTTCATTTCTCTCTCTTGCCATCACTTGCTCAAGCTCTCCCTCTTCCTCTTGCTCTCTCTTGCTCAAGGCAAACCCTTCTCATGTGTTGAGATTCATTGCCTTAGAGATAAAAGCACCAAAACAATCCTCTACTCATCCTAGTTCACAAGGCCTAGCAAGCCAAGTGTTCTAGTTTCTTCAAAGTTCGAAGAAGAAACCAAAGGTAGAAGCTTTCGGGTGGATCCGTCTTCGGCGCGAGAAGACGACGAGGAGAGGCCGGTCCGTACACCACAAGAGTTGAAGACGAAGGAGTTCAAGAAAGGTATAACCCCCTAACAGAGTAGGTAAAACTCCTAGTTAGGTTGTTAGGTAGATTGTTTAACAAAGATCCGTATTTGTAGTCCATGTTACCACCTCTAGAAAAATCGTTTTTCACCATTTCCGCAACCCCGTAAGTACCGGGAGAGGTGGCATGGACTTACACCAACTGGGAACAGCTTTGACCCGTTTAGGAGGGTGCGCAAAAACACCCCAACGGCGGTACTAAAGAGATCACCTCTGCTTACAGAAACTGCAGTGCAGGCAAAGCCGGAGTAGCCTTATCAGCGGCTCTCCTAGCAAATCCACAGAGTCTAGCGGAAAGTCCAAAACTCAGTGCTCGATGAAAGCTGTTCTCATTGACCGGAAATATTCAAGGTCCGATAAGAAAATGAGTGCTCCTCCGCCTTACAACGGGGGACCTGTCATAGCGGCTCCTGTTATAGCGGCTCCTCCTACTCCAACCTCACATAAAAGAGTGCGGCAGGAGAAAATTATATTGCCAGCGGCAAAATCCAAAGGCGAAAGTTCCAAACGCCCCAAGTCTGGGGGCATAACCATTCATACGGTCTATATGACCAATGGTAAATAGGAGTTCTGTGAGTCACATACCGCATACTCGGTCGTTGATGAAAGCTCGGAAGCAACAACAGAAGCTCCAAGGTATGCTTGCCAAGATGGCAACACTTACCAGACCTAAAGAAAGTCCGGACAAGGAAACTGAACAGCGCCAGGAGCAGGAAACCGATACAAAGTTTTTGCGACAGGTGCTGGAAAAGAAAGATCGAATGATGATTCTTCTGTTCCAAGATATGGTTGGGATGATGATCCAACTAGAATCACCGGCTGAAGATCTTCCGGTGATTATCGAAGATGATAGAGGGGAAACATCGAATCCTTCCCAGACCTTATCAACAGCCAAGAAGGAGACGATCTCTAAGGAGGCTGTGGATGATTATATCGCTTAGCAAATTAGAGCTCATAAAGACAATGAAGCTGCTAACCAAATCGTCAAAACCGGACGACCAGATCCGGCCTGGTACGACCAGATAAAGTACCCGCCAGGATATACTATCCTGAAGTTCTACATATATAAAGAAACGGGGAATCCACATCAGCATGCCGCGCAGTTCAGAGCTCTGTGCGGAAATACTGGAGGCGACAACAAATTGTTGCTTCGCCAATTCATCAGAAGCTTATCAAAAACCGCTTTCGAATGGTACTCGGAGCTCCCAAATGACTCCGTGAAAACCTTCTCTGAAATTGAGTTGCTCTTCACATAATGGTTCGCCAGTGCGAACGAGCACACTCCAATCATATCGCTGATCAATGCCAGGGTCAAGCCAGGGGAAACGTGGGTCCAATATGCGATCCGATGACGGAATCTGTGGTCCAAGTGCGAACAGCGCATTGAGGAATCTCCGGCTGTGGGAATATTCATTCGTACTATTGATCCCTAGTCAAATGTGTCTCAATTCATGACCTTCTTTAAGCCCATCACGTTCCAGACGCTAATTGATAAGTTAGCACAGATGGACCAGATGAATCATGATCCTTCCTTCTCATGCAAGGATCCCCGGAATAATAAAAGCAAAGGAAAAGCAGCTTTTGTAGCCAACACGCAGCAACAACCGGGTGGTCCAAAAGCACCAGTCCGCCAAAACATCAATCGTACGCGTCCGCCCTTGGAAGAAAGGCTAGGACGTGCTTGCTCATTCCCTCACGATAAGACGAGAAAGTTGTTCAAGCTGGTGATGCGAAATAATCTGATCGCATTGCCAAACCCACGGCGACCCGCAAAAGCCAACGACGTCAACAACCCCAACTACTGCTCCTATCACAGGATAGTGAACCATCCAATCAAGAACTACTACGTCTTCAAAAACAAGGTCGAAGACCAGTACCAGCAGGGGAAATTCGCATTATCCGATAGCTGAAGGATAGGTCCGCCCCAAAAACACGCTCCTAAAAAAGTGGATGCGTAAGGGGCATCATGTTCTCCGGTGGAAGAAGCTCCATGGGAAGTATTTCTTTCAGTAAAAACTAAAAGAATGCTGAAAAATCTACAAGTTTGTCCGGCGATCAAGTGAAAAAGCCCGTTTGAACTCGAAATTATAGAAGTGGTGCTAAAACCGCGTCCCGCGCCGAAAGTTCCTGGCAAAGGGAAAAGTCCCCAAGTTAAGCCTTCGAAGTCTTCTAAGAAAAAGAATAAGGCTAAGAAACCTGTGCAGCCTGCTGAATATGTCGACAAGCGCACGGACCTTCAGAAATATATAAATACATTGGAAAAATATAATTAAAAAGCGCGAACGCCAGTCACGCTAGAAGAATTTCTCAAGCATATTCTTGAGGACGAGGATAGTGACGATGGTGAGGAAAATAACTCATCGGAAGAAACGGAAGATCGTGTGGAAAGCTGCCACATGATCTCCCATTCATCGCTCTATGATGAAGAAGCTCCACCGGCATCAGAAAGTGACGTGAATGAATTGGTGGCAGAATCGGCGCTAAACTCCCCGAAACTCCCGGAAAAAGACCTGATTGAAAGGTTACTAAACTGTAACATTTTGGAAAATTATAAATATTAATTTATAATTTAAATAAAGATATTATGAGTTTACGCAAGTAATATCGTGTATGTATTTTTGGGCTTTGGATTGATATCCGTAAAAATGTAATTAATTTGGGAAAAATGGAAAATATGTGATATCATAAAATGATAAGTGTTTTGTTTTAAACATGATATGAGATTTGGTGTAAAAAGATGGTATTTATGTGTAAGGGTATTTATTGAGAAAGGGTTTTTAATTTTGTTTTAAGGATTGTGATATATATTAGGCTAGAATCAACCTTCACAATCACCACACCCTTCTCCTTACATCTTCTCTTTCTTCCTTTACACGTCCTTTCTCTACACTTTCTCCTTCACTTACCAACAAAATTATTATGGTTCATTTACTTCTTCTCAAACTGAACTCATCAATTTCCTTCACACCTCTATCTCAAAAATTTACTAGTATTAATCAAACCAAAGGAAATTTGATAGTTCCTTCATCAATATTGTTCATATCATCAAGCTAGAGCCACTATCACCTCAAGAAGCCTGAAGCAACCACTTCATGAGCTGGAAATTCCTTGTGCACATTCTCTAGTGGTAAATATTCTCTTTCTTGCAAATTTCTTTTTGTCAAATATCAGTTTTCCTAGTTCAAATATCAGAAAATGGGATTTTTATGATATTTGTGATGATCAAATTGAATCTGGAACTAGTAGAGTTATTTATAAGAAAAACTAACAATATTATGATATGATGAGACCAATAGAAGACTATTCTAGAAGCACGATCCCCTAACTCCTCACTTCAACCGCCAGAAAATCCCATTTTCCCGCTACCGGCGGTTTTCTGTTGAATTGGGTTTTGAATTTTGGTTAGTAGTTTATTTTGGTAGTAATTACGCTATTGTATTGTTTGTTTTGTCCCAGATTATATATAGAGAAATCTGGGAGTGTTTTAGTATGGTTTCGGTAATGTTTCCGACATTTAAAAATTGGTTTTTCGTATTTATGTACCTCGACTGGATTGTTCGACGTTCGTACGTTGATGTCAGGGGTATTTGATCGTAATTGGAGTGAGTGAGCTATAGCTTCCAACCTATATGCGCTTAGCTCGTTGTATCACTTTTGATTTGATATTTACACTGTTGTTGTTAGTTGTATGTATGCCCTAGAGGCCATTGTTGTACATGATTGTCTATTATAATGGATGCTTGGACATATATAGAGAGGACTTTCTTGCTCGACATGATAGTATGCTATTTGGTTATTCTTTATCTTAACATGTAGACTAGTATTGTGATGCTGTCTTACTCTCACATGTTGGTATTTCCCTTAAGATGTATACTTGACTACCAGGATTATGATACAGATCATACTAGTGGAGCCAAGGCAGTCCACAAGTTCATCCTTTAATTGTTCCTAGTCGAGGGTATATCGAGACGGGACATCGATATTCCAGTGTAGACCAGCGTATACGCTTCTTGACCCATTTGATGGGCGATGGATAATCCCATATCCATTGGTGTTTGACATCAAAGATGGTATGCAGGTGCTCAATGGAGACTGGGTACACTGAACAGGACTCGCCGAGAACTCTTAGATGGTATTATACCTATCGTCAGATAGCAGTTCTCTGGTGACACTGGTACATGTTAGTCTGTAGACCCGAGATCGTCATAGAGTCTTATGAAATTCCCACTGTGCTTTGATTTCCACCCAACCACGTTTAAGAGAGCGTGCAAAACGGTAGTTTTTGGGTACAGTCCCGAGTCACGTGGAGGAAATGAGCAATATGAAGGGTTTCGTCTCTCCCGGTATTAGGGGTTGATGTGGCGCTGTGCTCGATTGGCCATAACAGGATGTCCCTTGCCAGGGCTGATACGGAGATTTACTGGTAAGTGTTATCAGTAGTTTCTCGACCCGTTATGAGTCTCACATCAGCATAACTTATCAAGTTATTGGGGTCTGACGTTTACATCCCCAGACTAGATATGCGACATATCAGACGAAGAGACCGGACTGTACGGTAGTGTTGCTTATTGGATTCACGGGAGTATGGACAAGCTTGCTAGTTGATCTTCTGATCGCTCAATACCCGGATAGCCGTTACGTCCAGGTAGTACCGCTGACGGCTTGTGGGTGACTGATATGATCATCACCTACTGCCGGCGTATTGACGAGTTTTTAGAGTCCTACACAGAGCTTTCCTAGCTCATGCGAAACGAAGTAGGGCACATATGTGATATGTGCGGGACCGAGATTAATACGTGTATGTAATACCGTATTCCAATCTCGCGATATAGGTTATATGTGATATAACCGGATTGTTGAATCAGGTGTTGATTCAATGATATGTTATATATATGTGATATGCATATAAATGATATTAGTCGATTGTATGCGATACAGCCTGGTTATTAAATCAAGTATTGATTTAATAATTTAATGTATAATTATGTATGTTTGATATATTAATATACACTAACTAATATTAGCCCACTTAAGAAAATATTTTTCTTAAAATACATACAAATATATATGTGATATATATTAATGTATTTATTATGTGTCATGCTAGATGATACATTGGACTTGGGTGTATGAGACTCATATTTAACTTAAGATAATTTTGGTGTTTAAATATTAAGGGAAAAATCAAAATTAAGTGGAAATTAGCATGGCTAAGATACTTGTGGAAGCATGGAGAAGGTTTGACTTAAGTCCACTAATTTTGTCTTACTCTAGATATTTATTAACCTAACCATTATCTTTAGTCATGGTTTAGTCTCTACATGAGTTGATATGAGATATTTTCTCACCCATGGGTCAACACTTGATCACTTGGGATCATTTTCTTCATCTCATTCCTTGCGCTCTAGTTTTGAGTGAGTGAAGAAAAGAAAGAGAGAAAAATTATTCTAAAGTGAGCAAAATTCCTACTTCACTAATTTATACCAAACTAGCCATTTAGTATAGGTTGTTTCTTCACTAGTTCATCAATTAGTGAAGAGGTACCTTAAGTTAGAGATTCTTCGACGTAGATCATCTTGGGCCTCGAAGATCCTTGAGCAAGCTTATTCTTTTCATCTAGTGGAGCCAAAGGAGAGTCCGGGACACTACTACTTGGAGCAAAGGGACCACTACAAAGAGCTTTAGAAGTGAAGAACCGGTCTACAAAGATTGTATTCCTTATTCACTTAGAGTAAAGTTGTTTATTTGCTTAGTTAAACCCTAATTCTCTAGTTAGATCCTTGGTTTGGGTTGCTTTGCTCTCTAGATTTTTTTAAATTGCATATCTGATGCCTTACAAAACCTAGTGAGAGTGCTAAGGAATCCAGCAGTGGTATCAGAGCCAAGCTAGAAAATTATACGATGTGTTACAATTACGAAACCGAAATAACCCCGAAACCTGGAATCCGAAACCTTAGTTTTTGTCGAATTTTTTAAGTCCTCTAAAAATTTTTTAAACAAGTGCAGAAAGCTAATTATGATGTATTTAGAACACCAGAAAAATTTGAGGCAAAACACAAAAAAAATGGCCGGCCATATTGTCAAAAAAACCGGTTTCACCTTTTCTTCTGTAGCAAAAAACCTTGAAATTTTTGTGGTGTTCTGATCTCATGGTTTTAGGGATTCAGGTTATGTTTGTTTTTGCCAAGATTGCATGTGATGTTATCTTTCTGTAGTGACTATACGGAGTGTTTCGTAGTCGTATTTTAACATCGTTTCGGGTTTGATATTGAAATATGATACAATATTTAGAATCCACAATAATTAGTTTTGTGAAAACTAGTTAGTGTTCTTTAAATCTAGCGATTTAGTCTCTTTTGATCGGTTGCCACGGGGTTTTGATTCGTATCAAAAATCTGTCGCGATCTCGTATAGTACGCGAACATTCACCGGGTAATACTACTAGATAGCCTGTCCCATAGCCCTGACCAAGTGACTGTAGGAGAACCCCGTTGTCAAAAGCATCTCTTCGGGTGCTCACGGCCACGGTGTTCCGCCTAAGTGCACTTCGTCGACAGAATCGGGGGTACAACCTACTAATATTTCCAATGAGTATTTGATCAAGTAGTCAGCAATCTTGTTGAATTACCCGACTAGGTTATTAAAAAGGTGTTTTCAATATGAGACTAAAATGCAAGGTTTATATGTTAGGCATGAAATTCGGAGTATGAGATCCGGGTTTATGATGTTTAAGGATGTTGCAGATTCTAATTACTGTAGTTTCTTTTTCTTTTATGCTACCGTAAGTGTAAAATGTGGTGTATCGCCGGTTTCATTGCTATACGTCAACGATAATTGGGATACGCATATTTACTTACGTTGATGACATGCGATATTATGTGTTGCTGTGATATGTTATATTGGATCGTCGTGTTTGAATAGCCGGGGGGTTTTGCGTGGGATGAGAGTTTTTTATTTTCATTCATGTAAAAACCGTATATAATATTCTTTTATTGGGACACTTCCGGGTTGAGGATGATGTCACCATTGTTGTATATTATTTACTTTTCCGCATTAGAATAGACCCAAGGTGGGGAGCACAAGTAACCGGGTTCTCGAGTCCAGTGGGAGACCATCTCGAGGAGTCGAGTCCGGGTCTCCTAACTCTAGAATTGGTAGGGTTGCTTCCGCTCTCATAAGGATCTAGGGATGTAGGTTTGGCTATTCATCACGACCGTGGAATACGTGTTTTTTTAACCGGCTTAATTTAAAACACGAACCTCCTAGTATATCCAATATTTCATATGTTGACTTCTGTTGTAATATATTGTGATGAGATCATATGACTGCCTGAGACGAATGCTTTATATTATATATATGATATATAACAAACGTTGCTTATATTTTGCATCCGCGCTAGTCCTGCTCCCGCTCTGCCGTTAGTTAACTAACCTAACGGTGCATCATGGGACCCCGAGGCGAATGTGGATGGTATAAACGTACGTTGTATTTTCGTTTCTTTTGTGATGCTTAGGAAGCATAAATGATGAGACTTCATTAATGAGATTAATGAAAAGAAAGAAACCTAAAAATGTAAAATCAAATTTTCAAAAATGGGTAGCTCTAGTTTTTGCTTTGCATGGTGGTATTCCTTGATGAATATACAGCACCTCATTCGATGAGGAAAGAGCCGAGATCCCTTCACCGGGAATGACCTCTTTAGTAAAAGCTAGCAGATGCTACACCCACTCAGTTTATTTTGAAAAAACTCGATTTTAAAAGCGGAGCTTAAACCACTCCTTTTCAAAATCACTTGATTCTACAACGACATCAAGTTCATTACGCAAAAGGTTTTCTTAAAAACCTGTTGTAGCCTTCCGTCATTTCAGATAAGTGCTATTTAGTATTCGTGCTACGTTTGTTGACCATAGCCAAGGCGTAGTGTACGGTAGCTAATTAGTGCTTATCTACAGCATATGATGTGATTGAGTTAGGGTAGTCGTACGGCTTTGTTGACCATATCCAAGGGTCGTAGGGGGGTTTAATTCAATCAGGAAATGACATGTTGAACTTGACTAGCGCTTATGATTTATTGACCATAGCCAAGATCATAAGTTGCTAGAGGCAAAATATTATTGGGAATTTAAGTGTTGAAATTTGCAATAAGATTGCATACCTTCTATGAGATAGTTGGATCCCGATACCCACTGCGAGTAAGAGTTACTCCTGGGAGAGTTTTGCACATTACAATTAGCTGATCAAGTAGGTGTCTAGAAAGGTGTCAATGGGGTTACGCCCCTGGGAAAGTGAAGTTTATTTTAATTAGGTACGTACGAAAGCGCAGGGAACCTCCTTCAAAGTACCGACACCGGTATGGCTAAAAGATTGGCGAACTTGTAGGGTGTAATTAATCCCGGCTAATCTTGCCTTTTAGGGTTTGAAGAAAATTTTGATAAAAACGGTGGGAGCCATCCTGATTATAGAAGATAATAACCAATCTAATCTTGCAAGAGCATACGCTAAAGTGTTTTCTTCTCTCTCTCCAGGTAGCGACCATGTCACACCTTAATCAAGATAATAATATGGATGTATTGACCGAACCCGCTTGTTATACTGGGCTGGAGAACGTTGGTTCCGGTCTATTTTAAACCTGAGCAGGAAATAGAGGAATTCTACGATTCCCATGCCACCCGATCGAAGAAAGAGCATGTTGATGCATTTTCTTCGGGTGTGTTCATTACTGAGAACTGTTTCTCACTGTGCTCTACGTCCTGGGTATTGGATATCGGATCAGGATCCCACATATGTAATCTATTACATGGGCTGAGGAAAGGTAGAGAACTGGGAATGGGTGATAAAGATATAAGGGTTGGAAATGGTGCAATTGTTGCAGCCAAATCATTTGGCAAATATCACCTTGTATTACCAAGTGGTAATACATTGATTCTGAACGAATGTTATTACATGCCGAACCTGATATGCAATATTATATCAGTTTCTTTATTAAATAAAGAAGGATATAATTTTGTATTGCGGGATAATGTTATGAACATTTTCTTAAATCAAACGTTGATTGGATCAGGCACGTTGTGCAATAGCATATACGTTCTAAATCAAACTATAGTTCTAAGTATACAGAACACACACAAGAGGAAGAGTTCAGAAATGAACGAATCCTTCTTGTGGCATTGTAGACTGGGTCATATCAATACGACACGACTAGCTAAGTTATATAAGGATAGATATTTGAATCCGTTCGAATTTTCATCTTATGAAACTTGCCAGTCATGTCCCAAAGGCAAGATGACCAAAACTCCGTTTACTGGACACGGAGAAAGAGCTATGGAACTCTTAGGACTGATACATAGTGATGTATGAGGTCCCATGTCTACACATGCCAGGGATGGTTCCTCATACTTTGTTACATTCACTGACGATCTCTCAAGATTCAGACATGTGTTCCTGTTGAAACACAAGTCTGAAGCTTTTGAGAAATTCAAAGAATATAAGCATGAAGTTGAGAACCAGACGGGTAAAAATATTAAAATCCTTCGATCTGATCGAGAAGGAGAATACTTGAGCACAGAGTTCCTGGATTATCTAAAGGAGAATGGGATTCTCTCTCAGCTTACTTCTCCGTATACAACACAGCACAACGGTGTATCGGAGCGGAGGACTCGCACCTTATTAGAGATGGTGCGCTCTATGATGAGTAACGCTGAGTTACCTGTTTCCTTTTGGGGTTATGCGTTTGAGACAGCCGCATACCTATTGAATAGAGTTCTAACCAAATATGTATTACCACTCCATATGAGATATGGAATGGGAAGAGACCATCTTTAAACGAGTTAAGATATGGGATTGTCCGGCCTATGTTAAAAAGCAAAATCCGGACAAGCTCGAGACAAAGTCTGTTTTGTGTAAATTTGTGGGATATCCAAAGGATTCCTATGGATATATCTTCTCCCGTAGTGAGGAACAAAAGGTGTTTGTTGCTCAACGTGCCACCTTTTTAGAAATATAGAAGAAATTAGTGGTCATGAGGTAGAGCTAGAAGAGGTTCCAGCTACACAAACTTCAACAGAAGATTTGGTAGAACCAGAGAATTCGATAGTCCCCGAAGAACCTCAGCCTCTCCGCCGATCTAGTAGGATTCCTCATCCACCTGAGAGATACTACGGTTTTCTCATTGATGGTGGGAGCGAGGATTGCATCATGGAAGATGATGACCCAACTAGCTTCGAGCAGGCCATCACGAGTGGGGACTCTATGAAATGGCTGGATGTAATGCGATCTGAGATGGATCCATGTACACCAACAAAGTATGGACTTTGGAAGATACTTCTGAAGGGGTAAAACTCATCGAGAGCAAGTGGATCTTCAAGAAAAAATTTGGTGTAGATGGAAAAGTTAAGACTTTCAAAGCTAGACTTGTAGCAAAAGGTTTTCGTCAACGACCAGGTGTGGATTATGATGAAACCTTTTCTTCAGTGGCTATGCTTAAGTCCATCCGGATCCTACTTGCCATCGCTGCATACCATGACTACGAAATATGACAGATGGACGTCAAGACCGCTTTTCTAAATGGTGATTTAGAAGAGAGTGTACATGACACAGCCAGAGGGCTTCGTGGACAGTGGGAGCAGCGGAAAGATGTACAAACTGTTTAAATCAATCTACGGGTTAAAGCAGGCATCGCAGAGTTGGAGCATCTGTTTTGATGTGGCAGTCAAAGAGTTTGACATCATCAAAAACGTAGATGAACCTTGTGTATACAAGAAGGTTGTAGAGAGTAAGGTCGTCTTTCTCGTATTGTACGTGGATGACATACTCTTGATAGGAAATGATGTTCCTATGCTGCATTCGGTCAAGCTCTTCTTATCACAAAGATTCTCCATGAAGGATCTGGGTGATGCCTCCTACATCCTGGGGATTAAGATCTATAGAGATAGATCTAAACGGATATTAGGATTGTCCCAATCCAGGTACATTGAGACCATACTAAAAAGGTTCAGTATGGAAGATTCCAAGTGTGGGAATTTACCCACGATCTCAGGAATCACTCTCTCCAAAGAGAAGTCCCCCAAGACTGATTTGGAGAGGGCTCGCATGCAAGAGATACCCTATGCTTCGGCAGTCGGGTCTATCATATATGCGATGTTATGTACCTGACCGGATGTAGCGTACGCACTTAGTGTTGTAAGCAGGTATCAATCGGATCCTTGGAAGAATCACTGGACAGCTGTGAAGAACATTCTTAAGTACTTGAGAAGTACTAAAGATATGTTCTTAGTATGTGATAACGGTGAACTCCAAATGGAGTCCTTTACCGATTCGAGCTTCCAGAGTGATAAGCACGACTATAGGTCGGTCTCGGGTTTTGTCTCCACCCTCAATGGAGGGGCGGTATGTTGGAAGAGTTACAAGCAAGATACCGTGGCAGACTCGACGATGGAGGCTGAATACATCGCTGCCAACGATGCCGCCAAAGAAGCTGTCTGGATGAAGAAGTTCATAACTGAACTTGGAGTGGTTCCATCCATCGAGACTCCAATACCTTTGTATTGTGATAACAATGGAGCACGTGAGGCGCTGGCCCCTTAAAGCGTCCTTTGGACGCTTTTTCTCCTTTTTATATATATGTGTATATATATAGATACAGGGGCTAAGCGCCCTTTTTTTCCGCCGGTGCTTGGCATCCAGCGCCCGCGTACCGCAAACGTGAGGCGATGGCCTCCCAAAGCGTCTTTTGGACACTTTTTCTCCTTTTTATATATATGTGTATATATATATATAGATACACACACTCCATAGCACTGTCCCGGTTAGAAAAAAATTCTAACGGGACGCTGTCCTGCACCCCGCAAGAGGGCTGCTAGCCTCCTTGACCCCCAGCCCGCTATCCGGATAGCGTAACCCCCGTAAAAACTCTGTGGGGACCCCGATATATCCAAAACCCCTTTAAAACGCAACACTGCATATTGAGTTCGCATGACCTGTTTGACCCGTCAATCAAAGGTTCTCTCGCTCCAAAGGCGAGGGGTAATTAACGGCAGCTTAGTTCGCGGCTGCCGGAGATTCGGATCCCCACAATAAATAAAGTCCAGCCTATCCTAGGCAGGGGAAATCTGTAATGCGCCCGACAAGCGCACGCGTATTCCCATCTCAATGGGATGACGAAAAACACCCTACAGATTCTACATCAACGAGCGACCTCCTCATCGGAATTATGCTCCGTCCTGGAATCAAGTCAACCAGCAACCTCCTCGTCAGAACTATGCTCCGTCCTGGAATCAAGTCAACAAGCGACCTCCTCATCGGAACTATGCTCCGCCCTGAAATCAAGTCAACAAGCGACCTCCTCGTCGGAATTATGCTCCGCCCTGGAATCAAGTCAACAAGCGACATTCTCGTCGGAATTATGCTCCGTCCTGAAATCAAGTCAACCAACGACCTCCCTGTCGGAATTATGCTTCAACTCGGAATCAAGTCAACCAACGACCTCCCCGTCGGAATTAAGCTCCGCATCGGAATCAAGTCGACTAACAAGCTCTGTGTCGAAATCATGCTTCGTCTCAGAATGTACCCCATGTCGAAATCATGTTTCGCCTCGGAGCATCTGCTTTCCCTATCGGAATTATGCTTCGCCTGGGAATCAAGCTCTGCATCGAAATTATGCTTCGGTCAGAATGTCTACCGCCCGTCGGAATTATGCTCCGACCCCCTTTGGAATCATGCTCTGCCCATCAGAATCATGCTCCGACCCCTTGGAATCATGCTCCGCTCCGTGGAATGATGCTCCGATCTCGAAATCATGCTCCGAACTCGGAATTATGCTACGATCTCAGAATTATGCTCCGCTCTCCGGAATTATGCTCCGACCTCCGGAATTATGCTCCGCAAATCGGAATGATGCTCCGATCCCCGGGAATCATGCTCCCCGAGGGATGCTCCGCCCCCGGGAATGATGTTCCACCTCGAAGTCCAGCTTCAAGATCCATCAATTTCATGCACGCAACTCACATGCGCGGTGTGCATTTATTGATGGGGGCACTTTGTTGGGGTCAAAATTTGCACCCCAGTTGACCGGGTCAAAGTCAAGATCAACCCCAAGTAAGCGGGCCCAAGCCCAAACAAGTGGGCCCATGCCCAAGTCGAGCCCTGCGTCCGGCCTCCCCCATGCCGAAATAAAAAAATCATGTAATAAATAATTTTGATATAATTTTTTATGCATGAATGTAAGGAAAATGGGCATAAGGCCAAATTTTTGTAAAGCTCATGGCTCATGTGCAAAAGAAATGAGCACATGAGACATGGGATGGGCAAAATGCCATTTTGTAAAGCCCAAAGGGCAATATGTAAGTTTGTAAGCCTATAAAAGACAACATGATAATGAAATAAAAAAAATTCATTCCCTTCAAAATCTAGGGTTTTTTGTGCCTCCTTCTCCTTCCTCAAGGTTTTAAACTTTCTTCCCCTTTTCAATTAAATCAAGAGTTTTACTCTTCCTTTTCCAAAATTAAATAGTTTTTCACCACAAAACCCACAAAGGGGAGCTCGGATCTTCCATCAGATCTCAAAAATGGGAGATTGTTAAATCTCATCCCCTTTCTCCAAGATCCGGCCAACCGAGAGGAAGAAGGAGACTCATCTCCAAAAATTCCATCTTGGGAAGATCCAGGGCTCAAGGGAGAAGACCCTTTTATCAGTTCCAAAAATATCTTAGGGGTTTAACTCCTCAAATATATATATACACACACACAAAAAAAAAAATCTTTCTTTTTGGGAGTACAACTCCCAGTGTAAGGGCTAAGCCCACCTGTCCTCTCTGTCAGGAGTTCAACTCCATAAGTCAAATCGGAAGCACAGCTCCCAGTACAGGGACCAAGTCCCTTTTCCTGCTGACGCCCAGCGCCCGTGTGCCAAGCACGTGGGGCGCTGACGCCCAGCGCCCGCATGCCAAGCAAGTGGGGCATCCACGCCCAACGTCCGCGTGCCAGGCACGTGAGGCGCTGGTGCTCACGCGTCCTTTAGACGCCATTTTCCCCCTCATTTTATATACACTCCACACTAAAAATACCTCCCCTGTTAGAAAAAACTTCTAACGGGGCACTGCCCCGCACCCCGTAAGGGTGCTGCTAGATCCTTTGACCCCCAGCCCGCTATCCGGATAGCAGGATCCCCGTAAAAACTCTGCGGAGCCCCCGATATATCCAAAATCCCTTCAAAACACAGCACTGCACATTGAGTTCGCATGACCTGTTTGACCCATCAATCGGAGGCTCTCTCGCTCCAAAGGCGAGAGGTAATTAACGGCAGCTTAATCCGCGGCTGCCAGAGATTCGGATCCCCACAATCAATAATCCCCCGCCTACCCTAGGCAGGGGGAATCTGTAGTACGCCTGACAAGTGAGCGCGTATTCCCATCTCAATGGGGTAACAAAAAAACACCCTACACCCGCTACCGGCAATTTTTCTGTTGAATTGGGTTTTGAATTTTGGTCAGTAGTTGTTTTGGTAGTAATTAGATTACTGTATTGTTTGTTTTGTCCCAGATTATATATAGAGAAATCTGAGAGTGTTTTAGTATGGTTTTGGTAATGTTTCTGACATTTAAAACTTGGTTTTTCGTATCTCTGTACTTCGACTGAATTGTTCGACATTTATATATTGATGCCGGGGGTATTTGGTCGTATTTAGAGTAAGTGGGCTATAGGTTCTAACCAATGTGCTCTTAGCTCGTTGTATCGCTTTTGATTTGATATTTACGCCGTTATATCATAATTACGATTGTAGGTACGATCGCGGAGATTTATGAGACGACAATGACGGGAAAAGCGATTGTGGATTTTAACTAGCTCGAGATGTCGGTGAGTAGATTTATATCTATGGGGAAAGTCGGGTGGATGGCGTATAATACCCCCGTAACCAATTAACTATGATAGTTATGCTATCTATTTAGATTTTAGTCTTATGGAGATAACTTAGCTTAACTATATTGGTGTTTATTTTGTATCTAGTAGGTTACACATGTGGATATATTTGGATATATGGTTATTGTAACTACGCGACTATAAATCCTTACGATATGGATGTGATGATGAGGAATCATTATGTACTTGTGATGACGAGGATAGTGTGCCGAATACGGCCAAGACTCATTTGGACCCGTGGAGTCATGCGTTATCCCGACTTGGGACATTACGATTGATTAAGCTACTCTTTTAAAACCAACGATTCGTTTTCACTTTTAAATGATAAATGATAAGGATGCGCTGCTATTTCCAAAACGAATATCTATTTAAATATACTGCAGCTTCTTTATTTACAAATAACGTTTCGTTCCATTTTTAATGGTAGCGGTATAGCTCATAATAATTAGTCATGTTCAATAATTATACATGAAACGATTAGATTTCCTTTATACGCCCGCGATACGATTACCGATTATATATGTTAATTGTGTTATTCTTTTTATACGAACACACTGATAGAACACTGCACAACTACCAATGAGTATTATGTTGCATAAATCACAAACACACATGTTACACTACACCTCATTGGTACTGCTATGGCACCGTAAGACTGCTATATTACGTATATCTATATAAATGTCGATACGATTGAGTATGACTTTCCTATATCTGTGGGAGTGATTGGTATATATATATATGCTATGGATAGGGATTGAATTCTATTCTGCTATGAACACATTTATAGAACACTTTCACAAATACTAATAATTGTCATGTTGCACGAGTACAGATGCGTATGCTCCACTACACATCATTAGTATTGCCATGACACAGTAGAACTGCCGCATTTGTTTGTGTTGATTATATTATATACGACGTACTATGTTACTTGTTGATTGAGTTGCGAATACCATCACCATGGGTATTCATACATAATTGTTATGAGTTTTATGATGTTTTTATCTGCAATGATATATCACAGTGGTATGGGACACTGCTATATATATATATATATATATATATATATATATATATATATATATCATCGGAATGAATTATGCAATTATTGTTCTTCACTTGATATTTTAGCTGGATACGATGTGTTGACGTCGACCATGAACTTGATATTTTCTGATTTGATTTTATTCCGAACTGAGTGGAGGAGCTATACGGTTGCGGACATACTACATATCCGGATTGTGTAGGGGAGTACACAGTCGGATACATGGTGGACCCGGTCGAGACCAAGGGGCAGGAAAACCGCATTTGAGGCGGAAAGCCTAGCGAGGACACTCGATACCGGAGATAGATTAGAGCACGTCGGATATCCGGGGGATACCGACTGGGACTATTGATACCGAGGGAGGACTGGTCTGACGAGACGGTGCCTACGATATCTAAAGTTACGTGTTTGTGATGGACACAAGATTATTATGATTTTGAGTGTCGGTAAAGGACACTCGGTAAATGATGAGTTGAGTGCCGATGATGGACACTCGTGAGATTTAGAGTGTCAATGCTGGACACTCGTATGTTGATGTCTGGATGATCTGTCGAGATGCGCTGTTATAGTTTATGCTACATAGTAGCCGAACATGACCGATCCAGGGGACAGTATCTGAATACTATTTTCACATGTTGATACATATAAAGAGATTTCTAAATGAGCTATAGCCTCACTATTTTGACGTATCTGAGACGATACAAGGATCTTTTAAACAGAAACCTTCTTAAAACTCATTTCTAAAAATTGAGACGTATACTTTAAATAAAACGCATATAATACTTCATACTACTACGTCAGCTTCTTATGCCGTGACATACGTATCACGCAGCTATTTTAAAAAGGGTTTTATATACATCTTTCGGCTGCTTTGTAGGCTTATATATGGATGCATGTTATATATATGAGATGGTGATATATTTTTAGGTTTGCGCGATCGTTATTGATGCGTTCATAGTATTTGTGCATTATAAATATATTAGTACAGGATATGATAGTACTATACTTTATAACCTAGGTAGATCGTTATGCATTTCGATTTTTATCTTGCGATATACTTTTATTCACTGAGTTGGCAACTCACCCTCGTTGTACCCTAATTTCTTGCAGGATTTACCGCTCGGATCAGTAGCGACTTGCTGGCACACGTCTTTTTACGGTGATTACTTTGGTAGGTGGGTTACATGTCGTATCGTAACCACACGTTATATATGTATACATTCTTTTGTATCTAGTTAAAAACTTCATCAACCAAAACTTGTATAATTGTGGACTTAGAAGCGAGACTTAGATGTTATGTGTGTTTGTACGTCGTACTCGTTTATAGTCGACTTATATTGTTTCTGTTCATGTTTCGCTTTCTTTTCTTCGCCTTGGACGTTATATATTATCTGTGTGGTTGTTCCGCCGTTTGGGCGTGGAAGCTAGCTCCCGTAGGGATGCTTTATATATATTATGCTTATATTAGGTTTTATTCAAAATTTACAGCGGTGGTGCTGCCCGATTTTAAAATGACATAGGCGTGTTTCAAACAAACTTATTTACAACTTTAAGAACAAAACTGGATTCCATTTAATAACTCTTTTTAAACTTCACCTCCACTATTTTCATAAAAAGTTTAGATTCCGGGTTTTTGGCTTACTTGGATTGCGTCGACATGTTTAGACGTTACATGATCTAAGTGCCGGTCACGTGCCACTTTCAGGTCGTGACAGAAGCTTTTCAAAAGAGCAAAAACGACCGAGAACACGATACGACCATATATGAAAAGGCCAAATAACAGCGTTTGAGTAAAGATGCTGCGGTGAGGACGAGTCACAAAGCTCTCCGACCAAATCAAGGCACGCATGCGACAAATAAGAGCAAGATCAAACCTGAGAAGCGGTTTGCCAAAGTCATATCGCTGGGGATGAAGCTACCACCTCTCATGATGTACACGTCTGGAGTCCCATATTTCGATGGCGGAGAGGGACACCTAAAATACTGCATATACCACCGACGAGTCCCTTATCCCATTGAGAAATGCAACGCCTTCAAGAAGTGGTGGCAAGGAGGTGTTGCCCACAGAAAACACTTCAAGAATGAGAAGCATGAAGCTCGCACTCGTCGAGATGAGAACGGTGAAACGAAAAAAAAACAACTGGCAACTGTCATATGGTTGGTACCAGTTCAGAAGGGGAAAAGCTTGAGTTCTCACGTTCGGGAGTGATTCCGAGGATGAAATGCCACTCAACTCTCTCTTTGAAAACCCCCTTAGGAAAAGGAGAGGAGAAGGATTGTAAGAACATCCAGCTGCGGAACCGTACGCTACATGAAAAGAATCTCGGACCCGCAAACAAGGGTTCGAATAAAAAGGATAAAAGGAAGGGGAAAATGCCCAACAAAATTGCCCTTGATGAAGAGGTGGCTAGAGAGCTTGCTGCGAAAGACATGCCTAAGAAAACTAAGGCGGATTATAATATCCTTACGCAGCTGAGGAAAATACCCTCGCAACTGAGCATTTTGGATGCTTTGCTCTTGTCCAAAGAGACACGAGATTCCTTGATCAAGGCCTTACAAGAGCCTGATCAGTTTCAAGCCTTTCTCGCAGAAGAGAAAATGAAAAACGAACTGGCAGTGGTCCACACAGCTGACATCATATTCAGCGATGAGGATATACTTCTCGGTACATGCGAGCACAATCGACCGCTCTATGTCACCGGGTACTGCCATGATGTCAAGATAGAAAAAATCCTTGTCGACAACGGATACTCCATCAATCTTCTCAACGTGAGAGTGCTGAAGGAAATATGTATGAATGTTCAGCATCTTGCCCGAGATAAAATTATCATCTCGGGGTTCGACTCACAATCATCACGGACGCCAGGTCCGTAATATTGACGCTTCGCTTCGGGCTGCTTGTCACTGACATCAAATTCCATGTCATTGATTCCAAGACCTGTTATAACGCTCTACTCGGCAAGTCTTGGTTACACAAGTACAACGTCATCCCTTATACACAATATCAGTGTATGAAGTATTTTAAAAATGACTCGGTGTGCACCGTCACGGGAGATCTCAATCCTTTCTCGGTGAACGAGGTGCGGAAGTATGAAAACGCAAAGTACTTTCAACCAGACTTTGAAGATACTAAAAGGTGCCATAGGCCCGAAAATAAGCAAAAATCCGTGACCACCATCCCGGTCTTCGGAAGAGATACTGAGGAAGACGAACAAAGAGTCTAATCGGGACAACCTCAGAAGGAAAACAATAAGTCCGGACCATCGACCCCTATCCTGATCTTTGGTAGTGACTCCAAAGATGAGAGGAACGTGGTGTTCTCCATTCGCCCATCAACACAAACTCTTACCGAAACGAATCAGAGTCTATATATTATGATGACTCCGCATCGACACTACAGAGAACTTAACGCGCTCAATATATACTGCGTACAGGAACTAGAAACTTTCTACGTGCCTCCAAAACGAAGAGATGAAAAGGTGATTCTCTACGATTTGTGATCCAAAACGAAGAAAATTATGTTTCGGACACGGTGGATATGGCCGGAGATTCATGATATATATATATATATATATATGTGTGTGTGTGTGTGTGTGTGTGTGATCAATCCATAAAAGATTAAGAGTAGTTGATACAGGATGTCTCTACGGTTATATTTGTGATCAATCCATGAGGGATTGAAGGTAGTTGACACAGAGTGTCTCTACGGATATATTTGTGAGGGATCGATAGAGATGCCCTGCACTGAGATGGATATATTATATTTATGTGAGGGGTCGCGATAGATACCCTTCAATGATTAGATATATTATGTTGTAGACATAGTAACCAGATATGACTGGTCCATGAGAGAGTTCCTGACTATTTTGATATATCGATGTATACTGAAGAGGGTTTATAAAGAGTTATGGTCTCATATTTTCCACGTGCCTATGATCAGCACAGAAACTTTCAAAAGAAAACCCCTTCTACATCATTTTCAAAAAAACCGAGCGGGACGTATATTTAAATGAAATATCTATTTTCTCCTTATTTTAACGCCCGCTATTATATGGCTATTTTTAAAAGGTCTAACATGCATTTTTCGGCTACTTTTATTGTATTACATATGGATGTGTGCTATAAGTATTATAGCTATGATTCTATTTCTGTTTGGTCGTGTACTATAGATATTGCACCACGACTATGGTGATCGTGATTGACACCGGTATAATTGTACGCAGTGAGTTACCGTTTATTGATGATGGATCATCATTACGTTGCATAGTATTGTGTTTCATTCTGTGACTTACATGCTTTCAGATACTTGGGGTTATGTTATGCCCATACCAGGCTTGATGTTGTTTAGTCGAGATTGACATGATAATCACACACAGATTCATATATAGGATAGCGGCAGATGAGTTGTACATGAGGGCTTATCATCACATATTTCTTTGCTCGAACTCTAGTTTCGATGCATACCATTTTACCCTCCTTGATATACACATTTATTTTGTTTATATGTTTCACCGCTTATCCTTGTAATTTTTAGCTCGTTATATAATATTATTTACGAGTTGGCAACTCACCCCCGTTGTACCGTAATTTTGTACAGGTTTGACCGCTTGGATCAGTAGCGGCTAGTTTAGGCACATATACTGTTTTGTGGGCGTAGTTGCGCATGTACATGAGTGGTCGGTTATATTCTTTTGGATCGGCATTTGCCTTATACCTGTTGTGTCTAGAAGTACTCTATCAAAGACCAAGTCTAGTTTTTGTGGAGACCTTAGAGTTGTATGTTGTTGTCGGACTCGTTTGGAATTGACTTGATGTATATCTATTCTAGTTTACTTTTCGCACTAGATCCTTCACCGAAGCGTCATATATATATTTGCGTGGTTATTGATCCGCCGTTGGGCGTTAATTTTTGCTCCCATATTAGGGATGTTTTATTATATGTCTATTGTACCTGTTTTATCAAAAATTACAAAGAAGGTGCTGCCCGATTTTTAAACGATAGTAATATTTTAAACCAAAATTGATTCATGTTAGTAAAACTCTTTCCAAAACATCACCTCCACTAATTCTTGTAAAATGATTTAGAATCCTGATTTTTGGCTTACTTGAGTTAATATGGGGTTCTATGGACTTCACGTGACTCAAGTGCTGGTCATGTGCCAATTCCAGGTCGTGACAAAATTGGTATCAAAGCACTAGGTTTTACCAGAGTCGAGTTTAGGTTTAACCATGTGGGGTCTAGGTTGTAACGTTTTGAAACTTGGGCCTAACCTTGCGGAACTCAGACTTGAATTTGGGGTGTTAAACCCGAACTTCGTTTTCCTTTGTTAAGTTTAGGTTTGACCATGCGGAGTCTAGAGTATGATCTTTCGAGACCTGGACTTGACCTTGCGGAACTTAGACTTAACATTGGGGTTTTAAACCCGACCATTCGACTTATAGGTTACCCTTGGTATGATGAAGTAGGTAGCTTAGGTAGAGTTGTGTACCGTACGTATGTTCCGCGGCATATTTACGACACGACACTCCTCTTAAGTAACTTTAGGAATTATTTTGAATTCTTTCATAATTCTCTTGTTTCCTTCTGAGTTAGTGGCACCGCATTGCTTTTCCGTTGTGATTCGAAAACCGACTCTTGTTTGTTTCTTGTTCCAGTCACCATGCTGCCAGGGATTGCACAAGCCGGGTGGGATGCAGTTCGTGATGAGGTCAGGGCAGGCTCGTCTGAGGCGAGTACTGGCTAGGATGGTACACCGGTGACAGTGGAATAAGTTGATCCTCCATAGATTTCTCGTTTGGAGACGAGTTTTCGGGATCTACATCGGTTGATTGGGTCGTTAGCTGAGACAATTCGGACCCGGAGACCTATCGTTACCCAATCAGCTCCGGAGATTTTGGTACAGCACGGTGCTCAGAGATCAGTTATGCCTCCGCTGATTGAGACAATCGACGTGTCACTTCCAGAATTTTTTAGGCCGAGGCCTCCGATGTTACCGGCATGTATGCGTCAGAGGATCCGTTGTCGTTCCTCAACAGGATGGCGAGGATATTCCGTTTGGTGAGATGCTCCAATACGAGATCGGTGGAGTTAGCTAGTTTTTGTTTAGAGGGTCTTGCTCAGACTTGGTGTGATTCGATCGAGAAACGCCGAGCAGTAGGTCTTTCTCCTATGACTTGGGACGAATTTTCCAAGGTTTTCTTGATCCGGTTCCTACCTCAGAGTGTCAGAGACGCCCGAGCGCGTGGTTTTGAGTCTTTGCTCCAGACTCCGGACATGACGGTAGCCGAATATGACTTTCAGTTCACCCAGTTATCATGGTATACTCCTTATTTGGTTCCTACGGAAGAGATCCGGATTAAGAGGTTCGAGCGCGGACTTAATGTGCAGCTGTTTTCATCCGTTGGTGCCCAGCATTTCAATACCTATATAGAGGCATTGGATGCGGCCATGCAGATAGAGGAGCGTTATTTTGTGATTGGAGCGACTTCGGAGCCGAAGCAGGCTCGAGTTAAGACTCCATCTGTGGAGCAGGAGTGTGATGATGTGAGTGGATGGCCCCGAGAGCAGCCATTCGACACCGATAGGATGCAGAGGCCAGTCCGGTTGTGTTTTAATTATATGAGGCTCGGTCATAAAGTCAGGAAATGTCTTGCTAGGCCTCATAACAGGATAGTGACGCGACGCGCCATTTCGTTTTCTTCCCCCCCCCACCAGTGATTACTCAGGTTTCATCAAGGAAACGAACGGGCAGCGGATATTGTGATCCTGTGTAGAGATAACGAGGATCCAGAGATAGAAGACGTCGGGCCGTGAGTGGCGAGCAAGTAAGAGTTCTTGCTCTGACTGCTCCGGGTGGTCAGGCACCTTTCGATGTTGAAGCAGGTACACTTCAATGTCAGCTGTGTTGATTTGTATTTTGATTTGTGTTTTGGGGTGATCGGAGTACCACTCCTTGCTTTGGATTTGATATTTTGGTGATATGGACATCACCTTTGTTTTGGCCTCGATATTTTGATGAGTGGAGTATCGTTCTTTGTTTTCATGCACATCAATTGCATTTCAGTATTGTTTTGTGCACACTCGATGCACTTACAGTTGTTTTTGTGTATGTGCGTTGTTTTTTATTTCATTTTCATACATCATACGCAGTATCATAGCTATTTGATTAGAGTGACGGTGTGGGAATTCCAGCTATCTGGGTTTCACATGTTTGTTCCATATGCATGTACATTGCATTATGATATTTTGGGTATTTCGAGTGTCAATGATTGGCACAGGATTTTGATGATATTTTATCAATGAGAGTTTCTCTTTTTGTGCACGATCCATTTGGATGTAATTGCTTGCACATATGATATTTGGACCGTTATCACACATTATGTAGCATTTTGAGCTTGTGTGAAATTTCGGAACCCCGTGGATTTGATGTATGGAAATGTTTTAAGATTTGGATTTAAATTTAAATTCAGGGACCGAATTTATTTAAGGGGGATATTGTAACATTCGAAAAAAATTTAAATGTTATTTTAGAATTTTAAATAATGATAAAAAAAAGGTGTTATTAAGATTTTGGTATTTAGTTGTAAAAGTAGTTATTTATATAAGTTATTTATATGTAGGAGGTATTTATTTGCAAACTGTATTTTGTTTTAAATGAGGTATATGTTAGATTGATGTTAACCCTTCACACACAACATAACATACCTTACACCCTCATGCTTACACCTCCATCTTACATCCCTCCACCTCCACCTCCTTCTTACTCTACACCCTTTCTCATTACCTCCTCCTTCATCCAATAACTCTCATAGTCATTTTATTTCTAAACTGAAAATATCACTTCTCCTCCATCCTCATCCCAAACTTTAGCCTCCTTCACTCAAAAACCATGAATCTTTCATCAACTTGCACATCTAATTGTTCAAGAGCTCAAGCTAAATCAATACCATTTCATGAAGCCTCAACTAGATATCTCAAGAGCTGAACTTCCTTTGTGCTCCATCTAAACAGGTAAAAATCCTTTCTTTTCAGTTATCTAAAGTTTCTGGATTCTATGATTGATGTCAGAAAAATGGGGTTTTTTGTAAGGTTTTAATGTTCAAATCAAATTTGAGATGAAGTAGGACTTTTATAAAATATTTAGCATATAGAATTGACCTAGTAGGATCATCATAAGACACCTACAGAAGCACGAAGCAAAACCATCAAGTTAGAACCGCAATTTGCGGCTATATGGAATAAATCTGCGGCCCAATTTTTGAATTTGGGTGTGGGTCTTGGTCTGGAACTTGTTTATGAGTAGAATAAGGCTTTTTTATACTCTATTTTTCCTAATATTTTCTGAGTCAAAATCTGGGAGTGTTTTAGTATGGTTTTGACAATATTTTATGGTTTTTAAACTTGTGAATCCGTTTTTATAATTCTGCTTTTGGTGGATTTGGTTGAGTAGCGATACCGGGAGAGTAATTCATTATTGTTAGCATTCGTCTAGCTTTTGTTGCTCATAGATTTTAACCTATGGACCTTTGTTTGATATATCGGTTCCGATATGATTTCTTATGTACGTTATGATATTATATGAATGCTAGGTTTCATTGCGGAGACCTCGGAGGCGGCACGGATGTGCAAGGTGATTATCGGATACGGCTAGCGCAATCGAACACAGTGAGTAGATTATATCTACGAGTGGGGAAATCGGGTGGATGACTATATATAGCACTCCCGTAAAACATATTGCTTATAATGTCATTGAGTTGTTTAAAATACATGACGTGTATGTTTAGATTTGTTCGATATGTAATGTATTTCATTAGTATCGTTTAGTAGAATTATTGTAAATACACTTGGTAGAACACAAACACAAATACTAATGATTACCATGTTGCATAATCACAGACTCGCATGTTACACTACACACCATTAGTACTGGCATACCATGTAGAACTTCCCTACTTACATGTAATAGTAGAATTGACGTTATAGTAGGATTATGTTGTTATATGAGTTATATTGGATGCGCGTACGAGACAAGATGTTCGTATTTATTATTGGGCGAGTACACGACTGGAGATCCATACTGGTCGCCGTGTATGCACGTGACACGAGATGTCCGTACCGATCGTTGTGCGTATGTGTTGATGAGATGTCCGCATCGGTCGCTGTGTGCATATGTAAACTTGAGATCCATACGAGTTGCGAGGTATACGTAGACTTGAGATCTGCACTACTATTGCCATGCGTTGGGTACGTAGATTAGATATCCGTACCGATCATTATTATTATATTGTGATATATTTAGTGGTCATAGTACGATGTGGGATTTCCGTACTAGATGACATGATGATGAGGATTTGTCGAATACGGCTTTATCGACTTTGGCTCATGGAGTCTTATTTTATCCTGATGAGGAGATTATAATAGTCGGATTGTAACCCCTAATTTCACAACAACGATTCATTTTCATATTTTCAAAAGAGATAATAAGGATGTGCTGTTGGATTTAAAAAGGGCATTTACATATTTGAAAACACCACAACCTCCTTATTTACAACCAACGTTTCGTTATATTTTACAAAATATATTTAGGGAGTTACTTGCAATATATATCTATTTACCGCTCGTTTACGTTACGCTTACTGTGAATGTTATTCGCTTACACGTTATTCATTTTATCATATATGCTACGCTTATGTTATCATTCGTGTTACTGTTATTATATTCGCTAATGTTGTTATATACTACCTATCTGTGCTATGACTAGTTCACACAGACAAAAACGGGTACGAGGATATGATGTGATATGATATCAATCCTAAGAGATTGAGTATATATGTATATATGGAAAGAATACGAGAGAGAAGATTATGATTCGGACACGGTGGATATGGCCGAGGATTCATGAGATATATATATTTATAATCAATCCATAAGAGATTGAGAGTAACTGACACAGAATGTCTCTACGGTTATATATCAATCCATGAGAGATTGAGGGTAGTTGACACAGGGTGTCTCTATGGATATATTTGTGAGGGGTCAAAATAGATGCCCTGCACTGAGATAGATATATTATATTTATGTGAGGGATCGCGATAGATACCCTTTAATGATGAGATATATTATGTTGTATACATAGTAGCCAGACATGACTGGTCCATGAGAGAGTTCCTAACTAGTGTTTTGCTATATCGATCTATACTGAAGAGGGTTTATAAAGAGTTATAGTCTCATATTTTCCACGTGTCTATGATCAGCACAGAAACTTTTAAAAGAAAACCCCTTCTATATCATTTTCAAATAAACAGAGCGGGACGTATATTTAAATGAAACACATATTTTCTCCTTATTTTAACGTCTGCTACTAGTGCCATGACATAGACATCATATGAATATTTTGAAAAGATCTAACATACATTTTTCGGCTACTTTTATTGGATTGCATATGGATATGTGCTATCTGTATTATAGCTTTGATTCTATTTCGGTTTGGTCGTGTACTATAAATATTGCACCACGACTACGGTGATCGTGATTGACACCGGTATAATTGTACGCAGAGAGTTACCATTTATTGATGATGGATCATCATTACGTTGCATAGTATTGCGTTTCTTTCCGTGACTCGCATGCTTTCAGATGCTTATGGTTATGTTATGCCCATCGTGGGCTTGATGTTATTTAATCGAGATTGACATGATAACCACACACAAATTCATACACAGGATAGCGGCATATGAGTTGTGCATGATGACTTATCATCACATTTTTTTTGCTTGAGCTCTAGTTTCGATGCATGTCATTTTACCCTGCCTTGCATGTCATTTTACCCTGCTTGATGTACACATTTATTTTGTATAGACGTTTCACTGTTTATCCTTACGATTTTTAGCTCGTTATATAATACTATTCACGAGTTGGCAACTCACCCCCGTTGTGCCGTAGTTTTATGTAGGTTTGACCGCTTGGATCAATAGCGACTAGTTTGGGCACATCTACTGTTTTGTGGGCGTGGTTGCGCATGTACATGAGTGGTGGGTTATATTCTTTTATATTGGCATTTGTCTTGTACATGTTGTATCTAGAAGTACTCTATCAAAGACCAAGTCTAGTTTTTGTCGAGACCTTAGAGTTGTATGTTGTTGTCGGACTCGTTTGGAGTCGACTTGATGTATATCTATTCTATTTTACTTTCCGCACTTGATTCTTCGCCGAGACGTCGTATATATACTTGCGTGGTTGTTGATCCACCGTTGGGCATTGATTTTTGCTCATATATTAGGGATGTTTTGTTATATGTCTATTGTACATGTTTTATCAAAAATTACAAAGGAGGCGCTGCCCGATTTTTAAACGATGGTAATATTTTAAACCAAACTTGATTTATGTTAGTAAAACTCTTTTCAAAACTTCACCTCCACTAATTCTTGTAGAATGGTTTACATTCCTAGTTTTTGACTTATTTGAGTTAATGTGGGGCCCTATTGACTTCACGTGATTCAAGTGCCCGTCACGTGTCAATTCTGAATCGTTGGATTAGTAAAATCAATTAAGGATGTTGATTTGTTGGTGTTAACATACGTTTGACAATTTTGACAGGCCGTTTCATGCTTGCATTTAATGGAAGACGTGCGTTGGATCTGATGCTATTTATTTGTTTCCTTGAGTTAATAGACAGTTAATGTTTATGAATTTAATTAGGCTAGCATCATTTATTATTTTTTTTGGATGGCTGAAAATTTTGTTGCTTTTTTGCATCTCGTCGTCCATCATGTTTGTTGGATGTCGGCAGCCGTTGATCCCACTAATAGGATCTCTTTATGGCTTGAATTTAAAAATTTATGGCTTGAATTTAAAAAATTCCGTGCACACATGCATCGCACATGCATAACATTACTATTGTCAGCTAAACCTGAAAGTCAGATTTTTATTGAACAATAACACATGTTGCAGAATGACTACATTTTTAAACAACAAAACAATAGCATATGTGATTTTTTTTTAAAAATATGATTATTGTAAACTTGAAGATAAAATACAAGGAAAGACTGACCAGAGATAATTGACAGAGTATTGTCAGGAAAAAAGAGAGAATTCACAGAGAACATAGTATTGAATCAAGGACTAATATTTCAACAAAGCCTTGATCACTTTAAGAAATAGGACCACTTTTAACATATAACCACCAAAAAAATTGCAGAGCAACAGTTCCCCTTGCAGTTGCATGTGACATTTATAAATATTAGAAAGATATAAGCAGACAAGCCATGTGCAAATTAATTTGAACAACTTACCTTGTACCATGATCCCTCTCATGACATGCATCATGGGAAATTGAGGATCCCTGCTAGCTTCAGCACTGCAACCAGTAAAATTGCGAAATCAAAAGAAATCAGCAAGATAAATAATATTAGAGAAAACGGAGAATAAAATGGCATGGTATCAAATTTCTTGGATTGGCGGTTTGAGAAATCGACCAACCGTCTATTTTTTCATGTCCTTAAGTATATATAGTCAATTTTAATATGAATTGAATACCGGTCACCCTTGCATCGGATGACTATAAAATTAACGGTTTTCCGATAATAAAACATTTTACAATACTGAATAAATAGGAAAAGAGTGTCCAAACGATATACATAGTTTAGAAGATGGAGATTTATATGGCCGGTACCGATCGTCCAAGAAACGAACAGAAATTTTCTACCATGCCACACTTTATAGTACACATTCCATTAAACAGCTAAAATCAACCAGATTAACAAAGTTTCCCCTGGAGTAACCATTTCAGAACAATTCGTATATTCAAATACAACATAAAAATTTCAGCATAAGACAACATAATTTGAGAGTGATTCAATTCAGGACTCAGGAGAGGAACAACTTCAAATTAGATAGCAAATGTAAAACACAATCCTTCATTTTACAGAGCCATCTCCAAATTTCTTTAAAAATGTAACTATAGTTCTCATAACATTAAAAAAAACATGAAGAGAGTGCTAAAGTAAAATTTGGAATGCTTTATTATAGTCTACAAACCAGAACTCAAATCATCTGAAACCCTTAAAATGAAGTCACCTTCGTAATTTAACCAGAACAAACACCAAAAAAAGAGCTCACCTTAAATAGCCTTTGCCGTTGCAACAACATTTTCCACTGTCAAACCGAACTCCTTGTAGATTTTCCCTGCAGGAGCGCTCGCCCCAAACCGATCAATCCCGATCGCCTTCCCCTTTTTCCCTACATATTTCTCCCAGCCCATCGTGGACCCTGCTTCGATGCTAACCCTAGCCTCAATATCACTAGGCAACACACTCTCCTTGTACTCTTCACTCTGCTCCTCAAACAACTCCCAAGACACAAACGACACGACCCTAACCTTCTTCCCCTCTTTCCTCAGCTCATCCGCCGCCTTAGCTGCAATCTCAAGCTCAGATCCCGTACCCATAAGAATAACATCCAGCTTGTTCCCTGACGAGTTGTCCGAAATTACATATCCGCCCTTTTCAACCCCATCAACCGAAGTCCCCGGCAGCTGAGGCAGCTTCTGGCGAGACAGTGCAAGCACGGATGGTCTCTTTGTATTAAGCACAGCAATTCTATAAGCCCCAGCGGTCTCGGTCCCATCAGCGGGCCGAAGCATCAAAATATTGGGCATGGCACGGAAGCTGACGAGATGCTCAATGGGTTGGTGAGTGGGCCCGTCCTCTCCGAGACCAATGGAGTCATGAGTCATTACGTAGATTACACGTGCTTCACTTAAAGCGGAGATCCTCATGGCGGCGCGCATGTAGTCAGTGAAAACGAAGAAGGTAGCACAGTAGGGGATGAGTCCGGGGCTGTGGAGGGCGATGCCGTTGCAAATGGAGCCCATACTGTGTTCACGGACACCGAAGCGGAGGTTGCGTTCCTCGGGGGTGTCTTTCTGGAAGTTGCCAAAGGTTTTGAGGAGCGTCATGTTCGAAGAGGCGAGGTCGGCACTGCCTCCGAGGAATCCGGGGAGGATGTTGGCAAGTGCGTTTAGGCATTGTTGGGATAGGTTTCTGGTGGCATCAGCTGGGCTTTCAGGTGTGTAGGTCTGGGAGAGGACATCAATAATACATCATGTCAGAATATACTTCTAATTATTCCACCAAAAAAAAAGTTTTTCTTTTGGCAAATAACAATATATAGTTTGTAGTTTGATTAATTGCATGAGAATTTCAATAAATTATGAATCTGCATGAAAAAAAAGAAAAGAGGGTGGGAATAGTTTGCCACTTTCCATGAATTACTCCTAGAGTGATTAACAGTGTCATTAATTGTTAAGTCTGCTATAATTTGTTTCCCATGACTACATCAAGATATTTGTTTTCAAAAAAATTTGCATTAAAATATGGACAAAAACCAAATTATATATATAATCTTTTTGTTTCTTGTACAAAATTGGGGGAACGCCTTCAAGAATCCAGCTATCACCATAACTCACAATGATCTACTCTTAACTCCATAATAACCACCTAAACTAGTTAATGGTAAATTTAGACTATTACAGGTGTAATTGGTATAGATTCAGATTCCCATCTATTCTGTATAACTATGTCTGATAATTCATAATGTGTTTTGTTTGGCTCTTGGATTTAACTCTGTCGTAGAGCGTTGGACGTATCTTCTTTTAGCAAAACTATCATTTTGTTCCATCTTCTAGACATTCTTAGTCTAGTAAATAATAGAGGATGCCAGTTGATCTCATCAAATGATTTGGCGATGTGTTTTGTTTGGCTCTTAGCTTTATCTCGGCCTTAAAGAGTCGAATGTAATTCCATTTAGTAAATCTATGACCTATTCATCTCGTTCCTTCTTATAGACATTTTAACAGTCTAGTAAGATCTAGAGATACCAATTGATCTTTTAAAATTATGATTCTGATAAACCTTTGGCAAAAATAAGAGATTATCAACATCAGACGGATGGATGATAGTTCGTCGCAGAGCTTTGTCAAAGTTTTTGTATGGTTGTTTTCTCAAAAGCACCCCATTCTAATCAATGAAACGGATCAAGATGTGATTACAGCAATGATCATATTCTCATTTGATAAACATTTGGCCTGCTTTAGAGTCGATTTTATTTCTGTGATTACAGCAATGATCATGTTCATGATAAATTCTCAATTTCTCATTATATATTCTAGGGTGGATGAGAAACAACATTTTATAGGGTAAGTTTCATAACTTAACTAATGCTTTAAAGCTTGACCAGTCATAACCTTACAGATTCTTCATTTTCTCTGATCAGATTAGGGAAGCGATGTAGAAGTATAGCATGTCTCGGCAACTTCAGTACAGCCAAACCAAAATACTTATTTGTATAACCTTAATCAGAGGAGACTATTGGGACTCTACAAAATTGTATGGGGATATTGGTGATAGTTGGAGGAAGATGCTAACCTAGTTTTCTACAACCTTATCCTGAGCAATTGGGCATATTATATGTATGATTCCCGAACTAATACTTCTAACCACACCAAATTATCTCCTAATTTTTTTTTTGGCACTGGCCTAGAAGCCCTAACCTAAGCACACAACACACCCATGCACACCACACACAACACACACGCACCCAGGGGACCCACGAATTTGCCCCAAAACCGTTAATTTGTGGCCACTTCCCCTCTGAGGTTCCTGGGGTTCGAATCCCGCACTCTCCCCAAGAGGGGAAGTGCCTGTACCAACTGAGCTATTTGCTCATTGGTTCTCCTAAAAATGTTGGGCATATTACATGTATGATTTCCGAGCTAAGAATTCTAACCACGCCGAATTATCTACTAAAAATGTTGACATTGCAACTATGATGAATGTGCGTGACAGAAAGGTAGTAAGCAGAAGATAGAAAGGGGAAAAAGTCAAGTCTCACCGGAAGAGCCTTCTCCCATCCTGCAGGGAATTCTCCGGAGATAATACTTTTTAACACTACAGCATCCTCCCCATACTTCTTCTCATATTCAGCGAATTTGGCATTCCATTGATCCTCGAGTGCAGCACCATCAGCAATATGGCGGCTCCAGTGCCTGAAAATAGTGAAATCAAAAGTTTCAAAAGAAACGTTTGGCTAAAGTGGCTTGATATAGATAAATTTTAAAGAATTACAGACCTCTTGACTTCTTCAGGCACATGGAATGGCTCATGAGCCCATCCAAGGTTCAGTCGTGTGGCATCAACTTCCTTGGCACCCAATGCACTTCCATGCACGCTGTAAGAGTTTGACTTGTTTGGTGATCCATAACCAATGGTAGTAGTTACCTATAAGTAGCCAATCTCTTCAGTAATTAAATTTCATCACATCTAAGAGTATCCTAAGATTAAATACAAAGTCATGAAATAGGGGTTTCTTTTAGATCCCCCCCCCCCACCCATCTTTGATGTTTCTGAAAAACCGTCCAATGATCTAATTTTTTTTTTATTAAGAAAGAAAAACAATCCCCCAATTCATTTCAGATATCTAAAAAGAACCTCCGTGCGCTAAATGGCCAGGGCGCCAATCTAGATTAGATTTTTTTATAAAAAAGTTAACACTAACGATTTCCCAAAAAAAAAAAGTTAAAAACACCTTGATCAATGTTGGCTTGTCCTTGACAGCCTTTGCCTCCCTGATTGCATCACGGATCTCATCATATCCGGTATTACCATTCTTGACCCAAATTGTGTGCCACCCAAGAGCCTCAAATCGAGCAACAACATCCTCGGTGAATGCAATTTCGGTATCTCCATCAATTGAGATGTGGTTGTCATCATAAAAAGCAATCAGTTTGCCTAGACCCCAGTGCCCAGCAAGAGAGCAAGCTTCATTTGAAACACCCTCCATTTGACAACCGTCCCCAAGTATAGTATATCTAGAGTAACCATGCATGCAAGTCAATATGCGGAAATGAATAAGAAGTATAAATTTTCAAGGCATGAATCTAGATTCTACTATGGGATTAAAGAGGAGGTACATACGTATAATGATCAACAATCTCATTATCTGGCTTATTGAATCGGGCAGCTAAGTGCTTCTCTGCAAGTGCCAATCCAACAGCGTTCGCAATACCCTGACCCAGAGGACCTATACAACAAAATCATAAAAGAAACTTGTAAACCCTATATTCCAATAAAGTACTAGCAAATAAGATTTAATAAATGATGGGAATAATCAAACAATAGACATATGAAAAAGCCTACCAGTGGTGACTTCAATCCCTGGTGTCTCAAAGTTCTCAGGGTGACCAGGAGTCCTGCTACCCCACTGCCTGAAAGCCTTCAAATCCTCCTCCTGGAATCCACAAATTTAACAATTTATTTTTGAACAAGTTCTACAATATGAGAAAAGACTACTTTTGTCCCCAGAATTGCACAGATCATGGTTTTAATCAAATAGGAGTCAAGGGCATGTGAGGCTCTCTAAAAGAGCTAATGTTATCCAAGGTTTTCTCTAGGGCAGTTCATTTCGAGGATTTGGAATGAAATGACTGGAAAGGGATGACAAAATACTAGAGTATTTCAATTTGAATATCTCACTTAATTTTGAGGGACGGGGGATGCAAAAGGGCTTTCCCGATTCGCTCGCTCAACAAAGTGATCCCTTTCATTTTAAGATGGAACTGGACAGAATTGGACTAAAATATATTATAAATTATTACGTAGGCTTCACCATTATTAGATTCAATAAATGTTTCCCTCCCAATTTGTAAGTGGAACGGATCAAAAAGCAACATCAAAATAACTGGATTCAATTTTCCATACATAAAATATTCCATGTAACAGTATACAATACAAAATTTGAAATGTATCAGATTCCATTCTTTAGCAAAGGTTACCCAACAAAACAAACTACTTAATTAAAAAAAACAATGGTCATAACACTCTTTTTCTACTAAAGTAACAAAACGAAGTAAAGGCAACTTTCTGAAAGCGAAGTATAAAAAACTAGACATGTTGGATTTCCCTATTTTACCTCCTCGCCCATCAAAACAAAAGAAATGGGAGTCAGAGATCAATTCTGAATACCAAATTTCACGGTTCTTTTAAGGAAAAAAAAATCAAATTTCAATTAAGAGTTCATCAAGAAAGGAAATCAAATTAAACCTTGACGCTATCATATCCAGCAAGATGAAGCAATGCGTAAAGGAGCATGCACCCATGGCCATCTGACAACACGAATCGATCATGATTGAACCAGAAAGGGTTCTTTAGGTTGTATCTCATGATCTTATCGAACAAAATGTGACCCATCGGAGCACAGCCCATGGGCAACCCGGGGTGTCCCGATTTTGCCTTCTCGATCGGATCAATGGCCAAGAATCTAATCGCATTCACCGATTCATCAATCGCCGACTCCGATCTTTTGACCACATTTTCTTGTTGCCACGTGTTACCACAGTTTTTTGTATCCTCTGATGACTTTTCTCTCAGACTGATTGATTAGTCCTCTACTTTATGGATGTTTACTACTTTTGAAAATGTTTTAAATAACCTTTTAATGAATTCAGAAGAGATTAACAGTCTCGCCTTTTCCTAAGATAACTTCCATCATGCTTATTGCATTCCTACCAACTTAAGGCGTCCAACCAAATGTAAACGGTCCTTCCAAAACACATGATCCAATAAGTTTCAAATGGTTATAACAAACAATGAATACTATAAATCTATATAAACAAACCTCCTCTTTATCATTCAGCAAACATCAAGGTGGCCATCAGCCATCCGTCTACATTTTAGGACGCTGTCCATTCTTGCTATGCTCCTTTGTCATGCAACCATTCAATCGAGGTAGCTACCGTAGCTTGCTATTAAGCTTGCCATCCATGGAGTAACATCATCTGCAGCACGTTACTTGGAAGGAAGAGTTGCACACAGATGAATGGCGTCCGCAAGATTTATGCTATGTTCACTGAAAGGATGAAGCAGATGATTGTGCTTCTCCACTGTCTACAGGCTTCCAAACCCTCTATCTAAAATGCTATAGTTGGTTTAATTTATATCATAAACTGTCACAAAATACGGTACAAGGCTTATTTTAGCACCAACCTTGCCCGGATCATGTACTACTACACTACTAGTAGGAGTTGAGACATACCAAACTCTAAAAAGTTCATGTTTTGTAAGGTCTTTTTTCTAGGGCTGTTATATTTCCCGGGAATCGGGATGAATTGAATGGAAATTGGCCAACAAAACATTGTAGCATATCCATTTCCCACTACAATTAGTAGTTGGCTAGGAGGAAATTGGGAGAGAACTGGCTTTCCCAATTCGCCAACTCACATAAATTTATTTCCTTTCGAGATGGAATTGGAAGGAATTTGTCCCCAGATGATAGATAAAACCAAACAGATCACCAAGTGTTCCTTTAACCTTCCAATTCCTTTAAGCGAAGAAAACGGATAGAGAAATAAGGTTGTAAAATTTCACCCAATATATGATTCCATATTAACAAACAGAGGAAATGGAATTCCAAGTAACAAACACCGTACATAATTTCACATGAATTCAATTCTAAGAAAGATGGTTTCTTTCTCAAGGATTTGTAGCCAAATCTTTCTCGTAAAATTAAAATCATGTAAATTCCTTAAAAATCTCTTGTGAAACAACTCACAAATGATCTACTAGAGAATAAACGCACTATAAATCTAAATTAAGCTAAATGGTAATCTTTTTGTGTGTGCGTGTGTTAGTTTTGCAAGCCATAGATCTTAACCCTACAAAATTAACAAAATCCCACTCCAAACAAAAATCACGGTCACATCAATCTTTCGTTTTTGCTGAATTATAAAAGGCGCTTTTCTTTATTAGAAAAACAACAGAAAAGAAACTCGAAGATCCAAAAAAATTGAAACTATAAACCAACCCAGATCACAAAACGCAGTTCGAGATCAGAATCAAAGATCAAGATCAAACCTTGACGCTATCATATCCCGCGAGATGCAGCAGCGCATAGTGGAGCATGCACCCATGGCCAGCAGAAAGCACGAAGCGATCGCGATTGAACCAAAAGGGGTTCTTGGGGTTGTACCTCATCATCTCATCAAACAGGATGTGCCCCATTGGCGCGCACCCCATGGGGAGCCCAGGGTGCCCCGAGTTCGCTTTCTCCACGGCGTCGATCGCTAGAAACCTGATCGCGTTGACGGACTTGTCGATCACGGATTCCGCCGCCGCCGACTCCACCGCCTCGACCGCCGCCGCCCTGATGGGCCCCACGCGGCAGCGGCGGTGGATGTTGAAGCTGAGGCTGGTGGGCCTCGCCGGAGAGGCGGCGGAGCGGCCGGAGATCGAGGGGTTGATGAGGGATTTGGAGGCGGCAATTGATGAGGAAGCAGCGGCCATTTTTGGGGTTTTTTTAAAAAATTATTCGAGAGATTTGAGTGAAGAAGGAAAAAATTGAAGGGGGTTATGAGTATATATTAAGCTGATAATTAGGGGTTTGATTTGTTAGTTATTTTAATTGTTGGGGGTTTAGTTGGTAAATCCGCCGAGATGGACACGTGGCGGTGGGGCCGAGGGTAGTTAGGGTGGCTATGGGGACAATTTTGGGTTGGGATTTTGAGGAGTGAGCTTTTGATATGATCAAAGAGCCCTTTTTCTTTCATTTTGGATTTTAAAAAAGAGCTTTTTTTTGTATTTGCTGGGTTGTTGAGCCTTTTCCCTTTTGGTTATGCTTTTGGGATTTTTTTGATATGGCCCCAAAATATTTGATGTTTGGAAGACATCTCCCCAACGGTACCCAAAATTTCTTCATGAAATAGAAAGAAATAAAAATATGGACTTCATGAAGTATGCCAGAAGGTGTCCAAAATTCTCCATCTCTTTCTCTCTTCTGTCCGGATGTATTACACTCGGCACACCGAATAATTTCTCATGTAGATAGGAGAAGATCCCTCTGTCGACGTAACTAGGCTAGCAATAGTTAATCATAACTTATTCTTCAATATTTGTCCAAGCTCCACAAACCCAGCTCATGATCATTTCAGGAAAAAAGCTCAAGCTGCTCCCTTCTCGCTCTATCAACTCTCTCATATGCTAAAACACTAACCAACCCCTATTCTTGGACTGAGCTTGGGTTAAGAGGGTAGAAGTGTCATCGAACACCTCTAATGTCTATATTTTACACCGTTGAAGATGTGAGTTAATTGGAGGCCTTTCTAGTTAAAGGAATTGAGGGGTTTGTTTTAAAAATAGAATGATTCCAAGGTGTTTTTCAAATAGCAAGGATTTTTTTTTGTGGGGGAGTGGGGGTGGAGGAGGGGATGGTGGTGGTCAATATTGAAGAAGAAGAAAACTATTTTTAAATATCTAAGAGAGAGGGGTTGGGCATGAGATCACCAAATTTTTTAAAGAAAATGTTGAAATCAAAAGCTAGGATGCCTAAATGTCAACATTAGCTAGCATTTACTAATTGAGCTTAAATATTAGGTGAGCTCACGGTTGAGTTCATTGTATTGCACACAAAAGCCATTCTTAATTAGAGATATATACAACATTTAGCAGCCGGATCAATCTGGCGTAAGCTGAACCTATTTTCGACGTCATATATAAGGAACAAAGCTTTCTCGCTAAACTTTTTAGATTTTCTTTTTTCTTTTTTAGCTTATTATTGTTCGTTAAATGCAATTATTTTTAACAAACCGACATCTATTTTTTTCCCCACGTGAACAAACCATTTTAAACAGTTGCCTCTCGTCACAAATTGCACATGATATATCAATTTTTTAAAAATAAAAGAAATAAGGGGAAATGGGTCTAGCTCTGTTAAAAGAAAACAGAGAAAACTCATTGACCCAAAAAAATATTAGAAAACTCTCTGTAATATACACCAGCCACTTCATATTTTTCAATATTTTGATACCACACACTTGATCTTTTTTGGTAGATAATTAATACATTTATCAGATAAATACTAAATTTAGCAAATAACTACAACCTCACCTGTGCAAACAGCCATTCTTTAGTATATTGTAATCGTACTTCACTATAAATATAAATATAATAGTTCACTAATAAATATAGTAGTTATCTCGTTTTGTGAAATACTTACTAAATATTTGCAATATATTTACTTTACGGACGATAATATCAAAATATTAGGATCCTTACTATATAGGTCAAGGACTTAAAATTACCGCTTTTTAAAGATGGGATTTTTGTGCCGCTTTTTTTGTCCTAGATACTAGGCCTGGCAAATGAAGTGAGCCGAACGAGTTGAACTCGTCTCGCTTAACCTGCGAGGCGAGTTCAACAGTAGCCATCGCCGACCCTGCCCGTCTCGCCATCTCGTCTAGACGAATCGTGAGATGAGGCGAGGCGATTCGTACGAGTCAGGCAAATCAACTCGTCTAACTATGTTTTTTTTACTGTTTTTTCGAACTGCAGACGTCTGGTCCCAGATGTCTGTAGTTCAAAAAATTCTTAAAAAAGCGTCTGCTTAGACGTCTCTACAGTAAAAACAGAGATTTGAAAAAATGGAAAATATCTTAAGCACACGTTTGTGCCAGAGGTATGTATTTCAAAAGCTTCTTAAGCAGACGTCTGGGTCAGACATCTGGAGTTGGATGAATTTTGAAATCGGATAGAAAATTTAAAGAGTTTGAATTCAACGATTATATTACAATTAAATAATACAATTTATTTTTTTTTACATTAGAGACCGAACCCACTCGGGCTTCCTACGTATCCCTCCCAAATATTGAGCTGAATGAGAGGGAATAAAGTCTACGTAGTTCTTTTTCTACTATTACAGTTTCTACCCACTACTCGTTGTAGGGGGTTTTTCGTCACCCCATTGAGATGGGAATACACGCGCGCTTGTCAGGCGTACTACAGATTCCCCCTGTCTAGGGTAGGCGGGGGTTTATTAATTGTGGGGATCCGAATCTCCGGCAGCCGCGGATTAAGCTGCCGTTAATTACCCCTCGCCTTTGGAGCGAGAGCACTTCCGATTAACGGGTTAAACTGGTCATGCGAACTCAATGTGCGATATACGTGTGTTTTGTTTTGGAGGGAGGGATTTGGATATATCGGGAGCCATGCAGAGTTTTTACGGGGGTCCCGCTATCCGGATAGCGGGCTGGGGATCAAGGGGGCTAGCAGCCCCCTTGCGGGGTGCGGGGCAGTGCCCCGGCCCAAAAATTTTTTTTGGGGGGAGGGGGGACAATGTTGTGGAGTGTGTGTGTATCTGTACATATATATACATGTGTATATATATATATATATATAAAGGGAAAAAGCGCCCAAAGGACGCGTGGGGTCAGCGTCTTGAACGCGGTGCGCTTAGGCGCTAGCGCACCACGTGTCGGCTCGTGGGCGCTTTGCGCTGGAGCGCATGGCGCTTGAACGCAAGCGCGCCACGTGTCGGCACGTGGGCGCTTTGCGCTTGAGCGCAGGGCGCTGGAGCGCAAACGCGCCACGTGTCGACACGTGGGCGCTGTGCGCTGGAGCGCCAGCGCGCCACGCGTCGGCACGTGGACGCTCGACGCTGGAGCGCCAGCGCGCCACGCGTCGGCACGTGGGCGCTCGACGCTGGAGCGCCAGCGCGCCACGCGTCGGCACGTGGGCGCTCGAGCGCTCCCGCGCCACGCGTCGGCACGTGGGCGCTTGGCTCCTGAGCGTTTTGGCGCCGGCGAGAAAAATAGGCTTTTAGCTCCAGAAATTCTCGAAAGAGAAATCAAAGTGGAGTTAAACTCCTAAAATGTTTTGGGGTTGATGAAAGGAGTTCTTCTGCTTTCTCCTCTGGTTGCTAGATCTTGAAGACCAAGAGATATGAGATTTTAAAAATCTCTTCTTTTTGAGATCTAATGGAAGATCCGAGTTCCTCTTTATGGGTTTTGTGGTAAAAAACTATTTAATTTTATAAAATGAAGAGTAAAACTCTTGATCTAATTTAAAAGAAAGAAGAAGGTCTTAGAATCTTGAGGAAAGAGAAAAGTAGAAAAAGTTGTGAGGTATTTCATTATCTTTGCTTTTATAGGCCATACACTTTACACATAGCCCCTTGGGCTTCACAAAATGGCATTTTGCCTATCGCATGGCTCATGTGCCATTTCTTTTTGCACATAAGCTATAGGCTTTACAAAAATTTGGCTTTATGCCTATTTTTCTTACATTTATCCATAAAATAAAATTAAAAAAATACAACAAAAATATTTATTACAAAATTTTTTATCTTGGCATGGGGGAGGCCGGCCGCTTCATGTTCGGGTTCGACCCGGGCATGAGCCCACTGGATCTGGGCTTGGGCCCACTTGGTTTGGGGTCGACTTTGATTTTGGCTTGGTCAACCGGGGTGTAAATTTTTACCCCAACACTCGTCATCGCCGATTGTGGTTACTCCTTCGGTGTCGGACTCATCCGATCCTGTAAACTCCTCAGGTAGATAATCCGACTCCAAACTGATTGCATTTTGTTTCCCGACTGCTGCTGCTTCCCAGTCTTGCAAGCAAATCATGCACTCCATGATGTCGTACACCAAACTGCTTCTTTTCTCGCTTAATATCCTTCCAGCGAGGCGAGACGAACTGGAGTTAAACTATATTATTATGTTTGAAAGGGTTGTAGTTTCCACTATATGTTTTAGGTACATGTGCTTGGTTTGTTGCAGTTATAATGCTATATTTCTTCTATTTATTGTATTCTGACTACTGTTGAAGAGAATCAATTTTTTTTCCGAAGGAAACAAGCAGCTAGCGTTTTTAAGTTTAAGTTTTGATTTCAAAACCAAGGTTTTTGAGCAATTTAGGGTTATATCTTGGACGGTCTTTGATATTTAGCTTTCAATTTTGACCTTGCACTTTAAAACCTGACTTAAGAGGAATTAATGTATCTAAGTATATAACTGCCAAACATATTACCAAAATTACATTTAGCCTCTACTTAGAAAACTGTCTGCGTGATTTTAATTAAGGCAAACTAAATTCCATCCCCCATAAATATTTTGAAGAATAATTCAAGGTAGAAAAATTGCACATTAAACCAACCAAATATTCTTTTCTTAGCTTAAAGTTGTAGTACACTTTAGATGGTATAATCATCAAAATACAATAATTTATCAGTGGTCCTATACTTGACATCCATCATGATATCATTGCAATCGAACTGTCACGGCTATCTGGTATAACTCTATACCTATAACCACTATAAGAAATCGCTTGTTTGGTCGTCTGCACCCCTGGGTCGACTGAAATATTCGGTCGAGTCCAATAATCCGTGATTGTTTTTGGGTTAGGGGGTGGGGGGATCTTGCTCGACTAATTAATACAGTCGAGCGAGCAGTAAGATTTTATATTTATAATAAAAATAAAACCTTCCATATACCACTTTCTCCCAAATCAAAACCAAGATATATATCATTTTCTTCTCAAAAAAATTAAATATTAAAAACTAGATTGGTTGCCACCACCTCCACCATATACAAGCCTCCAAGCCTCGCCACCATCTCCACCGCCTCCAAGGCTCGCCGCTGCCCCCGCATCATCTCCGCCGCCGCTATCGCCGGCTATAAGTTGACGCCGCCGTCGCCTGCTCGATGTTGCCGCCATCCGCTGTCATGACCGCCACCTCTCGATCCGAACCCTAACAATCACATCCAGTTGCTGGTTTGGCAAGACAAATCGCCGGCGAGTTGACAAGACGAGGGTTAAGCGAGAAAAACTGGATCGAGGCAATATCAAGAAAATTGGAAACCGACCCGCTTCGCCCTACTCGCTCCGACTCGGCAAGCCGACTCGCCTAGTATAGCAACAATACAAATACAATTCATCTCGTTGCGAGACGAGTCCGCGGTCAACTTGCCTCGTTCGCCAAGCATATTAGGTACCTAGAACAATTTTCCCTGGAAGGAATGATCACGCAATCACGTTTATGTTTTTAATAACCGTGGGGTCCCATTTGTCCCTTAGGTGTTAGGTGATTCAAAGATTCAACAACCACATACTTTATTATATTCTCCCTTCAACTCACCCTTTTCTGATTTCACCAAACTTTCTCCTTTTCGGGTTGCTGATTATTCAATTGAAAAAGTGAATCACACGAAAGAAATTGAGAAAATGTTAAACATAGAGTTCCTGATCATGACAATATTCCGTATCAAATGCTTCGCATTCAACCCCAATATACAGTGTCTACAAAGACCATATTGAACTTGATCTCTATTCAAACTCACTAAACAAACGCCAAAAATATAGAAGCTATTAGGCCTATCATCGGACGAGAATAACTACATCATTCGGACCCGCTTACAGTGCGAGGTTGCATTTCTAATCCCTTTGCTGGTCACGGAGAAAGGCGCTGATGCTGATTTTAGAGAGGGCGACTTATCGAGATAGGCATGGCGCTCGTTACCATTCCAATAAAGAATGACTCGGTTTGTGCATGAATGAGACCAACTATCGCCTGTGTGATACAAGGTGGCATAGATTAGTATTTAGCCAAAAGTTTAAACATGAATCATGTTGATCGAAGAAACTTGCTGATGATAGGGATTAAACTCACACGATAACTACACACTTGGAATAAAGGAATGAAATAGAAACAACATGGTAATAATACCACAGAATATGAATGATGACCAAGATGTAGCTTTGATCGGTCGAAAGCTTTAAACTTTTTAGGGGCGAAATCCTGGGTTTTGCACAGTGGTGTTTTTTCTTTTCTGTTTTCAATAAAAAAGCCAATAATAATCCGTTTCAAATGCCAATAGGAATTGAGCCAGGTTAGTTTCTTCGCCAAAACTTCAAAAGTTTTCATGACGGTCCAGTGATTACTTTTATATTCTAAGACAAATCTTTATACTGACATATGGAATATAAAGACTACTTTATAAACATAAATCAGCTTTAGCAATCTCATGTTTAGCATAGGGCCATACATCTTTATATGCTAAACACTGCTGACCCGCTTAACATTATCAAATGAAGGATCCCTGAATGCACAAAAATATGCACTTAAACTAGTTGTCATAATGTCGCAGGCACAATTAAAATTATGAATAGAAAAGTAATAGGCGTTACAAATCCAGCAAAAGGACATTCATATCTGACATATAAGATAAAAATAGGGGTATGGTTTATACTTTATAGTAAGAAAAGGGCGAGAAGATTGAAATTTGCAGAGTGTTGGAATAGTCTAGAATATACTGTTATTAGGGTATACCATATCATGATACTTGGGCATCAAGTAATTGTAATCCCTATATAAAGAGATCATTGATCACATAATAAAGTATTTAATTATTCTCTTTTATCGTTTAATATAGTATCAGAACGGATCTCCTAAATCCTAACCCTAATCATCAAAAAAATAAATTTAAAAAAAAACTTGTCGCCGCCTCCAACACTCATCTCTCCCTCCTCGTCGTCGCCCCCAGATCGCCGCCCTCGCCTCAATCGCCTCGATCCTCGCCGACGCACCTCCACACCGACGCCTCGCCTCCAGCCCCCAGCCCCAAACCCCGTCGACGATTACAGATCGCCACGTCTTGCTGGATTCATCTGCCCTTGCCTTGCTGGATCTTCCAGCTGACTCGAAATCCCGTGATGAATTGATCTTAAGATGAGTATCTTTCTCTCGGTTTTTTATATGCTAGATCTGTACTTTCTATTGCTTTCTTTCTTTGCGTGCGACGTTCAATATGACTGACAATAAAATTGATCCTCCCGTTTCCAATTACAAAACAGATCTCCGTCTAACTAACTTGACTTTCTCTTGCTCTAATAATTTTTTTGAATGGACGCACGCTATTGAACGAGCCCTCAAAAGCTGGGACCTTCATAACCGTCTCTTTCAGGAAGTTCTACCAACCTCTGATACGCAGTATTCATTTTGGTTTCACAATAACAAAAAAATCTGCACTTGACTTACAAACTCTATGAAGCCCAACAGTTATAGGGCTATTATGTATCTCCTTACTGCGAAGGAGATGTGGGTCCATCTCAAATCTTTTTACTCGTCAGAAGACAGCCTTCAGCGGTTCTATGATATCTTCAATGAACTCACTACCGCTATTTCAGATGATGACCTACATGCTTTTGGGGTCCGGTTCCGATGGCTTCTAGAAAAATGGAACATGTATCAACCCATCACCTTTGATCCAGCCGTTACCAAGAGTCAGCGTGAAGCTCTTATTAAGACTCTTTATGTGGCTAAAATGAAGCTTCACTTAAACGTAGTTCGCTCCTCTCTATCCAGGTGGTACGCCTACCCTGAATAATATTCTCGCTGCTATTTATCGTGTCTCTCCACCAAGCGCTTCTACAGCGGAGGCTCCATTTTCTGCCATTGTTGCTCAGGACCGTGGTCGAGGATTTCCTCTAGTCGTGGTCGTGCTTCTATAGGCACTCGGGGTCGTGGGGGACGAGATCACGAGTGTGGTTCCCTTTCTTGCACTCATTGCGGTCGTACCAACTATACAAATCAATTCTATTGGAAGAAACATGGCTATCCGGATCACTCCTACTGCCCGACAGAGTACGGCTCTTCCATCCACGACGATCCAACCGCCAGCATCATCCTCCTCGTAAATCTCTCCTGAAAACTTACAGCACCTGCAACGTATTTTCTCTCATATACTTACTACCAACTTAACCACAACAGGTATATCTCAACTATCTCAGTTAAACCCTTGGATTCTTAACTCCGGGGCTTCTGACCACATGACTTATAATGTTTCTAACTCCGTGATTTCCACTTCGCATAAATTCATTTTTATTGCCAATGGTGATGTCCTTCATGTTCGTGGTTGTACTAATATTGATATGACATCTTCCTTCCCGCTTAAAATTTTCCTGTTATTCCTTCACTTCGTACAAATATTTTATCTGTTCATCGTCTTACCAATGATTTCAACTGTTCAATAACTTTCTCTTCTAATTACTTTGTGATCCAAAACAACCAGACGAAGGAGCGGATTGGTGAAGGTAAAGAAGTTAATGGCATGAACTACTAAGATGTGTCACCTTCCATATTTGCTGCTGTTTCTACCATTTGCTGACATCAACGTCTTAGATATCCATCTCATCTTATGCTACGTACTATATTACATAATTTCTCTTAATCTGATTTTTCATGTGAGTCCTGTATTTTGGGGAAACACTCTCGTTCCTCTTTTCCTTCAGTCAATAAACGTAATTCTTCGATATTTGAGTTAGCATTCTGATATTTGGGATTCTTACAAACATACTAGCATATTTGGCTACAAATATTCACTTTTATTAACGATCACTTTAGAATGATGTGGCTGTTTTTTTTACGTGATCGGTCTGAATTACATCTGTTTAAAACATTTATTAATGAAGTGGTTAATCAATTTCATACGTCTATTAAAACTCTAAGAATTGATAATACAAAAGAATACATGAGTAGTATTCTTCAAACTCTTGATCAATTCCGTGGAATTATTCATCAAACTTCCTACTCATATACATAACAAAATGGTATTGCTGAAAGAAAAAATCACAACTTGCTTGACGTTGCTCGTTCTATTATGCTTAACATGCATGTCCCAAAACACCTTTGGAATTTTGCCTTACTGCATGTTTTTTGATTAATCGCATGTCTTCCACAATTCTTCAAAATCAAATACCGTGCTCCATTTTATTTGCTGACCAAGACCTTTTTCCCCTTCCTCCTAAAGTATTTGGATGTATTTGCTACGATCATGATCACCGATTAACTCGCGATAAATTGGATCATAGGCCTGTCAAACATATATTTGTTGGTTATTCTAGGACTCAAAAAGATTACATTTGCCTGCTTCCTTCTACATCCACCGTCGTAGTCTCTCATGATGTCACCTTTCTCGAGGATCAGCCCTTTTACCCCCAATGGAAAGTCCTCACGTCCCACCACCACCACTTTCTATATCTCCAGATAACCAACCAATTCAAACTGAATGTACTATTGTCGAAATTCCTCATCCTCCTCCGGTTATGCATGCCTATGGACGTCAACCGACAGCAGCGATAGATTCAATAGCAGATACTGAAGCTCATCCTCCATGTATACAGCCGGAAACTGACGAGCCTTCACCTCTTCCTCCTTCTGATGGTTTGTCTGACTTACCAATTGCTCTTCGCAAAGGTAAACGAACAAGTACTACTTCTTATCCTCTTCTTTCATTTATTTCATATCATCGTCTTACTCCAACTCTATGTCAGTTTATCTCTTCCTTGTCTGTTGTTTCCCTTCCTAACTTTGTTCAAAAAGAGTCATCCAGGTTGACATAGGGCTATGATGGAAGAGTTGCAGACATCAAGGTCTAATCACACTTGAAATATGGTCAGCCTCCCTTCACAAAAAAGTTGTTTGCTATCAAACATAATCCTGATGGCAGTGTATCTCGTATAAAGGCCTTCCTTGTGGCCAAAGGTTATACTCAGCAATATGGTGTCGACTATACTAAGAATTTTTCTCCAGTGGTTAAACTCACTGTTGTTCGTGTCTTGATCTCATTTGTGGTTACCCGTGATTGGCCTTTACATCAGCTAGACGTCAAGAATGCCTTCCTGAATGGCGATCGTTCCGAGACGATTTATATGCAGCAGCCTCCTGACTTTGAGCGTGAGTCTCTTGTATGCCATCTTAAAGAATCTATTTATGGGCTAAAACGATCTCCTCGGGCATGCTTCGAAAAATTAAGTATGGTCTTATAAAAGATAAATTTCACAAGAAACTCGGCAGATCAATCTATTTTAAGGAATGATTATTCTCCTTTATGTTGATGACATAATCATCACTGGAAATAATTACAAGGTATATCTAAGGTCAACTCATTTCGCATCACATTTTCACACCAAAGATCTTGATCATCTACGGTACTTTCTTAATATAAAGGTATCTCGAAATAAGAGATCATTATTTCTATCACAGCGAAAATACTCTTGATCTTCTTAAAGAAACAGGATTTCTTGGTTGTCGCCATGCTGATACTCTCATGGATATAACAATAAAACTCTTTCGTGTTAGCTCATCTGATGACCAGCCACTTTCCGATCCAGGTCGGTATCGACAGTTGGTTGAAAAACTGATCTATCTCATGGTTACTCGTCCAGATATATTTTTGCAGTCAACACAAGGAGCCAGTTTATGCAAGCGCTCTTATTTTCTTATTTTTGGGCCGTTGAGCGCATTCTCAACTATCTAAAGCGTGCACCTGAACAAGGTCTTCTTTATAAACCATGTTCTAATCCGTCTCTTATAGCCTATGCTGATACCGATTTTGCCGGATCTATGGATGACCGTCGCTCCACAGGTGGATTTTGTGTTTTCTTTGCACGGAACCTAATTACTTGGCGCAGCAAGAAGCAAGATGTTGCACGCTCATCAGCCGAGACCGAGTATAAAGCTATGGCCCATGCCGTCAGAGAATTTACGTGGCTCTCCACATTGTTTCGAGATCTCGGTGTTAGTTCTACAACACCAGCACCTTTGTTATGTGACAATAAAGCTGCAATTCATGTTTCTGAGAATCCAATGTTTCACGAACGCACAAAACACATTGAAGTGGATTGTCACTTTATCAGGGAGAAAATTGTTGAAAAGAAAGTCAATCTCCATCATGTTTCTACTCATGCATAAATTGCAGATATTTTGATGAAAGTTCTTACAAGACCCGCATTCGTTTATCTATTGTTCAAGCTATGCATCGATATCTATGCTTCAACTTGAGCGGGAGTGTTAGAATAGTTTAGAATACATTGTTATTAGGGTATACCGTACCATGATACTTGAGCATCAAGTAATTATAATCCCTATATAAAGAGACCATTTGTTACATAATAATGTATCTAATTCTTTTCTCTTTTATCGTTTAACACAAAGTAACCAAATTCAATACATATGACATGCTTAATCATAAAGTAGAGACCTTTGTACCGAACAACTTACGGTCTCGAATGGCCAAAATTCCATTGTATGGTTCATTCTAAACTTCTGTCTTTCCAAAAGTTCCAGAATACAAGTACATAATATAGCAGTTAGGATGGTTCTTGCATATCAATTCCTTTTCATATTAAAGCCAGATGAATTGATATGCAGTTTAGGATGTGTTTCATAAGCGAATGAGTTCAATGTTCCAATATAGAAATTTTGCTTGCTACACAACACAACGACGTTCTTAGCCTCTAAATAATCACAATTCAAACAGAAACAGCATGTAGTAAAAACTATAAACCAGACGAGGAAAAACGAATCATAGAATAACTTAAGGCCAAAACAGAGCACGGCAAAAGCTAAAAGGTTACCTAGGGCGAGAGTTAACTGAAATGAACCATCGGTGAACTTGGTAGTTACTTGGTTCAATAAAACAACCTGCACAAGAAATGTGAGGTCAATCTGTAAATTCTGCCAGGGAATATTCAACAATCTAGATAATGATGTAATAAAGGTTGCTTTGCGTGGAAACCACGTATTTGGGCATGATAGCTATGACGTTATGCATATTGATTTCAAATATTAAATTCTTATGAGTTCACAAATTATTATTGCTCTCTAGATATAAATATACAAATAAAAACTTTGCATACTCAGCTAATTTGTTAAAGAAGAATACAAGAAGAAATAATGCAGATCCAACCTGTCTTATTAGTGTAGCACAGATCTCAAGGAATTCGAAGTGTGCCAATTTATAATTATTTCATCATTGAGGTCATAATTGCAAAATATAAAAAAAAATGTAAGAGAGCACTAGATATTACATGATAGCTTCCTTAATAAAAAAAAGATAAACAGAAAGAAAGAGTTCATACAACTGACCTCAAAGGTTTGGGGAAAAGGTGTGGTGTCTTTATAGAATCATTGAAAACAATTCAAAAAATCATAATTATAAGCTTTGGAAAAAAATTTAGACAAACAGTTACATGAAATATAATACTAATTAATAACAATATCCCGTCAAACACATAAAGAAACGAAAGCTCCAAAACTAGAGGAGATTGAGACAATTATAAATTTATAACATTCCTTCTAAAATGTTGAATCTAGTAAATTGATGGGGAGTCCAGATCCACACTGCAATGAACAGATCTTGACATCAATAACTTGCTTAGAAAATTTTTAATACGGATAGGCAATCGGAAAAATTTAAACTATTCGCATTCAATAATTTTCCAAATCTCACATATAAATAGAAAAGCGAAACATATATAGATATAAAAAAATCTATAGGTTCCCAAAAATAATAAACCAATAGCTGCTACAATAAATAAGTGACGTGTATAAGATGGTCATTGGGAGTAGATTTTATCATTACTATTCATCTATTTATAAAGTATTTCAGGCCCTGCCATCAATTTCATTGAAGAAGAACAAAATCACACAATCATGTAGCATACTTATTCTACAAGCTTATCACTCGCTTTAAAAGTCAGGAGTTAAATTTCTCCACAAAAAATCTCTCCAAAGCATACCTTTACTTGAATTTCAATAAATTATTCACCCTATCGATAATTTGGCTGGCCCATATCTGTATGCAAACTAGAATGACAAAAGGGCATGAACGTATGAAGGATGTTAGGGCTAAAATGACTCTAGCAATTTGAAAATCTCAGGGACTGCGTAGGCTGCGGTCATCCCTGTTAGGGGGGGGGGGGTTACACTGCAAGTTACAAGTTACATGAACTTGTTGTGGACCGTGTACATTAGATTAGAGCTTCACATAAAGGTATTATAGATGGATTATTCAACATTCTACATCAGCACTCATGCATATAGATGATATGAGCATTATAATTTTGCTATGTTGCAAGTTTGAATAAGCAGAAACACTTGTCTGAACAACGAGGCTGGGGGCTACTGCAAGTGAATATAACCGATCTTTTCGAAAGTTAAATGGTCTGACTTATAGAATAAGCAGTACAAAAATTTCATTTCAGACAATAATGTTACATACCGCTAAGCTAAACTTTTTGGCTAGTTTCATCAATTTCAATGACAACCCACCAAGTACCCTAGTCCTCAGTGCCATATCATCAAAATCTTGGCGGAAGTGGAAAGTGACACTGTCGATGATAATAATCTTCACCTGTGGGTACAAATGGAGTAAATAAGGAAAAAGAATGTGTCACATTTCAATGGTGATACAGAAGCATTATGGAAAGCTTTACAGGAAAAACCTAATGTGATAGGCAGCAGGCCATTCACATAATCCATGAAGAAAAATAAATGGGTAGAAGACAACCACCCCCTTTGTAAGATTAGATGGATTGACAGCAGCAGCAGCAGTACTAGTAGTTCGCGTTAAGTAAACCGTAATATTGATATTAAGAAAAAATTTGATAACTCGTGCAACTGCCGTTATTTTTTCAATCTCCCATATCACCTTATAGAGTTGTTAATATAAGGTGATAAGGAAGATTGAAAAAATAACACCGGTAGTTGCTTTATTTGTTAATAGCATGTCCTTTATACAAGAAAAACTTCTGCTAGTATTAAATTATGAAACAATAGAAACGTAGAACAATAAAACTGACCAAAAATGTGGATAATAATTTGTTTATAAGCTTTCATGCACCTTCTTGCCATCTTCTTACATGCTTATGGGAGAAATCTTTTAATTCATAAAATCAAAGCATAATTACACTTCCAAATCAAAACACGGAAAAAGGAAGGAGTTCTTGGATTCCTGATTCAGTCCTCACATGAAGAAGAGATTAGTGCAATATGCCAAAAGCTAAAAGTCATCAATAAATAAAAATCTCTCATCTACCTAATGGTAAATATCTGTAATGAAATTTTAATGCATGACAAGTACAAGAGATCTTGCGTAATTAATTACTCTACAGAACAGACTAAAAAAAAGTGCAAAATGAGCATCCTCCAAAACATGAAATTTCTACTGAAGGAAAAAACAATTACTTCATCATATAGCATAATCACAGTATCAACAAAGTTATGTAGAAAAGTTCTAATAAATATCTAGGTATGTCACAGCTTACATCTTTCTGCTCTGCAAGGAATTTGTCAAGATAGTTTACCAAAGCAATTTGCTCAGTGTAACTGCAGATGCGAAAATAGAATATATTAGCCAGAAAATTGTTAGGCTCCATCTGTTCAGGGCAAAGTTGGAAAGCATTTCGGTGAAATAGATAATTATTCTGAGTATCTGAGATGCATGCTTCAGCAATCTGATAAGCACGTTCCGCCATGAAACTTCCTTCAGTATCTGCAGCCACAAAAGCATCATGTTTCTTAAAGTGTGACCAGAGACCATCATAATGGGAATGCATGAAATAGGTGACTCGGATGTCTACCTATATAAATTGCTTTTCCACCAAGACCACCACAATCAACTGGAATTTGAACATTGATCGCAAGCTGAATCCTATATATATTCGTAACAGCAAAGTTGTTGATGCAAAATTGCAAACACACTTAAGATACGTTAAGATGAAAAAATAGTCATACCCTAGCTGCGTTTTTCCAATACCTGGAACTCCACCTGCATATATATCAACGACTAAGAATATGCATTTATTTACTTTTATCAATAAGACAAAAATACCAACAAGCATACTAATAAAAAATATGCAGCCACAAGCCAACTGTAGGTTTTAGGGCTTTGACTTTACTAGTTAGTTTGCAGAAGTATTCCCTTCATCAGCTGTTTAAATTTAAAAATGTTCTGTAAAAATATGGCACCTGTCATGAGACTCATGACTGCTGTTCGATATAATTATACATCATGTACAGGTAAAATGATAAAATGTCCATGTTCAGCCATAGCAGTGAATTAAAAAAAAAATTTGTAGAAAGAGGAAACATCCATTTTAGGGGGAGATATGTACCAACTTCAGTAACTTCTTTGCAATGTATACCACCTCCGAGTATGGTATCCAGATCTTCACAACTTGTACTTATGTGTCTCAAGGTTTGTTCCTCTGAAAGCATATCCCAAGCAGTTTGAGCCCCTATAAGAGAGAAGATTGCTTATGTGAAATCAGAGGCCCTCAAAACCAAGAAAAGCATGTTCATGTCAAATAATAGGGATGCAAACAAATTAACAAATACAAATAATCTCAACACGACTGAATACCAAACAAGTTAATATTTTTGTTTGGAAAGTACAGAAATTTGGTATCTGAACTATAAGATACACACAGAGCATGTGATTCTGTATTTCTTATTGCCACATGTATGAAAGGCAACATCCGTACCACACATATTAGTTCATGTTATCTTTTACATATATATTTTGATTAAACAAAGAATCTCTACAACCATGTAGTTCTAAGTAATAACCAAAACTAGAAGTTATGATTGATTACAATCCGTGATATGAACAGCAGGTTCAAAATTTTAACAGCTCTACATTTGTAACTGTATCTGCTGGGAGTAAACAAAAACAAAAAAGCTCCTTTATGTCCCTAGAGTAAAAGCACATAAAAAATGATAAAAGTATAACAAATGAATTCCAGGATGCCGGTATCATAAATGCCCAAATACATTTAGACATTGATTCGACAAACTTAAGACTATACTATTATGCGTCACTGCCTTATATACCTAAAGCTTACTGCATCAGGGAAAGCGCAGGGAGAGTGTGTCGAGATTTAAACACAAAACTGAAAAGGTTTCAGCAGATGAAAACCGCGTTGACGGAACTGTACCACAGATTGGCAGATAATTATCCCCTTCTAGAAGACATTATGCACATATCAGCAAATCCTTTTTCTTTACATAAAAAATTATTCACATTTTACATATGCATCCTAAATTTATAAACCCCTACTCCTTCATATGGGCACAGATTTCCAAAAAAGCTGAAAATCATTCGAGTGAACTATCAATAGAATGGATGTTTTTATATTACTACATAGCTGCAATAATGAATATTCTTATCTTTAAAAAAACTGAAAGAAAGCCGGAGACTACTAGTACCGTTTAAAATCGCACGTTGGTCATCGAACCTTGATGATGAACTACTTTCTGATGCAACTCTCAGAATATCCAGCGCTTCCTGAGGTGCAATATTCAGATCTGTTCCAGCAGTTTCAATCAGATGATTCCACGTGTAAATGTTATATAATGAAGAGCAATAAAACTTTTTTCCCCTAATCAAAACTATAAAGATATAAGCTTTTCATTTAGTGATGTTCATGAAACCATTATGCTTATAAACCAATCATCTGAAGCATTAAATTGTGTTTTTGATGCAAGCAAGAAGAATTCCTAATGTAAGCGGATGCTAGATTTCAAATCCCCAAATTTCAAAATTAGGGTTCACAGAGAGAGAGAGAGAGAGAGAGAGAGAGGGAGAACCTTTGGCGAGCTGAGGAGCGGAGGCGGAGGAGAGAGAAGAGAAGGTGGTATAGCCAGCGGCGAGGAGCTTCGACTGATGACTCGGAGAGATCGCGAGGCTCGATATCTCCATTGCTAGAGATCACATCACGAAACCCTAGAGAAGAGAGAGAGAATGGGAAAGAGAAGAGGCTAAGCACGTGCTATGCACGCTGATGGAAGGTGGTGATTTTGGCGGGAAAATCACCCCCTTTGGGCTGAGCCAGTGCGGGCTTTGGCGCATTGTTACAATCAAGTGGGCTCACATGCTTGATGATCACTCCGCCGCCCGCTTCAAACTTGCGTAGAAACCCTGAGCTTTTAGCTCCTGTTAAAAAACCTGTGGGCTCAATCAAAAATCCCTTATACAAGATGCATAATATCTAAACAGTTGCAGTTGCATGTATTATCTAAGCAGTTGCCTATAATATCCAAGCAATTGATACAAGGCCTAAATAAAATACGGCTCAAGGATTTTTTCACAAAGATTTTGAACAGCATGCACTTCCCAACAATTTTGAAAATTACAAGGGTTTTTAGACAACTCCCAAGGCCAAAGGCATTTTGACAATTTACCCTTATTGTTACAATTGAATCAGTCTTGATATTAGTAGTTTGATTATATTCTCATCATTATTATTCAGAAACTAATTCCATCAGACTGGACCCAAATATGTGAATAGTTGAAAAAATATATTAAAGATATCTTGACACGGATCCAACAACTACATACTTCACTAGGAATCTAATCTAGTTTTCAAATTAGTTTCGAAAACGGATTGGGCCGTAAAATGTGGCGAGGGCCGTTATAGCCACGCAGTAAAGCCTCTCTTCAGTCGAGCAAGAAACCTGTTGCTCTACAAACCCCACTTGCAGCAGGCACATAGTGGTAAAACCATCAAGCAATCAAATTCAACTCACATAAAGCCAACCAGAATAATTCTTGAACATGGCTAAATAATTAAATATGAATGCCCTATATTCTTGCCAAAGAAATCATCGCATTAAGAGTAGAAGTTGAGGTTAAGTTCATTTTGCAGTGCTGCATATAAGAGTTAATACGAGCGAACTAGAACTCCCAAATAATACATCTCACTGAAGGACGAGTCTCCTGTTTAATGAGTTGACTTTGAACAAAAGGTTTGTTGACGATGCCGGTGGCCGCTGGTGCTTCAGGTATAATCTGTAGGCTAACATGTGGCAAATCCATAGAAGTCCGAAAGCTGGGTACAATTATGTAAACCTGTGATTGAACATAGAAACTTACAAAATTGAACTGAGTGGGCGATGAGAGAAGTTGTGGAGTTAAACTAATGATTAGAATTTACAAAGTTACACTTGTCCTTGGACGATGGATGCAAGTGATGGGTGTACACGGGCTTTTTTCCTCGAGCGAGCTTCACTTTTTCCTTTCAGGTACTCCTCACCCAAAGGCCATCTTGGCCTCAAGTCAAACTGAAATAATTGTGAAGAAACATCCTCAGACTCAGGAGAGGCAATAGGATTATCATCTTACAGATGACTCAGAAGGATTTTCATGAAACTTCCAATGATTTTTCAAATGGTTTTTGGTGTGGATTCTCTACGAAGTGAATAAAAAATACACTATAAATACAAGAAATCCTAATGATTAATTAAGAGGAAAGTTTCAACTAAAAAGCTTTTAGGCCAAGAATTACTGTGGTGACTTTCAACTACAAAAGGGCAAAAGACAACAACATCTCAAAACCATTTTATTGGGTAAAACAAATATTTCATTAGTAACAAGATAAGGCCAGCTGATAATAGTTGTGTTATGATATAATTTAAGTTAAGATGACGCCCAAGGAAAATCATGAGAGAATGATTTGGAAAATAAACAAGCAATTCTGAAAGACTAACGAAGAGCATAGAAGAACTAAAGGTCTTCTAAAGAAGAGCATCTAAAATTATGTAATAATGCCAAATAGCTAATACAAACCATAGTATCTTCTGGTTCATTAGCTGGTGGTGGAGGATCATATCTTCCTAATAGGAAGTTTTCAATCCCTGTCCAAGCAATCATCACACCTGTACGAACAAAATTGACAGATTATGTACCCACGTTTTGCAAAACAAAAACCATCATGATAGTATTGCAAAATGAACAGCTTAAAACGCAGGCATAACATATATTATCATTAAAACATCAAGAATTCTTCAGTGTGATTGAAAGGAAAAATTACTTGTGGATTGAAATCTCATTAAACAAAAGCAACATGACAAAGCAGCTCGCACTTGGAAAACATGAAAGTCCACAGGTGCTGCACTAAAGCGTGTAATTCTTGAACTATTTGTTACAAGTCAGAATATCTATGAAATAAATCCTATGGACCACTATATTCTTCGACTATTTGTTTCAAGCCAGAATTGTTGACCCTGTTAGGTAACATCACCTTAATTTTGATATTAGACAAAACACTATTTAAACTATTTTACACACAATACTTGTGGTTAATTCTTATATGTGAGAGACATAACAAGTTTTGCAAATCAATGAAAAAGAACAAGTAAAGCGATATCAAAGAGCAAATGGATATGGATATGGGTTTTTTCAAGACATACACATAAAAAAATCAAGAGAACGAGCTATAGAGATGTCAAAGAGCAAAAAGAATCATAGCAACAACGATTTATCGAAAATGATGAGTAAAGTACCAAGGGAACGTACTATGAAGGTATTAAACTTGTATTTATCTTTTATTTGAGTCATAGGTATCTCGTATGGGTCACAAAATCTTTAACTTTTTCTCATGAACCTGAAATATCAGTCCTTGAGACATCTTAACCTTCTTTGAGGCGTCTAACATACCCTTTGGTTCTTTTATTTCTAATCTGTTGCTATGAGACGTCTATTGTCCTGTTTGAGACGTCTCAAAACTTGCCTACATTCAACTTTTCTGATCTGTTGTTATGAGACGTCTCTTGTCCTGATTGAGACATCTCACAACTTGCTTGCATTTAACTTTTCTGCTCTGTTGATTTAAGATGTCTCTTATCTTAGTTGAGACATCTCAAAAAGATTCCCTATCTCATTTCTGATTTGCCTGAGACGTCTCAAAAGGATTCCCTATAACTCATTTCTGATTTGTCTGACGTCTCACATTATCTTAAGATGTCTCAACACATGCCTGCTATTAGTATTTTTTGCTCTGTCTCTTTGAGACGTCTCAAGTCTATTTTAAGACGTCCCAAATTCTAACCGTTTGAAATCTCTGAATTGATTCTGACTTTGTTTCTTTCCGGTTTTGGAAGATTCATTCCAAGTTCTTTAAATATGCCTTTGGACGAATTAATTCACAACAATTCTACAAATTATTCATCATCTCTCTTACTCTCATTTTGTGATCATCATCTCTCAAGTTTTCGAAACCCTGGTTGTCGCCAGGTCAGAAATCTATTTGGGTTTTTCGAAAGCTTTTGTTTTTAACTCTTGCAAAGGATTTTCTAAACTGGTTTTGAATCTCGTCTTTACAAAATCTTAATCTCTTATTTCAAACTCTTTATAAATTCTTTTGAGATCAAAAAGGTGCTTTAAACTTGATTTTATTAAATACCCTAATTCTCCGGTTTTAAAATTGTAATTGATCCATATACGAGATTAGGAGTTGGTTTAGATTTCTTGTATTGTAATTGTGAGTTATAAAGGTTTGATCTAAACCTGTTGAAAAGATTCCCCGGTGGAGATTGTCCATCAGTGTGAGTTGTAAAGATTTGATCTGAACCTGTTGAAAATATTACCCGATGGAGATGGTCCGTCGGTTGTAAATATTTCTTCACCTTAAGAAGTTTTGAATAGTGGATGTTCCTGGGGGAGACCTAGGCGGAGACTAGATACCACGGGTATAGAACTTCATTACCATCGTCAGTGTCCTATTTAGTTTGCACTTTTTTTTATCTCATTTATATCTATTGTTTGCATGTTTGGTATCATTCACATTATTATTTTGCAACGTTTATTGATTTGAGCAATAAAGTTTTAATTGTTAGTCATTTGTCCTATCCCCCTAGGACACGTTTCAAGAATATCTATGAAATTAATCCTAAGGAGATGTTATGCACCACCACTGGGATGCGGTCTATTTCAAGATGTCTAACAAGCCGGGCCAGGCGTTGGCGGCCCGACCTGGTCAAATTCAAATTTGAATTTGGCCTTGGGGTTTTGGGGGGGAGGCCGGCCAAATTCTTGGGATGGATTTTTTTTTTTTTGAATGGGTATGGGTTTTCTAATAAATGGGAGGAAATTTGAATTAAAATGGGGTTTGTAAAATTATCTAAAACCCTCTAACTCAAAATTATATATTTCTATACCCCTAATCCAAAACTCTATAAATACATATCTACAATTCACATTCTTCTCACAATCCACAACAACAAAATTTTCAATCTCTCAATCACTCTCTTTAATTTTCGAGAAGTTTACTGTTAAAATTGGAATCACACAATCTTCATTTCCGTGGTCTCAATTTTCACTTCAGTTTCACTAATTTGATTCTGCTATTTGGAATAAGGTCTTTTTATTGATTATATATTTTTCTCATATATTTTTTATCATCTCTTTCTCTGTTACTCTAATATTTTTAATTAAGAATGTCAGGCCCATCTTCACAAGATAACAGAAGTGCTTCATTTTCACGGAGACGTTCATTTCAAATTGATATGGATTCACAAGAGAGACAGAGATTAACCAATATACTACAAACTAATTTTGATTTTTATTCTCCTAACTATGAATGTTCTAATTATGAGATCTCTGCTGCCTCACAAAGTAATGTCCCTGAAGAAGTTCCTACTCCTGCCGTTCTTAAAGCAAGAGCTTTTGCTCCTAAAGATAAAAGAGCTAAAACTTCTAATGTTTGGAAACATTTTGTAGTACAAACAATTGCAGGTAAAGGCAAGCGGGCAGTTTGCACTCATTACGAAGCAGATTTTACTTATGCCACTTCAGATGGAACTTACCCATCTAAAAAGATATTTAATCAAACACGAAAAAGCTGATTCTCGACTGACGACTAAGTATGTCGTCTAACTTTTTAATTAGTTTTTCTTATTCGTAAGATACTAATAGAAGAGAACTTGCAAGATATGTCATATATACTGAACAATCATTTGGTTTTGCAGAAAACGAAAAATTTGATAGATTGGTAAAAAATGAATATAATTCAGCATTTCAAAGAGTACTCAAAACAACACTTAGAAGTGATGTTTTAAAAAAAATTATGATGGTATAGCCAATTTGATTGATATTTTTGCAAATTTTAATGGTAAAATTGCATTAACTTCTGATTTTTTGACTACAAAATGGGGTATGAGTTATATTTGTGTTCCTGCACATTTCATTGATAATAATTAATTTTTACATAAAAGAATTATTGGTTTTCAAAAATGGAGCATCCACATAGTGGAAATAATATAAGCAATTGTATTTTGACTACTGTACGTGAATATAATATTCAAAATAAAATATTTTTTGTTAATTTTCATAATGCTACTAATAATAATTCTGTTATAGCAATTTTAAAAAATAATTTAAATCATGTTTTGAACGGAGAATTATTTCATCAAAGATGTGCATACCATGTTTTAAATTTAATTGTGCATGATGGTCTTACTATAATTGATACTCATTGAGTGAAACTTAAAGATGCAATGATATTTATTGAAACCTCTGGACCCCGAAAAAAGATTTTTAAGCAAACTTGTACCCAGTTAAATTTAAAATTTAAATCTTTCAAATTCAATATTCCAACTAGGTTGCATTCCACTTATGAGATGATGAAATGGGTTTTAAAATATCGGGAGCCCATTACTTTATTTTATGAGAAACAAATGCCCAATAATAATTTAGAGGATTATGATTGGTTTGTTTGTGAATATGTTTTGAAATTTTTAGAAATATTTTACAATGCAACTAAATGTTTACCTGATGTTTATTATCTTACTACATGTTTAGCAGTAGAACAGTTATTTTATATTAGTAAGATTATTAATGAGCATGTAATTGACCATGAAAGTGCATTTGCTGGAATGTTACATAGTATGCTTACGAAATTGAATCAATATTGGCGAAAAATTCCTGCATTGTTTTGTTTAGCATCTGTTTTTTATCCTAAACTTAAAAAAGATAAGTTTTTTTTATTAGATGGATACCATAAAAACTTAGGTACATATATAGAAGATTATAAAAATGTTTTAGATTCTCATTTGCATGAATTGTATGCCATATATGATGCACAGTACGGTCAAAACAAAACTTATTCTTTATCTTTCTCTTCACACTAACTTCCAAAATAGAAATATTTTAGTTTTTGCTACAGAAAAAACAAAGAACCGTTTCTACTTCTTCTACTTATAATGAGCTTACAATGTATTTGCAAACCGATTTCAGTAACTTGCTTACCGCGGATCAAATAGATCTTGATATTTTTGGATTGATGAAAAACACATTGACACATGTATCCTGTGCTTTCTGCCATGGCTCATGATTTACTAACTCCGGTGTCCACAGTAGTTTCAGAGTCTGTTTTTAATGTAGATAACAGGATTCTAAGTAACAAGAGAGAGGCTGTCAGATGACGCATTGGAGATCGCAGTGTGCCAAAAATATTGGTTCGATACAAAAACTAGACAACACGTTAAGAACATTGAAGACTCCGACATCGATAAAGATTAAAGACCGATAGAAACTAACCAGTTAGTTTTTTTTAAATTGTATTTTTAATTTTTTTGGCAATTGTATGAGGGCTGAATATAACACGCTCAATTTGTTTTCATAACGCGTGAGTAAGGTTTGTCAACTTATGTCTCACCCTCAAAATATTTTTTAATTAATAAAATATCTAGGTTTGCCCCGTGACCTACACGAAGTTCGGGTTAAAAAAATTCCAAAATTTTTTCATAAAAATAAAAATTTACTTTAGATTTTTTTTTTTTAAAATTCAAAAATTTTAAACGGGCCGGCCCGTTTTGGACGGCTCGAGCCCAGCCCGGCCCTATGGGCCGTGCTGCGTTCGGGTTTGGGGGCTACGGGCCGGGCCGGCCCGATGGACACCCCGAGGTCTATTGTTCTATTCGGTACAATGACAAATGAATAAACGTGGGATAGGTTTCCGCAGGTACAACATTGGTTCACAGATTTGATGTTATGTAAACTTGGCTATAGGGTTCGGGTCATAAGAGAACAGATAAGAGGCTTATACAGAAGCATAAAGATCGGGTTAGATACCTGACAACATACCTGTTGGGGTCGAAAATTGCACCCCGGTTGACCAAGTCGAAGTCAAGGTCAACCCCAAGCCAGGTGGGCCCATGCCCAGGTCGAGTCCGAACATGAAGCGGCCGGCCCTCCTCCATGCCAAAATAAAAAGTCATGTAATAAATAATTTTGATGTAATTTTTTATATATGAATGTAAGTAAAATGGGCATAAAACCAAATTTTTGTAAGCTCGTGGGTTATATGCAAAAAAGAAATAGCACATGAGATATGGAATGGGTAAAATGCCATTTTGTAAAGCCCAAGGGGCTACATGTAAATGTGTAAGCCTATAAGAGGCAACATAATGATGAATAAGAGAGACAATTTTCATTCCCCAAAAAAACTAGGATTTGTGCCTCCTTCCCCTTTCTCAAGGGTCTAAAACCCTCTTCCTCTCTTTTAAATTAAATTAAGAGTTTAACTCTTTCTTTCTCAAAAATAAATAGTTTTTCACCACAAAATCCACAAAGGGGAGCTCGGATCTCCAATCAGATCTCGAAAAGGGGAGACTTTTAAGTCTCATCTCCTTTTCTCCAAGATCCCGCCGATCAAGAGAAGGAAGAAGGAGACCCATCTCCAAAAATCTAACTTTGGACAGATCCAAGGCTCAAAAGAAGAGCAATAAATCCCCAGGAGTTTAACTCCTTTCTAGTTCTGTTCCATAAATTAGTTTCTGTTAGGAGTTCAACTCCAAAAACTTCTTGGGAGTTCAACTCCCCAGCCTACGGGCTAGGCCCCTTCCCGCGGTTGTTTACCGTGATCACGTGTGCGTCACGTGACCCCGGGGCGTTAAGGCGCCCATCGGTCACGTGTGCGCCACGTGACCCCGGGCGCTAAGGCGCCCATCGGTCACGTGTGCGCCACGTGACCCCGGGCGCTAAGGCGCCCATCGGTCACGTGTGCGCCACGTGACCCCGGGCACCAATGGTCACGTGGGCACCATGTGACCCCGGGCGCTAGGGCGCCCAATGGTCGCGTGTGCGCCACGTGACCCCGGGCACCATGCGCTCACATGCTACGCACGCGTCTTTAAGACGCTTTTTCCCTTCCTTTTTTTCTGCACTCCATACTAAATGTGTCTCCCCCGTTAGAAAAAAATTCTAACGGGACGCTGTCCCGCACCCCGTAAGGGGGCTGCTAACCCGCTTGACCTCGAGCCCGCTATCCGGGTAGCGGGACCCCCGTAAAAACTCTGCGGGGCCCCGATACATCCAAAACCCCCCTTCAAAACACAACACTGCACATTAAGTTCGCATGACCAGCTTAACCCGTTAATCGGAGGTTCCCTCGCTCCAAAGGAGAGGGTAATTAACGGCAGTTTAGTCCGCGGCTGCCGGAGATTCGGATCCCTACAATCAATAAACCCCAGCCTATCCTAGGCAGGGGGAACCTGTAATGCGCCCGACAAACGCGCGCGTATTCCCATCTCAATGGGGTGACGAAAAACACCCTACAGATTCTGGCATGCCCAGTGGGACTTATCTCTCCTCCCATATTTCGGGTTAAGTATTCATGCGAACTCAATCAATATACATATCGATATTTATACTAAAATAATGCTTTTTCATGCAGGTTTTCAAGCAATCACTTCTTAACGATGTTTCCAAAAATGAGCTCAGCTCTCAGCACGGCTCCCATCTCCTACACGATGAAGATGGACGCCAGGACGGTCCTCCCGGCCAGTCTCGGGCGACAATGGGAGGAGCCGCCGCTACCATTTGGCTCTATTCTGTACATGTCAGCTAACGCCGTCCCTGCTCTTCAAGCTCCGGTAACTGACAAACCGGCCTCGAAAGGCAAGAGGCCAAATATGGTGGTCTCAAGGGCGCCCCAACTCAAACGCAAGTCGATGTTTGAACGGCTCTCCTTGGCCCCAGCTGGGGGCAAGGCCATCAACACCAACAAAGCAACAGGACGTCTCGAGCAAGCTCCGGCGATGCCCCTGACAACTGCTCGATTGGGTGTCTTCTCAAAACTCCCCGCTAATCGACTCACGGTGGCTTCCTAAGAAACAGATGCCCGCCAAGCCCTTAAAATTGAGAAGCTAAGGCAGAAAGGGCTCAGATATAGAGCCAACAAAAGGGCTATGGCTCCTGCTAGGCTAAACCTCATGAGGTTCGAAGAACATGGTTACCCCGCCAAAGATGAGGAAATGACTGGATATGTGGTCCACACTGTCTATATGGGGGGCACGCACAGCAAGAGCAAGGATGGGGCCACCGCATCTCAAATCCAATCTGGCTTGAATATGGCTGCCGCTTCCCAAGAACAGCCGCCTCCGCTGGATGATGAAAACCCTCTCGATGAGGATGATAGGCAGAAAGACCCCTCAGCCCATGTAGAGTCAAGCTCGAACAGCAAAGAAGAGCCGATTTTCTGCCCCAGGACCGCGGCGTAAGAGCTGCTTCAAGAGCTCCGAAAGCAGCTCAGAAACAAAGACAAGGAGATGACCAAACTCTACTCCAAAATTGACGACTTGACGAATGTTGTAATGCAGCTCACGGCCCGACTTGCCTCTCAGCCGTCCAATCAAGCGCAGGGCTCTGCTCATGAACCGGGAAATGGTGTCCCAAAGCAGCCGACGCCTATTCCCTCAAATCCAAAAATGGGTGAACCGCATGAAAATCAGTTGCATCCTATCTCGAGAAATGTCTTGGCTACCGATGACAGTAGCCCGCTAACTCAAGATCAAATCATGGATTTGGTTGCCAGCAAAGTCAAAACATTGGTGGCCGAAGCCGAAGCGCAAAAAGATATCATCAGTAATGGGAGACCATATCCTGCTCAGTATGATCTGGTAGAATTTCCTAGCGGCTATGTCATCCCCAAATTCGGAAGATTCGATGGGACGGGAAATGCGAATCAGCATATCGCCCACTTTAAAGCCTCATGCGGGAATACTGGGGCAATGATGCATTTCTCCTCCACCAGTTCATTAATAGCTTGGCCGACGTTGCTTTCGACTGGTATGCGAGCATACCGGATGGCTTCGTCACAACTTTCGTCCAAATGGAGTCTCTGTTTCGGCAGAGGTTCATGAGCATCAGCGATAAGATCACCATTGCCGAGCTCATAAGGACCAAACCAAAGAACGAAAGCAGCACGTATTTTATAACCCGATGGCACAATCTCTTCGTCAAATGTGAACGCCGATAGAGCAGGACCAATCTGTCGGTCTCCTTGTCGGAAATCTCAATAGTTGGATGGACCCGTTTCTATGCACCGCGGGTCTTAAAACATTCCAAAAGCTTACCAGGAAAGTTCAGATGCTGGAGCGCTCAAAGCAGGAGTCCTCCTCGGATTCCCAAAATAACAATAGGTCCTGGAGAAACCAAAAGGATGATAATCGCAAAGGCGGAAATCCCGACGACTCTGAATCTTTCAACATTTCGGCTAACCGAAATAAGCGAAGGATGAGCGGGCCTAGTGCCAACCAGCCTCGGAAGCCAGTGTTCGGAGAGGGAGGAGAATCTCCACTGAAAGAGAAGCTGGATAAGGTCTATTCCTTCAGAAGGGACAAAATCCGTAAAATATTCAAAGACGCCATGAGGAACGGTCTACAACTGCCAGAGTCAAAAAGACCGCAGGAAGCGAATATGACCGACGACCCCAAATACTGCCCCTATCACAGAGTGATAGGTCATGCCATTGAGGACTGCTTCGTCTTCAAAGATTGGGTCGAAAAGCAATACAAGGCAGGAGAGATAGAACTGTCTAAAGGCGTGTTAACAAACAGTCCAGCTGCGACCGCCAATTTCATACAAACAGAGACCGAAGTTTTTCGTGAAACTGATTCTCTCAGACATCTGCCTTTCTCTGAAAACAGTCGACCACCATGTCATTAAACTGGGAACAGTCGACCTCTAAGTCGTTAAACTGGGAATGTAAAAAAATTATATATATACATATATGTAAATAAACAAAAAATGTGTAAATAAAAGAAAAATAAAATAAAGCCGAAATGATGGGGCAACCGCGAATAAAAGCCGAAATGATAGGGCAATCGTGATCTTTACGATAAGAAAAGCTGAAATGATATAGCAATCGCGGTAAAACAAAAACAAAACAAAAAAACAAAAAAGACAAAACGGCGAATGATGAGTCGCTCCCGGTACCATATTCCAGTGCAGCGATGCAGACACCAACCAAAATCCAGTTTCCCAAAATTCTTACGGCCCTACGGTCAGTCCCCAAATTGACTACCGTATACAATCCACGGGCTCAAATAATTCTCATCATACTCGTGCTCCACCGCAGTCACCAGTCCAGCGGCCGGTCTCCGTCCTTGGAATTATGCTCCATTGGGAAGACCCACTCATATATTCTCACGATACATGAGGAGAACAAACCTTCGTGGGATCCCTACGACTCATGAAGGAAAAACACACTTAGGAATCTTCACGACTCTTAAGAAGAAAATACACCTACGAGATCCTTTCGACTCGTAGGGAGAGCTTTTATGGGACTCTCACGGCACATAAAATTGAAAAGCCTTAGGTGATAGGGATCTAAACCTGTCTCCTAAGCCATCGCTTCCCAATAGGCAATGGCGAATGATGAGTCGCTCCTGGTACCATATTCCAGTGCAGCGATGTAGACGCCGGCCAAATTCCAAACCCCAAGTGACGAATGATGAGTCGCACCTGGTACCATATTCCAGTGTAGCGATACAGACGCCAGCCAAATTCCAAATCCTAATGGCGAATGATGAGTCGCTCCTGATACCATATTCCAGTGCAGCGATGCAGACGCCAACCAAATTCCAAATCCCATACCCCAATGGCGGATGATGAGTCGCTCCCGGTACCATATTCCAGTGCAGCGATGCAGACGCCAACAAAGTCTCGAAATTTTTCCGGCCCTACGGTCTGGATCATACATCCTGCAAAACCGTATACAATCCACGGGCGTAAAACGATCCCAGTCTCTCCCAGTCCTACCGGCGAGACCACATTCAATGTCCCACCGACGGTAAAATATATATATATATATATAATAAAAAATAAAATGGTATGTCCACAAGCAAAATGGGCACGGATGAAAACCCGAAAGGGCTCCGTGAGTAAAAACAGCAGGATTGCCGGCGAGTTTGTGAAAACCCGAAAGGACGCAAACTCGTGAAAAAGAGATGAAATGCACTCACAAAGTCCTCTCGACTTTGTGAGGAGAAAATTCCCGCGTGAAATCCTTACGACTCACAAAGGAGCCACACACTTAGGAGTCCCCACGACTCCTAAGGAGAAAATACACCTACGGGATCCTTACCACCCGTAGGGAGAAAATACTTTGTGAGATCCTTACGGCTCACAAAATTGAAAAATCTTAGGTGATAGGGACCTAAAACCTGTCTCCTAAGCCATCGCTTCCTGATAAGCAAGCGCAAATGATGATTCGCTCCTGGTACCATATTCCGGTGTAGCAATACTGATGCCAAGCAAAAAACCAATTCTCAAATCCTCCCGGGGCAAATGATGAGTTGCTCTTGGCATTATTCCAGTGCAGCAATGCAGATGCCAAACAAAAACCTAAACCCCCAAATCCACTCATGGCAAATGATGATTTGCTGCTGGTACCATATTCCAGTATAGCGATGCTGATGTCAACCCAAATCAAATCAAACCAACAACCTCTGCGACGGAATCATACTCCGTCCCAGAATTTACCCCATGTCGAAATCATGCTTCGCCTCGGTGTACCTACCTTCCCTGTCGAAATTATGCTTCGTCTCGGAATCAAATCAACCAACAAACTCTGTGCCGGAATCGTGCTTCGTCTCAGAGTGTACCCCGCGTCGAAATCAAGCTTCGCCTCGGTGTATCTGCCTTCTCTGTCGGAATTATGCTTCGGCTCGGAATCAACCAACGACCTCCTCGTCGGGATTATGCTCCGTCTCGGAATCAAGTCAACCAGCGAGCTTTGCGCCGGAATCATGCTTCGTCTCAGAGCGTACTCCGCGTCGAAATCAAGCTTCGCCTCGGTGTACCTGCATTCCCTGTCGAAATTATGTTTCGTCTCGGAATCAAGTCAGCCAACAAGCTCTGCGCCAGAATCATGCTTCGTCTCAGAGCGTACGCCGCGTCGAAATCAAGCTTCGCCTCGGTGTACCTGCCTTCCCTGTCGAAATTATGTTTCGTCTCGGAATCAAGTCAGCCAACAAGCTCTACGCCGGAATCATGCTCCGTCTCGGAATGTACCCCGTGTCGAAATCAATGCTTCGCCTCGAAATATTTGCCTTCCTTGTCGGAATTATACTTCGCCTGGGAATCAACCTCTGCATCGAAATTATTGCTTCGGTCAGAATGTCCGCCGCTTTTCGGAATGATGCTCCGAACCTTAGAATCATGCTCCGCTCTTCGGAATGATGCTCCGATCCCTGGAATCATGCTCCGCCCATCGGAATGATGCTCCGCTCCTCGGAATGATGCTCCGCTCTTCGGAACGATGCTCCGATCTTCGGAATGATGTTCCGATCCCTGGAATCATGCTCCGCCCTTCGGAATGGTGTTCCGATCCCTGGAATCATGCTCCGCTCTTCGAAATGATGCTCCGATCCCGGAATTATGCTCCAACCCTCGGAATTATGCTCCGACTCCGGAATTATGCTCCATAAATTGGAATGATGCTCCGATCCCCGGGAATCATGCTGCCCGAGGGATGCTCCGCCCCCGGAATAATGTTCCACCTCAAAGTCCAGCTTCAAGATCCATCAATTTCATGCACACAACTCAAATGTGCGGTGTGCATTTATTGATGGGGGGCACTTTGTTGGGGTCGAAAATTGCACCCCGGTTGACCAAGTCAAGGTCAAGGTCAACCCCAAGCTAGATGGGCCCAAGCCCAGATCAAGTGGGCCCATGCCCAGGTCGAGTCCGAACATGAAGCGGCCGACCCTCCTCCATGCCAAAATAAAAAGTCATGTAATAAATAATTTTGATATAATTTTTTATGCATGAATGTAAGTAAAATGTGCATAAAGCCAAATTTTTGTAAGCCCATGGCTTATGTGCAAAAAAGAAATAGCACATTTGACATGGGATGGGCAAAATGCCATTTTGTAAAGCCCAAGGGGCTACATGTAAATGTGTAAGCCTATAAGAGGCAACATGATGATGAATAAGAGAGACAATTTTCATTCACCAAAAAAACTAGGGTTTGTGCCTCCTTCCCCTTTCTCAAGGGTCTAAAACCCTCTTCCTCTCTTTTAAATTAAATCAAGAGTTTAACTCTTCCTTTCTCAAAAATAAGTAGTTTTTCACCACAAAACCCATAAAGGGGAGCTCGGATCTCCAATCAGATCTCGAAAAGGAGAGACTTTTAAGTCTCATCCTCTTTTCTCCAAGATCCCGCCGATCAAGAGAAGGAGGCTCATCTCCAAAAATCTAAGTTTGGACAGATCCAAGACTCAAAAGAAGAGCAATAAATCCCCAGGAGTTTAATTCCTTTCTAGATCTGTTGGAGTTTTAACTCCATAAATTAGTTTCTGTTAGGAGTTCAACTCCAAAAACTTCTTGGGAGTTCAACTCCCCAGCCTAAGGGCTAGGCCCCTTCCCGCGGGTGTTTTCCGTGATCACGTGTGCGCCACGTGACCCCGGGACGCTAAGGCGCCCGTCGGTCGCGTGCGAGCCACGTGACCCCGGGCGCCCATCGGTCGCGTGCGCGCCACGTGACCCCGGGCACTGAGGCGCCCATCGGTCGCGTGCGCGCCACGTGACCCCGGGCACCATGCGCCCATATGCTACGCACGCGTCTTTAAGACGCTTTTCCCTTCCTTTTTTTTGTGCACTCCATACTAAATGTGTCTTCCCCGTTAGAAAAAATTTTTAACGGGGCGCTGCCCCGCACCCTGCAAGGGGGCTGCTAACCCCCTTGACCCCCAGCCCGCTATCCGGGTAGCGGGACCCCCATAAAAACTCTGCGGGGCCCCCAATACATCTAAACCCCCCTTCAAAACACGACACTGCACATTGAGTTCGCATGACCAGTTTAACTCGTTAATCGGAGGTTCCCTCGCTCCAAAGGCGGGGGGTAATTAACGGCAGCTTAGTCCGCGGCTGCTGGAGATTCGGATCCCTCGCTCCAAAGCGCTAAGCCTTTTTTTTAAGCAGCTCTGCTTTCTGAGAATTAAATTCTCTCTTATAAGAGAGTTTGTCTCATGGATTTAAGAACAAAGTTCTTATTTTATAGGAGATGTTTTCAATCTCTTATGTTTTGGTGAAAGGTTTTGCCTTTATGGATCTGTGATCCTAAGAGAATTGAATTATTCTCCCCTTTTTTATAATGAGATGTTATGATCTCCTTTGTAAAAGACAATTTGTCTTAAAGATCCATGATCTAGCATAAGAACTAAGTTCTTTTTATGATGAGATACTTTGATCTCTCTGTTTTTAGTTTGAAGAAAAGTTCTTCTTCTACTAAGGGTTTTGCTCTTCTTTCTGAATTTTCTCAAAGTTTATGAGGGGTTCCTCTATGTGAGACTTGAAGTCTTGGTGCCTCTATATAGGACAAGCTGATTTGTTGAATGAGTTGAAGGGATCTTTTCTCTAATTGATTTGGAGATTTTTTCTCCCGTTGGATCTTTTATCCTAGGACTTCTGTTTTACAGAAAGCAATCTTCTTGTTTTTAACAAGATTGAGAAATCTTTTCTCATGCAGAATTTATTCTGCACCATTATGATTTTTAATCACCATTGGATTATTGATTCAACGGTGCTCTGATTTACAGAACAAAATCTTTTTGTTTGGAAAGATTCTGAAGAATGTTTTTTCTTAACAGAATTTTTATTCTGGCAACTTGATGATTTATCATCTTCGTTGGATTTTTGATCCAACGGTGGGGAACATTTAGTTCTAGCGGTAGCGCACTCGTGTTTTACACGTGAGCGCTGCTTCAGAGAGCTGGCGCTCTTAGCGCCAGCGCACCCATGCTCTGCACGTGAGCGCTGCTTCAGAGCGCTGGCGCTCTCAGCGCCACCGCACCCGTGCTCTGCACGTGCGCGCTGCTTGCTGGCGCTTTTATGAAGCGCTGGTTCATTTCAAATTTTGAAAATTTGAACAGAGTTTTGCTCTGATTGGGAAAACAGACACCTTCTCTCTGAGCTATTCTGAGTGCAGCCCAGCTTTCACATCTTGCGGTGAAAGGGTGTCTCACCCATATCCATGCTTTTAATGAACTGACCATATGATGGAGTAAGCGAGCATAGAAGAATCATAACTTGATCCTCGTCTTCAATTTTCACGTCGATATTCTTCAAATCCATCGTGATCCTATTCAGCTCGTCTAAATGGTTTTTGATAGACGTACCTTCTTTCATCCGAAAATTATATAGATGTGGCTTCAGGTATAACCGATTTGTGAGAGATTTCTTCAAATAGACCAACTCCAACTTCTTCCACAGCTTGCATGCGGTCTCCACTTCGGCAACCTCACAGAGCACCTCGTCGGCCAATGATAATTGGGTCGCGCTATGGGCTTTCATCTTCATCTCTTCTTTCACGTCCATCGACATATCCTTCGGAAGTTTCTCTGGCTCGAACGCGATCTTGTACATACCTTGCTGATTCAGCAGAGCGATCATCTTGATCCTCCATAGGCTAAAGCTGTATCGTCCGTCGAATTTCTCCACTTTGAAGTTGGTTGAAGTCATACTCTAAGACCAAATCCAAAACCCGAACCTTAGCTCTGATACCAGTTGTTAGAGTTGATGCTTGCGGAAACGTCAACTTTGGATGCTAAGATGAGAAAACTAAGCAAGGAACTTGAGAAATCTCCGATGAAAGAAAGAATTTCACTATAGAGAAAAAGCAATTACAAAAGAAATTAAGGTCTCCAAAATTTTACAAGAGCTCTCAAACTCTTAATCTCTCATAAACGCTCAGTATGGCTCATAAGCATTTGTGTTTGCTTGATTACCCATCTCAAATGACCCCTAAGGCTTTTAGAGGGGTCCAATAAATGGTTCTAGAAAGCTTCTAGAATATCTTTAGAACTTCTATACTATTTCTACAAGAAATCTAGACAATTCTTGAAAATATCTAGAACCATTCCAAATCAATTTCTAGAGTTTCTAAACTACTTCCAGAAAAGCACTAGAAAATATCTAGAACCATTCCAAATCAATTACTAGAGTTTCTAGATTACTTCTAGAAGAGCTCTAGAAATTGGACTTGGCTTCTGGAACTTGGACTTAGGTTTATGTGATTCATCACAAATCAACACATCAATCTTAAATCTTACTAAATGCTACGAAAAGTGAGAGAAAAAGATCCTACGACTGCTGCCGCCGTGTCGTCGCAGCTCGTCTCGATCCCAAGAACGACCAAATCCTCACGATTCGTTGGAGATTTGGGAGCAGCAGCGCAGTTCGAAGAAGCTAGGGCTTTGATACGAGGATTTGGAGGAAGCGATGATCGATTTGGGCGTGGCATAAAGGAGGAAGCGAAGAAGGACTGGCCTCTGTTGCCATGAAGCAAGCTTGTGACGAGAGCGAAGCGCGAGAGAGACGAGGAGACGAGAGAGGCCGCCATTTGCTCCCACGTTTTGAGAAAAAGATGAGATCTTTTAATTGATATCAATAACTTTTTTTTAAAATTAAAGAAAATGAATAGGATAATAGCACAAAAAAATCAATATAATTTCCCTTGTGCACGAATGCTCTTTTTTGTTTATCGGTCGAAACTCAGATAATATGCTCAAATTTAACTATAGAAAACAAAAACAGACTATACAGCAAAATTAGATAATCAACTGACTTATTTAGAATTGAAGTTAAGCATATTTTAGAGTTTCTTCAGATCGATGAACTCAGAAGATGTTTGTGTACAGGAATGTTTTAAGCAATAATTTGAGAATATGGGTTTTTTTTCCAACTAAAACCACTAAAATGAGTATGCTGTATAAAAATATGATTACTAAAAAAATGAACTGAAACGAGCATGCCACGTGCAAAGCCAACAAAATAATCCAAAATTTTTACATAGCTAACTGAAAGTTTCAAACTTTACACTAACGAAACCAAGACACTGCAATTGCCACTCTCTTTGCCGTTGAACTATACAGTAAACAGCAAAAATTTGTATCTAAAACTGCATTTTCTACAAACTTTTACAGCTCAAAATCTGCACATCAACAAATCACAACACCTGTGAAAAACAACCAAAGGACCTCTAGTAGCAAAATCCCCATCTCCTCAATCCCCAGAAGCAGCAGCAGCAGCTTCCTTCACAATGAGATTAACACCCCTCACCCACAGCTCCAAACTGAAACCGCAACCCGATTCGAAATGAACCTCTCTCCCTGTGACGGTCTCAACTCGGAAAGTCCTCCCTTTTATCTCCTCATCGACACTCCTATTCTTCAGAAAACTCGAGCTCGGACCTAGCGCCGCCTCTCTACAAGCCACATTCCTCCTCTTAGTCTTCCCCCAGGTCAAAACTCCAGACTTAAGCATACGGGCGATTTTCAAATGCGGGTTCCCTCTCCCCTCTCGTGTGTGCTTGCATAGCTCTTCGCCCTTCAGCACGTGTGCCCGTGCCAAATGATCGAGTAACACACCTTCAGTAACTTTGTTTGGCCTATCACTTTTCCTTGACAAAGACAATGCGGTCTCGTTTCGGTCGTTTAGGAGCCCACAATCTGCTCCGCCTTGTGAAAGCAAGATTTTGCAGACCTCAGAATGGCCCTCGATGGCTGCGAGCATTAGAGGTGAGTAGCCATCTTCATCGAGAGAATCTACTATGAATCCCATTTTTAATAGTTGAATGATTGATGAAGTGTCGCCTTTACGAGCAGCATAGTGTAAAGCTCTGAATGGTTCATGATCAGTCATTATGTAAGCCAAGACAGCATCAAGCAAGATGTTCTCAAAGGGATCTTTAGCTTCATGCTGGAAGAGGGATATTACAGTTTTGCCATCGGGATTTTTTACAGTGATGTCTGCTCCAGCCATTACTAGTAGCCGGAAAACTTCAACATGGCCGGCCTCGGCTGCAACCATTACCGGAGTAAAACCCGACCTGTTAAGCTTGTTTATATTTTCGTTTGACGAATGAAGGATCATTTGAAGTGTTTCGGCGTTTCCACTTTCAGCGACAAAATGTAGTGGTGAGAATACTGATAAATCACTTGAGCAGATGCTTGAACCTGAAATTAAGGCCTCAGAGAGAATGTTAATGATAGAGGAGGAGAACCTGCTTCTCTTTGATAATTGGATTGCGCTATCACCCGAATCGCTTACAATACCCAAATCAGCACCGGCTTTAAGTAATTCTAGGAAACAATCTGCATGATCAAATCTAGCAGAAATCATCAGAGGAGTATCTCCTGTGGAAGTCATAGAATTTACATCACATCCATTTAAAATCAACTCTCTTAAAATGATAGCTGTGCCGAGCCTAGCAGCCAAGTGAATAGGATGAGACTCATTTCCGCTTTTAGTTTTTATGGGGAATTTCGAATTGGCGCCGGCATTTAGGAGAAATTGTGCTGAGTTGGGATTTTGACAGAGAATGGAATGACATAATAGAGTTCGGCCAAGATATGGATCCTCAAGCTGAGATGGTTTGTGCTGAAGCAACAAGTTGAGGATTTCGCCACTTGATTCGTAGTATTCGACAGCACACCATGCTGCATTATAAGGCTCACCAAGGCAGGCACCAACTCTAAGCTCTTCACCGGATACGGGGTCCCACAACCATGCACCAACTCGAACATGGCAATCAACCCTAGCACCAGCCTAAACAAAATTTCAGTTGGTTTAATAATATATTATTTTCATTAAGAGTGTCTTGCTCATATTAAATATAGGCCTTTTAGTGTCAATTGTCAAATGCCGTCAAACCAACCTTATGCTTACAAGCACAAGCATGCATGAAGCACAAAAAAAAGGATGATAAAATCAAAGCCTACCCAAAAGAAAAAAGGGCAAAAAAATTACTTATTCTTGAATTATCTTGAAACAGGAAAGACAAATGAATAATATATATTAATCAACGTGAGGAAGAAAATTGAATAATAATTTCATATTTGATTCTAATACAGGAATGTTTAATATGCATGTTTTTGTTTAATTGTATCAAGAAGTATTAGCATCGCCCGTTTCCTCAACTTCTGAGAAAGAACCCATTCTGAAAATGGATAAATGTTATACAGTATGAATGCTAAAGTCTAATAGCTTTCACCGACACTTGCATATAAATCCAATATGGATTCCATGTATTAGTTTATTGGTTTATTAAAAAAACTGTCACGACCCACCCCCAATACAGAGAGTATTGTCCGCTCTGGCCGAAGCCGCACGGTTTTGTCCTTCGGGGCGAACTGGACCCGACCAGGGGCCACTTCCCAGGAGGTCACCCATCCCAGGACTTCCTGGGCCCGAGCACACTTAACTACGGAGTTCTCAAACTCCTGTAGTGTCGGTTCACTTAAAAGGCACCTCTGTATTGAAGAGCGGTATCATTCCATTTATAGTACAGATCTGTCCTCTTTCGGAATGTATTCCGAAAATTCCCCATTGTTTTATAGTGGATCTCCATGCTTATCTGGTAATAAATAGGTATACCGGATAATACCTGGGGTATTATATTATCCCCCACTTAGAACAATAGTTCGTCCTCGAACCACAGACATACTATTGAGGAACCAGCTCTGATACCATTCTGTCACGACCCACCCCCAATACAGAGAGTATTGTCCGCTCTGGCCGAAACCGCACGGTTTTGTTCTTCGGGACGAACTGGACCCGACCAGGGACCACTTCCCAGGAGGTCACCCATCCGAGGACTTCCTGGGCCCGAGCACGCTTAACTACGGAGTTCTCAAACTCCTGTAGTGCCGGTTCACTTAAAAGGCACATCTGTATTGAAGAACGGTATCATTCCATTTATAGTACAGATCTGTCCTCTTTTGGAATGTATTCCGAAGATTCCCCATTGTTTTTAGTGGGTCCCCATACTTATCTGGTATAAATGGGTATACCGGATAATACCTGGGGTATTACAAAAACACTATCACAGTATTACAAGATGTATTTTAGAATTCTATTTTCAGAAACCGGTAGGACAGAAAATGGAGCTGAGAAATCACCTCTAATAAGTATTTCACAATAGAAACCTGTCTGCTAATGATCGCCGCTATTAGAGGTGTGCAATCCACATTTGCATGCAAAGTCGGCTTCACTGACCTCAAGAGAACTCTGTCAACGCTATTTATGTCGACCCCATTCTGAAAAATGACAAAAATATACTCATCAAAATCAAGATGCCCTAGATAGCCTAAGTGCAAGATGCAAATGCCATATATATTTATAAAGAAATAAATCGATTGCTTGCCTCACCTTGATTAATGTGGTGACAACATCAACAAAGCCTCTGCTGCTCGCAGATACAAGTGCATGCGCTGCAGCTTCAGGCCTTGGCATATCGGAGCAGATTAAGAGTTGCACGGCTTCAGCCTCACCATAAATGCTAGCCTCCAACAATGCATCTTCACAAGCTTCTTGAGAAGCTCCAGCTTTTATAAGCATGCCGAGGATTTTGCAATGTCCTTCTCGGGCTGCAGCAGTTGTTGCATAGCCCCGAAACAACTCCTGGTTAACATCAGCTCCAGCCGACTGCAATAGAAAAAATGTGTTCAAAATTGTGCAAAATAATTTCTGGTTGCAAGTCTTTATAAGATTATAAACCTCGGTTGTGCATGTATCCGCCTGATATGTGTAGATCATCATACTGGGTTATTTTCATTTTATCATATATGAAGAGATTATTTGTCAATTAACAGCACTTTTAAGGGTTGCTTGGAAATGCAGATGCATGCAACATCTGTCGTAAAAGACTTCATTGAATTAGAGGTGGCAAGTATCCATGCTTCCCTGAACCAGAATGCTACCTAAGCCAATGATTCTAAATAGTGTACTCTCTTATATATACCCAAAAACCAATTAGATGCGAGGCAAACAACCATCAAGGCTAAATGTTCCGAAGATTCTTCCACAAGTAAGGTAATTGATAATCTAAGGTTGACTAACACTTCGCCCTAGTTGCTCATTTTCCACCATTTTGTTTAAACATGTCCATAAACATGAAGAATAAACAGTGCCACCTTCATTTGCTTTAGATGCATATACGCTTTATTTCGAGAGATGCGGATTTAAGAAAGTGAGTCGTCGCTATTGGCTATGCCAAGAAACTTTATTTACTTACTTTTAGCATGGCCATTATCTTATTGAATATTTCCCAGCGGCTAATAAAATGGTTTCAATGTAGATGAATCTAAGTTACCTAACAACTCAATTTACACAACTTTAGTTATGCGATCAGGCCCATCTGAGCTCAAATACATAGCTGGTAGGTTTTAAATGTTTAAGCGGGTACCCAAGCACCAAAAGAGTGCATAATTGGTCGTCCACTGTCAAAATTACATCTAACGTCAATTCTCAGACAAGAGCACAAATCAACTAGACCCAAATATCACTTCAAGAATTCAAGATATACTGTGATGTTATGGGCAGTAAACTCCCGTATATGTATTATACTTGCAGTATATTATGGAAATACTTGTATATGTGCTCTGGGTAATTATAAATAAGAAAAATACTGTATAAGCCAACCCTGGAATTTCTGCTCTCGAATTCTAATTATAGGAATACAACCCAAGTTTAGGCATAAATGCATCTACCATCCCATGGTCCCCCATCCAATTCCAGATCAATCATTAAACACCAGCTTCAATAAATTGCATTGTTTCCTCACAAATGACAAGGTCAGCATTTCGAACAGCATCACTTATGAAAGCTCTAACATAGGATTCAATGAACACAATAACCATCTACAAACCTATGCGCTGTACATTAAGCATCTCCTAAAATTGAACACAAGAATTATTAAGTTTAAACAAACAATAAAAAGAGAAAGGAAACAACTTTACCAGCAATCTCCTCACGACATCGGCGTGCCCCGAATGCGCGGAAGCAAACAGAGCCGAAACCTCGGTCCTGAACTCATCGTACCCGATCCTCACCTCATCGGCCACCTCCTCTCGAATCACAGTCTCATTGCACTTCACTCTCAAGCTCACCGCCCCTACGAAATTCACATCGCCGCCGCCTCTCAAGCTCGCATCCACCGCCTCCGAATCGCCTCTCAGCGCCGCCTCCACCAGCATCTGCGACCGCGTCAAGCCCTCGTCGACTCGCCTCACCGCTGCCGCTTGCCTCGCCATCGCCGATCTGCTGATAAAAAATGGATCTTTTTTTCTGGGTGTGATGCTGAGATTTGAGCTACGATCGATCCTGCGATTTTTATAATGAATAAAGATATCAGAATCAAATAGTTGGATCGAGGAAGAAACAAAATAATGCGTCGGTAGAAAGTACCGTAAATGATTAGCCGATGAAAAATGAAAAAAAAAAATTGGGGTTTTTTTTTTCTTTTTTCTTTTTACCTCGCTCGAGCAAAGCCAAGGGTTTTGATTTTGTTTTATTGAATCGTGTTTTTTTATCTCCCTTTATTTTGATAAAATCAATTTGGCTGGGATTAAAAGATGAAAAAGGGGAGATGGGATGTGGTCACCGCCAGTGAGGATAAGGTGAGCGGGAACGAGGGTTTTTTTGATTTGAAAGATTTTGAGGGGTGGGTTCGGCGTTGGGTATTTTTTGTTGCGGGATTTGCGGAGGGGACGGAGCTCTGGATGTCACGTGCTGGACACGTGGTTTCGAGTGTTGTTTTTTAGGCTCCGTCCCTAAACCCAAATCTATGCACCCCACTACCCACAACTTTTGACCTGAATTCGTTAATTTGTGCCAGCTTTCCTTCATGGGTGTCTTGCGATTCAAATCCCCCACTCTTTTCAAGAGAGCCCATACCAACTAAGCCTCTGCTCATTGGTAGGTGGTTTCGAGTTGAAAAATAAAAAACAATGTTTTAATGTAGCAACGGATGCCTGACCGTAAAGGGGGAATGGGTTCCGTCACATTTAATCGATTCTCTTGTATGGCTACGGTCACATATGTGGACTCAGATCGTATTTGCTAATTCTTATTGATGTGGATTATCGCGGTTCTCTTTTGAGTGTAAAGCCGGTTGATTGCACACTGCTCTTTAAATAAATGGCAATAGGAGACAAAAAGAGTTTTTCGCATGTTCAGGAAGCTCTTCTGTGTTTCCAATATATTTGTCGAGTTATGGCGAAGAGATGACAATATAGGCTTTGCAAAGCCGCTTCAAGGTGATGCCATCTTTCTTTTTCCTTCATATTTGTGCAAATTGCAGCTGAGTGCTTGTGGTTTCTATTCATATTCGTCAATAGCAAATGTAGGATAGATAGACGGCTTTTCAACTGTTCTATATAAAATTATAAATCACTCGATGGAATGTTTGGATTCTTGGGACTAAAAGGATGGCAGGATCATTTACTTATGTGTGATATGTATAAATTGCTTGCCGTTAAAGAATCGAAAATGGCTCCAAGCACACCATGTCCTGGGGCTGGGCCTGATTAAAGCCTGTTTACAAACTCGAAGCATTCTAGCAACCAAGCCGTAATTGAACTAAAAGTCCAGTTGCAACAGGGCTTGGCCGATTCATATCCATGGCCCACAATATAAAGTAAGTTTAAGGTTTATTTTTGAACGTTTTCCCCTTAAAACTATATAAATCGATGAGGCAGCCACAGTTCTAGTTACAATAGTAAAGAAATTGTATTGGTGTACGGTTCATTATATATTTTACATCCAAGCATCAATATGTTTGTCACGACCATAAGGCCTAGATAAAGACACGCGTTGAATGAAATTTTGAACCAGCTCTGAATCAAAAGGAACACGAACAAATCGTAAACAGGTATGGATCAAACCAACACACGTAATCATATTAATAAATGAAAACGATTAAATCAAGGAATTGCACCATATATAATTGACCCAACAAGCCTCAACCGACAAGCCTATCACATTATTGGCGTGAGCTTTTAATATTATTTTGTTTAGTTAATTTCCAGTATTTTAGTATTATAGCCTAATGATTGAATGGTGAGATTTTATCAAACGTTTCTCATGGATAATGACTTCTTCAATTAGGTTAAGAGATCAGGATGAATTAAGCATCCAATAATTAACCGGCCTTCCCGCGTCAATTCAGTTCCCAGGTTCCTTCCCCCAGCCACGTGCCGTGCCTGGCGTGCCGTCCAAACCAAATCCAAATCAAATTCATCCTCTTTCTCTCTCTAGAGCTCTGCTTCCCTTTCCTATAAAACCCCCCACTCTCTCTCATCTCACTCCTCATAAAATAATTCTTATAATATACTAACCATGGAAAAGTTACTAGCTATGTCTATTCTTAGCTCAGGCCCTCAAGACTTTTCAAGCATCAACAAGTGGTTTTTCGCCAAGAATAAGAAGAAGAAGAACAGGGATGAAGATGGAGGTCAGAGAAACAGTTCATCCCCGTCGTCGTCGCCGCAGAAGGATGGGCAGGAGAGGGGGCGGTTCGCGCTGGAGCTCGATGGGCTCCACTGCTTTGAGACTATTGCCTCCAATTGATGCTTTTCCCTTTTTGCTGTGAGTAATGTTTTATGATATATGGCTATGATGTGCACATATGATAGAGGAATTTGAGTTGTTGATGTCTTGTGATTCATAATGGATTTGCTCCTGTTGCTGATCTGTTTTTAGTTTCCTAAAAATTCAAATAAGGTTGGCCGCAGGCAACTTGTATGAGCGAATCCCACATGGACCTACTATAATCACGTGTGAGCCACGTATTTATGTTTAGATGATATGTCACATTTATTATTAGGTAGGTGTCCGGCCGGAGACCCACCTAATAAATGTATGGTTGAAACTTTCAACTGTCAATGACTTTGGAGTTCATAATTTATTTGGACGCTCCCGCTGCATTATTATCGTGCGTGAGGGTGACTTCGTTTTTGGTGGAGAACCCAAGAGAAAAATTCATAGGAAGAGAGAGGCTTTGCTTATTTTCGACGTTTGATTCAACGGCGGATTTTTCTCCGATCGACCTCAAACTATAAGGTTCGTAGCCAACAACGAGCTCTACACATCCACCGGTTCAGATTGGGTTTTCATCTCCATTTCATCTCTATTTCGGTGATATTCTCTCAAACTCTTTTGTTTGTAGTTATTGAAATCCACCTTAAAAGGCGACTCTCTTGATGTTGTGATCTTCTGGTTTCGTCTAGAGAAAAAATATCGTGTAATTCCATTATTTCTATAGTGAAAAAATATAGCAGTTGGTCATTGGCCGCGGTTTTTCCTACAAGGGTTCTTCACGTAAAAATTGGTGTTTTTATTTTGTTTGGTTGATTGGCTTATTTATTTCCGCTGTGTTATTTCTGTATATGTTTTCGTGATTGTCAAGTACGCGATTTTGTATTAATCCCGTCACACTCCGTTTCCAACAAGTGGTATCAGAGCCCGACGGTTGCTTATCTTAGTTGTGGAGAAGACGGAAGACTCCGGAGAGGGCATGATCAAATTGACGTCATCAAATTATTCAATTTGGAGGCCGAGAATTAAAGATCTCCTTCACTACAAAGATTTGTATGAGCCCTTTCAAGACGATAACGGCCGGTCAGGTAACAAGTCCAATAAAGAGTGGGAAATTATGCATTGGAAGACTGTTGCTTGCATTCGAAAATGGATTGATCAGAGCGTATTCCATTACGTTGCACAAGAAACCAAAGACGATATCTTGCAGACGAAATTAAGGTCTATGTATGAGCGTCGGGCTCAAAATAAGGATTCATTGATTATCTCAAGCCTTGTTGAGTTTTGACCCATTTTATATTTTATACCCATGTACCTTTTATAATTTTCCCGATGTGAGACCATTTTAATTCACATATCTTAATACCCCCATCACGTGTAGTGTGGTGACGTTGCACACGTTGCACGTGGATTGTATAATTCATATAGATGTCAGACTCTGCGATGGCGTGCGGGCTCGAGCGCAGATTGTGAGGGCCAGAGCATAGAGGACGCAAGGGTGCATGGGCTCAAGAGCGCAGATCGCGGGGGCTTCGAGTGCAGAAGGCGTGAAGCAAAAGTGCGACCAAGCTCTGATACCATATTAAGTTTCGAGGAGGCGACTATATATTTATATGTGAGTGTACACGGGTTTTGATATAACTGGATTTCAACAATAAAACTCAAGTCTTGTTGAGATTTTATCCATTTTATATTTTATACCCATATACCTCTTATAGTGTTACAGATGTGGGGCTATTTTAATTCACGCATCTTAACACTTCAACTATAGAAATAACGGGGTAACAAAACTAGAGGATCACAACACCAAAGGGTCACCTTTAAGATGGATTTCAATAACAACTGCAAATAAAGAAGTTTGAGAGAATATCATCGAAATAGATATGAAATGGATGTGAAAATCCGATCCGAACTGGTGGATGTGTAGAGCCCGTCGTTGGTTACGAACCCTTAGAGTTTGAGGACTATCTGAAAAAAATCCGCCGTTGAATCAAACACCAAAGATAAGCAAAGCCTCCCTCTTTCTCTCTCTATGCAAACTCGGTGTATTTTTCTCTTAGCTTGCTCCACAAAAAATGAAGTCACCCTCACGCACAATAATAATACTGCAGGAGCATCCAAATAAATTATTAACTTCAAAG